>VOQZ01001212.1:0-330237 GCA_008079305.1 Phytophthora palmivora | reverse complement strand
GGGCCATGGGAGTGTCGCAAGCAGCTCTGGTCGCCCACATGTGGGTATCGCTGGAGGCGGCGGCTTGACGGCCGCAATGCTGCAGCAACATCGTGCCACTGCCGGCCCTGCAGGTCCTGGTGGATTGTCTATGGGTGACTTGGGCGCTCAGCGCGCTCGCTATGATCTGGATGAGACGCGCTCCATGAGCGGCGTCTCGGCCTCTCGACTTCGACGTCCGCTTGGTGCTAATGGCCGTGTTCCACACGCACGCACGCTCGGCGCCAGTATGGGTCCGCGTATTCGCGTGCCAGACGCCGACATTCCCAGCGACATTCCAAGCCATGTTATTGATGAGATTAAGCAGAGTTTGGAGACCCAGTTTGCGTCGCGCAATGGAGCTGTAGACAAGAAGGTGGCAGATTTGCGCACTGATGTGGCCGGTTTGACAACGCAGACTTCCTCGCTCAGCGCACAAATGTCGGAGCTGCGGGATGCTGTGCTGGTGTCTGCCAATAGCCAGCCATCGGCCAATGCTCCTTCAGTCTCGGACCCCAAAATTTTTGCCAGTGTTCAGGCCAATGCCGCTGCTATCGCTCGCCTCGAAGAGCACAGCGCTGATCTGTTGGGCCGCAAAGTCAGCGTGGACCGTGAACTGACGGAACTCAGCTCTCGAGTCAAGTCGATGTCGTCCGCGACCATGAAGATTTCGACGCTGGAGGACAATATTGAGGCCCTTGTCGCTAACCGTCAGAAGCAGGAACAGGGACTGTTCAAGCTTGCCGACAGGGTGCAACTAATGCATCGGCAGATGGGTAGCTTGGTGGATATGAAAGCCGTGGAGAACCTACTGAGCATTCGTCTCACGCGAGAGTTCCGCGAAATGGAGGATCGCCTATCACAAAATGTGATTCGCATGGCTGAGAAGATGGAGCAGAAAGTACAGAGCATGGAGAAGCAGTCGTTTTCGCAGCGCCAAGAAAGCCTCACAGCTTTGAAGAATGACCTGACCGAAGATATCCAGCGTTTGCAGAGTTCGTCACTGCGTAAGAGCGATCTCCTGTCAATTCAAAACGCCCAGACACAGAGCAAGGAGGATCTGGCGCAACTCTCAAACGCATTAGACCGTCAGGAGAAAAAGCTACACGACGCCAAGCTTGCTAACTCTACTATGCGAGACGAGCTAGCTGATGCCCGTGCCGAGTTGAACAAGGCGATGCTAAGCCAACAACGCAGCGCAGCGGCGTTGTTGGAGGAGAAGCTTGAGCATATTTTGAACAGCAACAAGGAAAAGTCCAGCAGATTTGATGACCAACTTTCGGAGCTCGCCAAGAAGCAAAAGAAGCTTGAGGAAGCCACAAAGACGCTACAGGAGACGATGACGCAGGTGAGAGCTGAGACTGGTCAGCGCCTGAGCCGCAGCTCTGCAGACAGGGAGGAGGAGAACGACAAGCTCCGTCAGCGTCTCGCTCGTTCTGTTGCAGAACTTGAGGCCCTGGCTACGACGAAGGCTGAAGTGGAGCGCCGTTTTGCTAGCGAGGAGCAACAGTTCCAGGCTAGGCTGAAGGAGCTTCGCTCCACCCTGACTGAGACAGAGAAGCAGAAGGAAGCACAACGTTTAGAGCTCATGCAGAAGCTTCAAGAGGAAAGCAAGTTGATGGGTGTTGCACAGGGCAAGAACTCTCTGTTGGAAAACCTGCTCGCGCGTGAAAAGGCTGAGAACGAGAGAGAAAAACGAGTTGGTTCGTAAGTCAAAGAAGGAGGTGTCGGAAGTGCGCGAGCAAATCCGTAACCTAGAGAGTGAGAAGGAGAAGAAGGTTCGTCAATGACGTCGGAGCTACAGGCAAAACAAACCCAGGTGGGCCTCCTGACAAAGACATTAAAACGTATTGAAACGGCTTCCGCCAAGATGCTGGACCTGTCTAAGCGTGAAGCGAAAACTGTGCGCCGTGTGAAGGCTACCAAGGAGCACGAATTATTCATTGCGCAGCTGAAGCTGAAGGAAATGGAGCGTGTAGCTCAGGCACTCCAGAATGGCGATGAAATGAAGAAGCAAGCTGCCCTTACCGCAGCTAGCACTGAAGAGCGCAATGAGCTGGAGAAATTGCTCCTTGAGAGCCAGCTTGAGAAGGATGAACTGAAGCAGGAGTTGGAGGAAATGACAGAGGAGTTCAACGCTGCAAAGGAAAGCCAGAAGGTAATCATGGAGGATACCATCACCAAACTGTCGAGCGACTACGACGAGAAGATTAGTGAGCTGAAACAACAAATCGCGGACAAGGAGCAGGCAATGCGCCAACTCCGCGACACGCTTGTGGAGAAGAGCAACCTTGACGCTCTTGAAGATGAGCTGGCTGCACTCAAGGATGAGAAGAATGACCTGCTTGAGCAGATCCAGCGTGCGCAAATTGAACATGAGCGTGTCACATTAAAGACGGAGACGAACCTCCGACTAGAGCACGCGACCGAGTTCGCGGCGATGAAGTCGAAGTTCGAAGAGCGCATCTCGGAGCTTGAAGATTCCAAGTCTGAGCTTGAAAAGACTAAGACGACGATTACCGAACTGGAAACGGAACTGGAAAAACAGGAAGCTCTACACCAGCGTGAAGTATCGAACCTTACGCACGAGATAAAGGAAGCCCGCAGCAAGATTGATGAATGTACATCCCAAATTCTGGTGCTTGAAGAGGCGAAGGCTAGTCTGGAAGGTGAGATTTCCCAGATGGAGGCGAACATTGGTGGCGCATCCGCCGAAAAAGAGGAAGAACTTGTTGCTATTAAGAACCAGATGCAGTCTGAGGTCGACAAGCTTCGTGCTGAACTTGCTGAAGTGTCGAGCACTATTGATGAGAAGCAGACACAACTGAAGGATGCGAAACAGTCTGACGAAGCCAACCGCCAGCGCCTGGTTGAAATGGCTATGGCTCAGGAAGAGATGCAGGGCCGCTACGTCTCTCAGATTGATTCGCTCACTCTGAAACTCAACCAGGAGCGTGAGAGCTCTCGTGCTCGCGAGCAGGACCTGGAGGACACCATTGTCAAACTGAATGCTGATGTGAAGTCGCTGAAGGCTGAGTCGAGCAAGGAACTGGAAGCTGCCCGTTCGGAACTGACCGACCAGATGACTGAATTGACATCAACACTGAAAACGTCTCAACACCGTGAGCAGCAGCTACAGTCCCGTCTCAAGCGTATTTTGGAAGAGTTGGTGCAGGCCGCAAACGCTTCGGGAGAGATTGAAGTGGTAGAGGATGTCGATATGAGTGATGACGAAGCCATCACTCATCACCTTGACGCGCTGTACGCGACACACCGTCGGACGGCGCACGAGCTCGAACGTCTCCAGGCCGAGTACGAGCTGACCGTGAAGCAGGCAGCTGCGGACAGTGCCACTGCTCAGGAGCTGGACAACCAGGTAAAGGAGCATGAGACACAAATCAAGGAGCTCGAGTCCGTTGTGGAACAGCTTCGTGAAGAACTGAAGGAGCAATACCACAAGTCCGCTATAATTGCAAAGGGGTCGGACGAGTTCAGCGATGAGATGGCGTCCTTGCGTGAGGAAAAGCGTCAGCTTGAGCGTCAGCTGCAGGAGGAAGAAAAGGATCGTGCGAAACGTGAAGTGTCTTATCAGCGGCGTACTGAAATGAAAGAACGTGAAGTTGAGGAGCTCCGTACCGAGAACAAGACATTGACGGCTGCTGTCGCCGCGGGTCCGTGAGAAGATTCGCGCTGTGGAAAATGTGAAGTTCCAAGATCTTGGTGAATTGCAGAATAAGCTGAAGGACCTCGAAGAACGTACTGCTGCTCTCCAACCGGACGAAAACAATATCGCCAACATGGAAAAGGACTTCACTGCTACACGTCAGGAGATAGTGACCCTGACTGCTGAAGTGCAGTCACTATACCAGAAGCTCACCGCCTGCTGTGGTATCATGGATGGAGTGGAGCGAGCTTCGGGCCAGCGTGTTCGACGAAGAGGAGAAACTGACACGCGTGCGCGCAGAGAACGCGCGTGAATTGGCTAAGGTCGAGTCGGTTGAGCAGGAAGTTTTGATGAACGCTGAGTTCTTGAATGCTCTGCTAGTGGCGCACGGCTCGATGGGTGGTGATGATAATCTTCTGAATGATTTCAGATGGATGCAGAAATACGCATCTATTGCCCCTGAGATTGTGGAGAAACTACGGAAGGTGGAGTCGCGGTTACGAGACGCCGTGTTGGATAGTGACCAAGTTGTTGCGCTACCTCCTAAATCGCAGAATTCGGCCGTTGATGGCGCTGCGATCGCTCTCGCGCTGGAAAAGGCGAGGGACGACTACTTTAGTGAGACATCGGAGGCGGCGGAGGGTTTAGAGGACGAGGACATGAAGCACGACGTGGATCAACCTGACATTGAGCAAGAGAGCGTGGATCACGAGGGAGAAGGTGCGGATTATGAAAGTGTGGAAGCGGTGGGACAGAATTCGATTGGCGATATGTGTCATGATGAATCTGGTACTTGTGATGATGAATTGGTGGTCGCTGAACATGTTTTGCGTGATGAGCAGGAAATAAGCCATGAGGAGCAAGGTTTGATCTCTGTAGCGATGTCTAGCCTTGATGAGGACGAAGAGTTGAGCGTTGATATTGCGAAGGACAGTGTCAAGAGCGAGCAGGATAGGAATGATGATGATGATGTCGATGGACTGGTGTCGAATGTCGGCCGCAAGATTGAGGGTATGACCAAGATTCAGTCTAAATGGAACCCGGTGGACTTTAGAGGCGGTGGCGAGGACGACGACATGGATGAAGTGGAGAGGCTGATGCTGGAGCGGAGCCTTTCGCACTCTAGTAAGCAGGTGAACCCAGATATTGATAATGAATGTGATACCAGTGATGAATTTGCTACATCAATTGTACATGCCGAGACCGACGAAATGCAGTCGACAGCAGTAAATGAAGTAGATAAAGATTGCGCTGCTGATACTCAACTGGAAGCGGGTGATCTTGACGTTAACTCAAACCGTGAACTTGTACAGCCCAAACTAAGTGATGCAGATCAAGATGTGAAATCTGAGGACGAGGCTGATGACCTAGACCCACTAGAGGAGAGTTCGTTTGATAAGGCTATGATGTTGGCGCTAGAAGGTAGAGAATTACACTCAAGTTCGAGTACGCATGAAGTACTGCGACGAACGATTCAAAGTTACGAAGAAGAAGCGAATCAGTCGAACTCTGAAGGCGACGTGATTCAAGATGCAATAACCGAACGTCCGGTGGGTGATACGATGCGATCGGAAAACGACGATGAAAGCAGTGAACCGCATTTTGCAAATGATTCCGGTGTGCACAACGCTGATATTGGTACAGAAGACAAAAGTATTGCGGTAAAGCTGAGATCAGTCAACCAAGACTCAAAATCGGGAAATTCGTTTAATGATGAAGGCATATTTGATAGTGAGGTCTATGCTGACAATGTCAATGAGCGAACAATGGAGCTTGTAAGTGATGCGCGGAAAAAAGGATCTGTCGGGGAGATTTCGCGGGAGAGCCATTAGTGCGAAGAGAAGGAGAACTACTGGACAATGACGTTGAAAAATCACGTTTGAACATTAGTGAAAAAGAAAACTCATTAGAAAGATCAGCTAGGAACAAGACGAATGCAGAAGGCACGGAGATATTATCAAGTGTTGTTAGAGGTGCGGTAAGAGATGATTTGATGAGAGCAATGAATTGGAAGAGTCCAGCACAAGCATCGCGAGTCATGACCAACTTGACGAGATTGGTACCTTGGAGGAATCAACATCGAGTGTGCATAGTACTGCTCAACTCAAAAGCAATTCGCTAAAGGTGTCCGTACGTAGGGGTGGAGAATGCTGAGCTTGAGCAGTATGAAGAAAACAACTCATTGGAAGAATCAGCATCGAGTGTGAAAAGTAGTGCGTTAGCAGAGCAAACTCATAAAAAACACCCCACAGGACGATCCGAACAAGCACGAGAAATCGCGCAACAATTGATGAATTTGGTGCAGGTGTTGACTCCGAACAATCCGCATCAAGCATAGACAACACCTCACTAGCAGATCAAGATGACGAGAACAGTGCACTTGACGAGTCATCATCAAGTCTAGCAAGCACCTCACCTCGAGAAGGACACAGTGAGAAGTTCCATGATCGAACATTCAGAAGAACTGCACACAAAGATCGTCTACGAGATGGTGACGATATTCATGGGGAACGCAGCGTATTTGTCTCCCAGCCAGATTCGCTAGCAGAGAGTTCGTTTGACGCTGACATGCAATCCGATCTCGATGACGAAGCCAGCTCCAGTTTTACCGTAGAACGACGCACACAATCAAGGAGCGTCCTGAAGATGAAGACGAGTGGTCTGAGGAGCAGATCCGAGCAGCAGAACGCTCACAGGATAGAGCAGTAAGTTTGGAAGAAGATCCCGAAGGTAGAGTTGAAACAGCTCCAGTTGTGGGTGTCCGAATGGAAGAGGAAGACGAAAGCTCAGAAGAGGAAGAAACGATGACTGTGCAAAGTCCACCGACGTTCTCAGCGAACTTGAGTCGATTCAGCATGGGAGCTCGTCGCCTAAATCTTGAAGAAGACGACGAAATGGACGAGATCGAACGCTTGCTTCTGGACCAAAGCGCTTCTAGTATGGAAAAGAATCAACAACAACCTAATCGACTAACTAGACCGTTGGATGATGACGACGATGAGTTTGGAGAATCTTCTCTTCAGTCACGCAACGACGACGATGAATTTGGCGAGGATTCGATTCGATCACGCAAAGGTAGTGAGGATAGAGAAGTATCGATCCAACCACGGGACGATGAATGTGGCGAACGATCGGTCCGATCCAATTCAAACGAAGAGAAGCAGCGACAACAGTCTACTCGATTTATGAGACGAAGTTTAGATGACGATGATGAGTGTGGAGAATCTTCTCTTCAGTCACGTGACGAAGATGATCATGATGATTTTGGCGAGGATTCACTTCGATCACGTGATAACGTTTACAACGAAAACTCATTAGAAAGATCAGCTAGGAACAAGACGAATGCAGAAGGCACGGAGATATTATCAAGTGTTGTTAGAGGTGCGGTAAGAGATGAATTTGATGAGAGCAATGAATTGGAAGAGTCCAGCACAAGCATCGCGAGTCATGACCAACTTGACGAGATTGGTACCTTGGAGGAATCAACATCGAGTGTGCATAGTACTGCTCAACTCAAAAGCAATTCGCTAAAGGTGTCCGTACGTAGGGTGGAGAATGCTGAGCTTGAGCAGTATGAAGAAAACAACTCATTGGAAGAATCAGCATCGAGTGTGAAAAGTAGTGCGTTAGCAGAGCAAACTCATAAAAACCACCCCACAGGACGATCCGAAACAAGCACGAGAAATCGCGCAACAATTGATGAATTTGGTGCAGGTGTTGACTCCGAACAATCCGCATCAAGCATAGACAACACCTCACTAGCAGATCAAGATGACGAGAACAGTGCACTTGACGAGTCATCATCAAGTCTAGCAAGCACCTCACCTCGAGAAGGACACAGTGAGAAGTTCCATGATCGAACATTCAGAAGAACTGCACACAAAGATCGTCTACGAGATGGTGACGATATTCATGGGGAACGCAGCGTATTTGTCTCCCAGCCAGATTCGCTAGCAGAGAGTTCGTTTGACGCTGACATGCAATCCGATCTCGATGACGAAGCCAGCTCCAGTTTTACCGTAGAACGACGCACACAATCAAGGAAGCGTCCTGAAGATGAAGACGAGTGGTCTGAGGAGCAGATCCGAGCAGCAGAACGCTCACAGGATAGAGCAGTAAGTTTGGAAGAAGATCCCGAAGGTAGAGTTGAAACAGCTCCAGTTGTGGGTGTCCGAATGGAAGAGGAAGACGAAAGCTCAGAAGAGGAAGAAACGATGACTGTGCAAAGTCCACCGACGTTCTCAGCGAACTTGAGTCGATTCAGCATGGGAGCTCGTCGCCTAAATCTTGAAGAAGACGACGAAATGGACGAGATCGAACGCTTGCTTCTGGACCAAAGCGCTTCTAGTATGGAAAAGAATCAACAACAACCTAATCGACTAACTAGACCGTTGGATGATGACGACGATGAGTTTGGAGAATCTTCTCTTCAGTCACGCAACGACGACGATGAATTTGGCGAGGATTCGATTCGATCACGCAAAGGTAGTGAGGATAGAGAAGTATCGATCCAACCACGGGACGATGAATGTGGCGAACGATCGGTCCGATCCAATTCAAACGAAGAGAAGCAGCGACAACAGTCTACTCGATTTATGAGACGAAGTTTAGATGACGATGATGAGTGTGGAGAATCTTCTCTTCAGTCACGTGACGAAGATGATCATGATGATTTTGGCGAGGATTCACTTCGATCACGTGATAACGTTTACAACGAAAACTCATTAGAAAGATCAGCTAGGAACAAGACGAATGCAGAAGGCACGGAGATATTATCAAGTGTTGTTAGAGGTGCGGTAAGAGATGAATTTGATGAGAGCAATGAATTGGAAGAGTCCAGCACAAGCATCGCGAGTCATGACCAACTTGACGAGATTGGTACCTTGGAGGAATCAACATCGAGTGTGCATAGTACTGCTCAACTCAAAAGCAATTCGCTAAAGGTGTCCGTACGTAGGGTGGAGAATGCTGAGCTTGAGCAGTATGAAGAAAACAACTCATTGGAAGAATCAGCATCGAGTGTGAAAAGTAGTGCGTTAGCAGAGCAAACTCATAAAAACCACCCCACAGGACGATCCGAAACAAGCACGAGAAATCGCGCAACAATTGATGAATTTGGTGCAGGTGTTGACTCCGAACAATCCGCATCAAGCATAGACAACACCTCACTAGCAGATCAAGATGACGAGAACAGTGCACTTGACGAGTCATCATCAAGTCTAGCAAGCACCTCACCTCGAGAAGGACACAGTGAGAAGTTCCATGATCGAACATTCAGAAGAACTGCACACAAAGATCGTCTACGAGATGGTGACGATATTCATGGGGAACGCAGCGTATTTGTCTCCCAGCCAGATTCGCTAGCAGAGAGTTCGTTTGACGCTGACATGCAATCCGATCTCGATGACGAAGCCAGCTCCAGTTTTACCTGTAGAACGACGCACACAATCAAGGAAGCGTCCTGAAGATGAAGACGAGTGGTCTGAGGAGCAGATCCGAGCAGCAGAACGCTCACAGGATAGAGCAGTAAGTTTGGAAGAAGATCCCGAAGGTAGAGTTGAAACAGCTCCAGTTGTGGGTGTCCGAATGGAAGAGGAAGACGAAAGCTCAGAAGAGGAAGAAACGATGACTGTGCAAAGTCCACCGACGTTCTCAGCGAACTTGAGTCGATTCAGCATGGGAGCTCGTCGCCTAAATCTTGAAGAAGACGACGAAATGGACGAGATCGAACGCTTGCTTCTGGACCAAAGCGCTTCTAGTATGGAAAAGAATCAACAACAACCTAATCGACTAACTAGACCGTTGGATGATGACGACGATGAGTTTGGAGAATCTTCTCTTCAGTCACGCAACGACGACGATGAATTTGGCGAGGATTCGATTCGATCACGCAAAGGTAGTGAGGATAGAGAAGTATCGATCCAACCACGGGACGATGAATGTGGCGAACGATCGGTCCGATCCAATTCAAACGAAGAGAAGCAGCGACAACAGTCTACTCGATTTATGAGACGAAGTTTAGATGACGATGATGAGTGTGGAGAATCTTCTCTTCAGTCACGTGACGAAGATGATCATGATGATTTTGGCGAGGATTCACTTCGATCACGTGATAACGTTTACAACGAAAACTCATTAGAAAGATCAGCTAGGAACAAGACGAATGCAGAAGGCACGGAGATATTATCAAGTGTTGTTAGAGGTGCGGTAAGAGATGAATTTGATGAGAGCAATGAATTGGAAGAGTCCAGCACAAGCATCGCGAGTCATGACCAACTTGACGAGATTGGTACCTTGGAGGAATCAACATCGAGTGTGCATAGTACTGCTCAACTCAAAAGCAATTCGCTAAAGGTGTCCGTACGTAGGGTGGAGAATGCTGAGCTTGAGCAGTATGAAGAAAACAACTCATTGGAAGAATCAGCATCGAGTGTGAAAAGTAGTGCGTTAGCAGAGCAAACTCATAAAAACCACCCCACAGGACGATCCGAAACAAGCACGAGAAATCGCGCAACAATTGATGAATTTGGTGCAGGTGTTGACTCCGAACAATCCGCATCAAGCATAGACAACACCTCACTAGCAGATCAAGATGACGAGAACAGTGCACTTGACGAGTCATCATCAAGTCTAGCAAGCACCTCACCTCGAGAAGGACACAGTGAGAAGTTCCATGATCGAACATTCAGAAGAACTGCACACAAAGATCGTCTACGAGATGGTGACGATATTCATGGGGAACGCAGCGTATTTGTCTCCCAGCCAGATTCGCTAGCAGAGAGTTCGTTTGACGCTGACATGCAATCCGATCTCGATGACGAAGCCAGCTCCAGTTTTACCGTAGAACGACGCACACAATCAAGGAAGCGTCCTGAAGATGAAGACGAGTGGTCTGAGGAGCAGATCCGAGCAGCAGAACGCTCACAGGATAGAGCAGTAAGTTTGGAAGAAGATCCCGAAGGTAGGGTTGAAACAGCTCCAGTTGTGGGTGTCCGAGTGGAAGAGGAAGACGAAAGCTCAGAAGAGGAAGAAACGATGACTGTGCAAAGTCCACCGACGTTCTCAGCGAACTTGAGTCGATTCAGCATGGGAGCTCGTCGCCTAAATCTTGAAGAAGACGACGAAATGGACGAGATCGAACGCTTGCTTCTGGACCAAAGCGCTTCTAGTATGGAAAAGAATCAACAACAACCTAATCGACTAACTAGACCGTTGGATGATGACGACGATGAGTTTGGAGAATCTTCTCTTCAGTCACGCAACGACGACGATGAATTTGGCGAGGATTCGATTCGATCACGCAAAGGTAGTGAGGATAGAGAAGTATCGATCCAACCACGGGACGATGAATGTGGCGAACGATCGGTCCGATCCAATTCAAACGAAGAGAAGCAGCGACAACAGTCTACTCGATTTATGAGACGAAGTTTAGATGACGATGATGAGTGTGGAGAATCTTCTCTTCAGTCACGTGACGAAGATGATCATGATGATTTTGGCGAGGATTCACTTCGATCACGTGATAACGTTTACAACGAAAACTCATTAGAAAGATCAGCTAGGAACAAGACGAATGCAGAAGGCACGGAGATATTATCAAGTGTTGTTAGAGGTGCGGTAAGAGATGAATTTGATGAGAGCAATGAATTGGAAGAGTCCAGCACAAGCATCGCGAGTCATGACCAACTTGACGAGATTGGTACCTTGGAGGAATCAACATCGAGTGTGCATAGTACTGCTCAACTCAAAAGCAATTCGCTAAAGGTGTCCGTACGTAGGGTGGAGAATGCTGAGCTTGAGCAGTATGAAGAAAACAACTCATTGGAAGAATCAGCATCGAGTGTGAAAAGTAGTGCGTTAGCAGAGCAAACTCATAAAAACCACCCCACAGGACGATCCGAAACAAGCACGAGAAATCGCGCAACAATTGATGAATTTGGTGCAGGTGTTGACTCCGAACAATCCGCATCAAGCATAGACAACACCTCACTAGCAGATCAAGATGACGAGAACAGTGCACTTGACGAGTCATCATCAAGTCTAGCAAGCACCTCACCTCGAGAAGGACACAGTGAGAAGTTCCATGATCGAACATTCAGAAGAACTGCACACAAAGATCGTCTACGAGATGGTGACGATATTCATGGGGAACGCAGCGTATTTGTCTCCCAGCCAGATTCGCTAGCAGAGAGTTCGTTTGACGCTGACATGCAATCCGATCTCGATGACGAAGCCAGCTCCAGTTTTACCGTAGAACGACGCACACAATCAAGGAAGCGTCCTGAAGATGAAGACGAGTGGTCTGAGGAGCAGATCCGAGCAGCAGAACGCTCACAGGATAGAGCAGTAAGTTTGGAAGAAGATCCCGAAGGTAGAGTTGAAACAGCTCCAGTTGTGGGTGTCCGAGTGGAAGAGGAAGACGAAAGCTCAGAAGAGGAAGAAACGATGACTGTGCAAAGTCCACCGACGTTCTCAGCGAACTTGAGTCGATTCAGCATGGGAGCTCGTCGCCTAAATCTTGAAGAAGACGACGAAATGGACGAGATCGAACGCTTGCTTCTGGACCAAAGCGCTTCTAGTATGGAAAAGAATCAACAACAACCTAATCGACTAACTAGACCGTTGGATGATGACGACGATGAGTTTGGAGAATCTTCTCTTCAGTCACGCTACGACGAAGATGATCATAAAGAGTTTAGTGGGACCAATATAAAATCCCGTGAAGGTGGCAATTCTGTGGAGATTCCAAGCCGGCCGCATGAATTTGACTTGTTATCTGTACGATCTAGATACCGTGACGAGGACGAGTTTGGTGAGATCACTATCAGATCGAAATTGCACAAGGAAGAAGAGGTTGGTGAAGCTTCACTTCAATTCCGCGAGGGCACAGCACCGAACCAGTTTAGACATTTATCGGAAAGCAGGATTGGGTCATCTGAATTGTGCGGTACCAATGAGTTAAGTGAGGCCCTAGACAGATTACGCGATGGCAACGAGTCTTTTGTCAGACCGCGCGAAGTAGACGAATGTGAAGAGGATCAAGTTGTCGAAGCATCAATCCGTACTGGATCGTACGACGAGGATGACTTTGGCGAAATTTCGATTCCGTTAGATGAAGACACAACACGTTGTCCGCCAGTGCCTTCACGTTTGAATGCTGGACATTCCACGCGCACTTCCAACTTCTCTGCCCGAGGAACAATCTATCACGAGGGTTTGATGAGATCGCCAGTGAAACCACCCATGAAATTGAACGCGACGTCAGTACCCCGCGACGACAGTGCCAGTGAAGGTGACTACATGGATGAATCGTTTGACCTGGAAGAATCCCTGGAAGAGGAAGATAATGATGAGAGACTCGTATGATAAGGACACAACGAGGTTAGTAACTCTCACACTGCCAGCACTCATAAAGACCAAATACAATGCATTCAGGTTATACTTCTCCTGGTCAGCGACGGTAGGCGCTGGCACCAACATAAGGTGGAGCTCCCGGTTCTTGACTCTCCTGAAGCAGTTTCCGGTATATGTCTAGGGACTCACCACCAAGCACGCCGCCGAATTTAATTTGACCGATACCCGATCCCATGGCGAGTGCTGTGAGAATTTCTGCGCTGGCACCTGGTTGACCGCTTGAAGTCCCTAAAACTACTGCGAGTCCAAGTTGTTGGGAGGTTCTGATAGCTTCAAGTAGCCCCGACACTGTCGGGAATTGGTGCGGAACGAGAAGTACCGTGTTACAAGCTCGCTCCTCGTTCAAAGCTGTCAGACCGTGTCGCTCGACGAGTGACCGTCCCACAATTTGTATACGGCAGTTCGGATCACCGCCAAGACCAACAACTTCCTTCGCTGTGTCGGTCGTCACAGCAGGATCTCCAAAACTCTCTGAGTCGTTCTCAGCACTGTTTAGTGCTGCGAAGCTTTTGATATCTCCGCTGTCGAATGGGTCCACGACTGTGGTGATCTCCAGCTCCTTCACACTGTTGTGTACAATTTCCAGGAACTCTTCACTGTTTTTGAGAACGCCACCCGAGCCAGGCACCCATCGGTCCGTGTTGTACGTGAACGATTGGGGTATGTCGTCGTCTCCATTTTGATCCGCGGAGTCACTGTCTATTCGTGCAGGCGCAACGAACTCGGCAGCAGCAAAATCCACTCCGAAGTCCACTCGCAGTGGTGAAGCACTTGCAGCAGAGATAGCATGACCGTCTGGGTCTTCAAGCCGCGTTCGAATATCATCTAAAGCTGCTCGAAGTACTTGAAACACTTCAGCGAGGGTCTGAAGTTGCGGTGCGAAGCCGCCGAAAGCCCCACGATTGATAAATCCAACCCCACGACTGTCCAGTTGTGCGCGAAGTGCAGTGTTAAACTCTACAGCAATTTGTACTGCGTCTGCAAAGGTCACTGCACTCGTAGGTATCATCAGCACTTCCTGTGCATATAGTTTGTTTGACGCGTACTTGCCTCCGTTCACAACACTAAAAAGCGGCAAGGGGATACACTGATTCTCTAGTGGGAGTTCCTGTAACTTGGCCACATATTCTCGCAGAGGCAACTCGGCATACTTGGCACCAGCTTGACAAATAGCCAGCGACGTTGCAAGACTGATGTTGCGCCCCACCGTTGTCTCGAGGTCTTGCAAAATAGCGTCAAGTGTGCTTTGATCCGTTGGCTCCGAATTGACGAGTTTTTCCGTCAGCAATTCCTGAGCAATAGCTGCAATCCGAGCGAATCCTCGGCCGCCGTAACGTAGTTTACTTGGAGGGATATTATGTATTGCATCTTCACTGTTTCCTGAGTTGACACTAGATTCACGATCCTGAATTCCTCCTGCTTCAGCAGAACAACACCCTTCAAAGACTCCTTTGCCTGTATGCAACCTCACTAACACTGTTGGTTCTCCACAAGCGTCCAGCACTTCAGACACTTGCACGAAGAAGATGCCACGCTTAGCTGTTGCACGTGCATACAACAACGACGAGAGCATGACAAACGGATCTTCCGGTCGACTGGCCACCACCTGGTTAATCACATCATTTAGCGACGATTCGAGCGCGTGTTCCGCCACGTACGCCTCCACCAAATCCCGTTCGCGCACTTGCTCTTCTTCCTCATCTTCGTCCTTGTCCTCACGAGGATCTTGCTGCTGCGGCATGAGTCACTATGAGTCAACGACCTTTGAAGATCAAAGATACTTTTCGATGCACGACATATGTAGCCATGTGGAGTTCTAGAGATTTTGTCGAGTGTTTGCTTATCTGTAAAGTTGCAGTAGAAGTGTAGCACTGGTCGATAATTTTAGAGGTTTGAGTTTCCAGGCAATTTTATCTATCAATAAGCGCGACGGGAATACTGGAAACGAACTGCTGTCTCTTCGATTCCAAGAAAAACGTTGCGTGGACGAGGGATTCAACTACTTCGACCACGTTGCAGTTGACTGCGTGGAACTGAGTGTTGCAACAACTCCAGGCCGGTTGGGCCATGGAGAATTATGAAAGTCTCGGCACGATTGGTGAAGGGTGAGCGAGTAGGTTTTGCGGTTTTTCTTTAGATGCTAACACTTGTTGGCGTTCTGGCCTTAGAACTTATGGCGTGGTTCTCAAATGTCGACACAAGGTCACGGGCCAGATAGTTGCCATCAAAAAGTTTAAAGAATCGGATGATGATGAACAGGTCAAGAAGACTGCACTACGAGAAATCAAAATTCTCAAACAACTCAAACACGAGAACATTGTGAGTCTGCTCGAGGTCTTTCGAATGAAAGGCAAACTCTATTTAGTCTTTGAATTTGTGGAAAAGACGATCCTCGAGGAGATCGAACGACATCCGGACGGACTCGATCCTTTAACACTCAAGAAACTCATGTGGCAACTCGTACGCGCCATCAATTTCTGTCATCAGCACAATATCATCCACCGTGATATTAAACCAGAAAATTTGCTGGTTTCTCGGAACGGAGTGCTTAAGCTGTGTGACTTTGGTTTTGCAAGGCCTTTGGCATCTGCTGGCGCCAAGTATACTGAGTACGTGTCCACGCGATGGTATCGTGCACCCGAGTTGCTTGTCGGTGATGTTTCGTACGGTAAGGCTGTCGACGTGTGGTCTATCGGCTGTATGCTCGCTGAAGTCGCTACTGGATTACCGCTATTCCCTGGAGACTCGGATATTGATCAGCTTTATCATATTATTCGATGTCTTGGACACATTACGTCTAGACAGCAAGACCTTTTCCGAAAAAATGCACTCTACGTTGGAGTTAAATTGCCACAAGCTAGTGAGCTTGAACCACTCGAAATGCGTTTTCCAACAATGGAGAAAACATCACTTGATTTCATTCGACAAACCATTATCGACGAGCCACTGGATCGCTGGACATGTGCAGAATTGCTCAAACATCCATTTTTCGAGAACTCACACGAGGAATTCGAGGCTGAACTGCAAGAAGCAATAGCACGCGATCTCAACGATACTGTAGCTGTCAGGAAAAAACGATCGCGAAAACCTTCTCGTGGAAACCCACTGGCTGTCTCCGTGGCTGTGGTGCCCGCTCCCATATCTTCATTGAATTTCAACGATCCTGTAGCAAATTCTGCCGTCGATGTCTCTAAACCGCTTGGGAAACATTTATTTGCGCATGTGGCCACCAAGAAAGAGAAGAGTAACGTATCAACAAGCGACAATAACATCGCACATGCTGTTCATCGCAAAACTCCCCCAGGGATTGGTTTTGGTACCGGTCCCCTTGGAGGCGCTTATCATTTGCCAACACTTCAAGGTGCTATGAACAATTCAGCTAGCACCAGTTCTACATCAAGCAGCACGACAATAGCAACGAGTATGAACGGAAACAGCAACTCAGGAGGCAGCGGACCTAGTGGAGAGAGCGGCAGTACCAGTCCTCTCTTCTCTCAAAACAAAAAACTCATGGTGCCGCCAGGCGTGCCATCGATTTCAGAGCATCACGCAGTAGCTAACTACGGTCAGTCCATACCATTAGAGCACATGACATATATCGGTTTGCACGATAATGTCCGAGCTTCCATGACGTCGCACGGCAGTCGATTGACAGGAGGACCTGGCGGGAACATCGCAGTTCATCCATACTCGACTCCATCGCCCAAACCTCCACCATCGTCGTCATACATGAAAAATCCGTACGGAGTGCAGCAAACTTATTCAAAACGTGGAGCCAACAAGAATAGTGGCTTCGTCGTCTCGAGTTTGCCTTGCTCCCTGGACACTTACTCTTCCAAGAAAACTGTAGGGAAGAACTCACACAATTCTTACGGAAATGGCTCAGGATGGACTGGATCCAAGAAAGGGGTTTCTACAGGCACTGGAGTAAGTGCATCAAGCAATCTAATGCCACGAGGTGTACCACAACAAGCATTGTACGCGCCCCCAAGGACATCACATAGTACAATACGGGCTGCGGCATTACCGCAAGCACACGTCCGGCGCGATCATGAGTCGAGGAATTATTAGTCCGTGCTAAACGTATAATGATGCCACAGTTTTGAAGTCACGCAGTTATTCCTTTGTTGTCAACTGCATGTGTAAAATGGTTTCGGTAGGTTTTGAACTACTTCAGTAGGAATGAGGCCACGTTACATGTTGGTCTTGGCGCTTTCCCGCTTATATGCGTAAAACTCGTCAATCCATTGTCGGACGTACTTGAGTTCGGTCTTGCGAGCCTCGGTGACAGCAGGAGGGTCCAGAGGGTGCGTGAAAAACAAGTCAAGGTGGTGTGCTCCACCAGGAACAGGAACAGCCATCACTGAAGGTGAGAGAGATTCGAGGACACCCAGACCTGACCACGGATCGAAGTTCCCATTGCTGAAGACAATGTTGCTCGCTGCCCGCAGAGCCTTCATGCCACCAAACTCGGTCTGAGCCCAACGAGGCTTCAAGTGCACTCCCCACTGCTCAAAGCAAGCAGCGTCGTCCTGTGACTGGTTGACCGGAATTGCAGGAAAGACATCATTCACTCCATCTGAGCTCATAGGCATGTACAGCTCAGAGCACTCCAAGTAGCCCCAGAAGTTGCCTTTTTGATCAATTCTCGCCTGCTTCGCAGCATCAGAAGTGTCCGTAGCATTGATGGTAATCACGGGAGATACAGGAAAGAAACAGTTTTCACTCTTGGTGGCGTTGTAGTACACAGCGATACTTTCACGGAAAGCAGTGATCAAACCCGTTTTGTCGTTCTCAGAAAACTCACCAGCAAAAGGCTCGCAAGCAGCACGCATGGGATAACCTGGCAGATCAACATTGCCATCCATGATGTACGACGTCGGATAGGGATAATTCCCCATTGCCAAGTCTCCATACGCTTCTGAAGCTATAGAAACTACATCATCCGAGGATTTTAGTGAAGCTGCGTCGCACAATCGAAGAAGCTGTACCAGCTCCTGACGTCCCTCCTTCGTCTCACTCATCTCAATCGCCGCGTTCAACGCACGTCGAAGGTTCGGGATGCAGTTTGTCGCCGCACCCGCATCTTCCGACATGTCGAAAGTCACCACTCGGTTGAATGCCTCTGGATCAGCAAGATGGTCCCGATCACCCAAAAAGTTGACCACCGGCGCGGAACCCGCAATAACACCGTCAACAATGTGTGGGTACTTCATCCGGAACCACGTGCCCAGCATTCCACCATACGACCCCCCAAAACCGATCACAGGGACATCCACCCCCAAATCGTCCTTCAGCGTTTCAATGAGCACAGCGTAGTCCGCCAGTGCCTGCTGTGTCGACAAGAACTCCATGTGGTCCAACACGTCCAGGCCGAACGGAATCGATTTGCCGAAATACCGGTGCTCGGCGAATATGAGAAGTGCATTGAAGGCTGCTGCGTTCTCCCACATGATCCCCGTGTGGTTTAGATACAGCGTCACGTCAGCTTCATTGCCCACGTAGAAGAAAATGGATCCGTTCGTCAGGTCAAAGTATTCTTGACCACAGACAAAGTACCGCATAACGAACGTTCCGTCGCTGAATTTGCCATCAGCTCGGAAGTGATCGAGTGGCTGGGTAATGAATTTCTCATTGCAAAGCGACAGTAAATCTCTTGATCCGTCCGGCAGAACTGGGAACGAGGTGGTTACTGCCTCTTGAATTGACGGGGGCGAGTTGAAAGTTGTGGTCAACCTCAAAAGTGTCAATGCAGTGGAGACTAATGCCAACCAGCCAATTGCAACAGGAAGAGGATGGCGAGAGTTGTTGCCAATGGCAGTGTATTTGGTGGGCAGCATTGGCAAACGCTCGTCCGTGAGAACCATCGTGGGAGCCTCGAATGTGTCAATGATGCGCATCAAAGTATGGATACCGACGCGGTGATTGGCTGGACGCTAGATTTGAAGCACTGTTGTAGAATTTGTACATGCTCTTGTGTATTCTGAGAATCCGACAGCAGTGAAAGCTCAATGTTCTTCTTCTCACCAACTCGAGGTGGTGGATGCGTTTGATGGTCATCTGCTTCTTGCATAACTTACACTGGTGAATCAGCAACCATTAGCTAAACCAGACAGAGATTTTGGAATCAAGAAGCCAATAATTCGACTAAACACCCGAATGATCCTGTGCGAAAGTTGATAGCAGTAGTTGGTAATCGTCAAGTACAGCACCAGTATGGAAACTTGGTCGGCATTGTTGTATGCAAAGGATCTCATTAATTAAATTTTGCCAGAGCATTACAGAGTTCAAAATGGCGCAACACCATAGCAAAGTATACAAAATGCGCATGAATTTTTTCAGCATGAAATACCAAATGTTGGCGGCACGAAACATGCTAAGAACAGTTCGTGTGGGTCATTTCACAAGGCTAATCCCAGCCCACCTCAAACTCCTTTGACCAATGACAGCACACCCGAGATGACGCAATCCAATTGTCAACGTCTCCAGTAGCTCACTTTCCAAACGAAACCCGAGCCAGCAAGTAGCCATGGCCATGTAAGTTGCTTCGTGTCCACTAGTCCCCTCTCTCTCCTCACTCTCTCTCTCTCTCTTTAGCTTGTGTTGCATGTGTGGCGCTCAGATTGAGGCCAACGCCATGAACATGTGCACGTCCTGCATCGCATCCGAAGTGGACGTGGCCGAGGGCATTGACACAACGTGCGAACTCGTGCAATGTCGCGGCTGTCTGCGCTTCCAGTCGCGTGGCAAGACGCAGCAGTACAGCAGCAGCTCGGGCGCGTGGCTGGGCTGCGACTGGGAGTCCAAGGAGCTCATGGCGCTGTGTCTCAAGAGCATCCCAGGCCTCAGCAAGGCCAAACTCATTGATGCAGGCTTCATCTGGACCGAGCCACACTCCAAGCGCGTGAAATTGCGACTCACTCTGCAGCGAGAAGTCGCCAATCACGCTGTGATCCAGAACACATGCGTCATCACCTTTGTCATCCACAGTGTCAAGTGTCCGGACTGCACGAAGCAATACCACAACAATACGTGGAAAGCACTCGTGCAGATCCGCCAGAAGGCGGAGCACAAGCGCACGTTCCTTCGACTTGAACAGGAAATTCTCAAGCACAACGCACATCAAGATGCTATCGGTATCACAACAGTAAAAGAGGGGATGGACTTTTACTTTGGCACCAAGTCAACGGCGGAAAGGTTCATTCACTTCTTGACGGCTCATGTGCCGATGCGCTCCAAATCGTCCAGCAAACTCATTTCGGAGAACGTGCACAATTCGACGGCTAATTTGCAACTCACGTACAGTGTTGAACTGAGTCCGATCTGCAAAGATGACTTGCTTGTCCTGCCCAGGAAGTTTGCCCAGAGTTGCGGAAACATCTCTGATGTCACGCTTTGTGCGCGAACCACGTCAATGGTGCATCTGCTAGACCCTGTATCGGGACAGAAGGCAGAGCTCCCGACGGACAGGTACTGGAAGCTGCCATTCTTACCTCTGGCGACCAGCTCTGAAATGGTCGAGTTTATCGTGCTAGATGTGGAGCCGGTGGATTCACGTGAGTTGCGTCACGTCGGTCCTGCATCCACCTCTGGCAGGGGTCGGAAGTCCAAGTTCGTCGTGGCTGACGTGGAGGTAGCTCGTGAAAGCGACTTCGGTGTGAATGACACAACCTTCCACGTGCGAACACACCTTGGTGGAGTGTTGTCTGCAGGTGACACGGTCAAGGGCTACGATCTCTCCTCCGCCATCTTTGGCACGAGTCAGACGTACACTCTCAAGGAAGAGTTACCAGACCTCGTTCTGGTGCGGAAGGTCTACCCACGGGAGAACAAGCATCACAAGGGTGATCGCAAACTGAAGACACTAGGCGCCAACCGCCGAGGCAAGGTCAGCAAGGCAGAAAATGCGCGGATGCAGCATGAGATCGAGGTGTTCACTGAAGAGTTCCTGGAGGAGAAAGAACAGGAAGAACAGGAAGGCGATGACGATGACGATGACGATGAAGACAACGAAGACGACGTGCATGAGGAGATAGTAGAGCAGCTTCCTGAAGACACATCTGTCAGCGTGGACGAGCAGACAGTAGCTATGGCACAGCTCAATTTGCCGTAAGCAGCAGAGAGTACAGAAGCTATGAGGGATCGTATGCAAGTAAATCGGTAGCACTAGTTAAGCTTTGGACCAACACTTTTCGAGACTTCGTGTACTTTACCAGCCATACTTGGCGTATGTCTCCCTCTTTGTTTTCAATGACGCGCTACGCTTGTCCAGTAGTTCAAAGTCACGTGCTTTAGCATCGAAAGCGAGCTGGTTCAGCTGGTGTTTCTGTCGCTGCAAACGACTGGGTTTCATCGTGGACACCGTGGTGCCAGCCTGGGTGTTCCAGAAGCTGGCCTGCACCTTGACTTCCTGGCCACTAGATCCATTAGCGCTAGCTCCTGTCACCGGATCAACCGGGGGTTGCCAGGCATTAGGTGCTGGACCTTGTACTTCCGTAATCTGTCCCGTCACCGTCTCAAAGTGGCCCTGTTGCAGAGCTCGCTCAATGTCTCGCTCCCGAGTTCTTCTGCGCTTGGAGCTGCCTCCAGGCATATCGTCCTCTCCCTGTGCAACGTAATACTCCTGTGAAGCTGCAGCTTGACTGACTTGATATTGTTGCTGTTGCTGGTAGTACTGCTGCCAGGCCGCAGCGTTGGCTGCATCCCCTTGATGCTGACTACCTGAAGCCTCTGTGACTTCCTGCATCTGAATCTGTTCAACTATAGTCTCTGTACCATTCGTAGCATCTGAAGCCGGCAACTCGTGCTTGGGCGGCGGGAGGAAGGACAGGACCGAGTCCTTGTCTTCTGTCGGTCTTGGTCGTTTACTAGCTTCCTTCTTGGCGCGTTTGTGTTTAGCCAGTAGCTCGCTACCGTCATCACTGTCGTCGGACAAGGCGCTGGTTCCCGTCTCCAGCAGTCGCTGGATCTCCGGCGGAAGGTACAAAGTAGTTTTGGTCTTCTTCTTCGTCTTCTTGGGCTTCTTGGCCTTCGGTTTGGACGCTACATCTCGAGCTACAGACGTCAATTCATCGGGAGGATTTACATCAGGAGATGATAAAGGTACAGAAGGAGATGGAGCGGGTTTGGACACGCTGGAGACCTCCTCGTCCTCCGAAGAGCTCGCGTAGTCAGGCACCAAGAGCGGCATGTCGTTGGAGAGGTTTTGGTAGACTCGAATAATCACATACTATAGAATATCAGGACATATTAGCAGTCAGCGATTGGTCAGATTTTGACAATTTTTTATGAACATACCGGACAAGTATAATTGTAAAGCTATTGTGTAATACGGCAAGTATTTGTATTTTTACGAGCTAAGCGCAGCAAAGGAAGTTGACAAGCTTACTCGTTCTTGACCATGTGCTCAATCAGATCCAGAACACGCGAACTGTAACCCCACTCGTTGTCATACCACGACACAAGCTTCACGAAGTCGTCGGTCAACGCAATACCTGCCTCAGCATCGAAAATCGACGAGTGCGAGTCGCCAATGAAGTCGCTCGAAACGACCGCCTCCTCGGTGTAGCCGAGAATGCCCTTCATCTCGTTCTCGCTAGCAGACTTAATGGCAGCCTTGATCTCCTCGTACGAAGCAGGGTTCACCAGACGAGCAGTCAAGTCCACCACAGACACATCAGCAGTAGGCACACGGAACGACATGCCCGTCAACTTGCCGTTCAGACTAGGGATCACCTTGCCCACAGCCTTCGCAGCACCCGTTGAGCTAGGAATGATGTTGAAGCAAGCGCCACGGCCACCGCGCCAGTCCTTCTTAGACGGACCATCAACCGTCTTCTGTGTAGCCGTCACAGCGTGCACCGTCGTCATCAGACCCTCCTTGATGCCGAACTTGTCATTCACCACCTTCGCCAGAGGAGCCAGACAGTTCGTCGTGCACGAAGCGTTCGACACCACGTGCATGTTCTTCTCGTACAGCTCGTGGTTCACGCCCATCACAAACATGGGAGCGTCGCTCGACGGAGCAGAGATCACCACCTTCTCCACGCCATTTTTCAGGTGAGCCGAAGCCTTCTCGGTGGTCGTGAAGGCACCCGTGGACTCGACCACGTACTGCACCTGCTCTTCGCCCCACTTGATGTTCTCAGGATTCATCTCATTGAACACACGGATGGCCTTGCCGTCCACGTAAATGTTCTGCTCGTCGTGCGAGAGTTCTCCTCCGAAGCGGCCGTGTACTGTGTCGTATTTGAGCATGTATTCCATGTACTTGGTGGCGATGAACGGGTCGTTGACGGCCACGACGTTGATCTCCGGGTTCTTGGCGGCGGCACGAAGGACGAGACGGCCGATGCGACCGAACCCGTTGATGGCGACGTTAACCATGATGCTAATTAGATAGAAATGACACTTGTTGGGGACTTGGCGAGTCTAGGAATGGTTGACAACAGTGGAGACCGACCACTGGATCCCGACTTCAAGGCGAGGTTTTTTATGATTGCTCGTTAGGGGCTGCCCTTGATTTCAGTATGGCATACTCATCTCGAGACATGAACCAAGCACCAGACGGCTCATTTATGCCAATTGAAGCGCGGCTTTACTGCACGAAGTCTTTGGTGAAGCCCATGTCAGTGAGCTTTTCAGGCTCTGTTGGAGATTCTACTATTATTAATGCTTCGAGTGAAAGACACTCGCTGAAAGCTTTTGTTTTATTAAATGACCTTATTTGTCGACGGAAGAAGTTCAAGCGGCCTCGAATGAAGTAAACAGTGATTATGTGGTAGTCATGCCGCGGGTATAGGAGGGAACTGCGTGGGTGCTGACGTTGATGTCGGGCTGGTTTCGTTAGTGGTGACGACGCCCAGCTTGTTTCGCGACGATTTATGGCGTTCGTGTGCTGGGTAGTACCCAGTGGGTAGATACAACGGGTAGTATCTTCTGGTACTGCTAGTCCACGTAGAATTCGATTGCTAGTGAGCTCTAGGTTAATGAAAGAAGGACTTTCGTGTGGATGTGAGATCTTCGTCAATACAGTGGACCCAAGCATTGACGATTTCATAATGAACCTATTTCGAGTTGAAACTTGCAACTGTTAACACTTAGCAAAAGCAAATGCATGAGTTTCATACTTCTATTGGTACAGACAACTGCAAACTTGTCGACGTTGCTCTGCTAAGAAGGGGGCGGATATACCCCATACAGTGCAAAACTCTAGAGAGCTTCGTCGCTCTAATGTACCGTGGCGTGTGCAATCACCAACCGCACCAGCACGAACTTCAAGCAGAACGGAACAGCACCATGGAAGCAAGCTTACTCGTTCTTGACCATGTGCTCAATCAGATCCAGAACACGCGAACTGTAACCCCACTCGTTGTCATACCACGACACAAGCTTCACGAAGTCATCGGTCAACGCAATACCTGCCTCAGCATCGAAAATCGACGAGTGCGAGTCGCCAATGAAGTCGCTCGAAACAACAGCCTTCTCAGTGTAGCCGAGAATGCCCTTCATCTCGTTCTCGCTAGCAGACTTAATGGCAGCCTTGATCTCCTCGTACGAAGCAGGGTTCACCAGACGAGCAGTCAGGTCCACCACAGACACATCAGCAGTAGGCACACGGAACGACATGCCCGTCAACTTGCCGTTCAGACTAGGGATCACCTTGCCCACAGCCTTCGCAGCACCCGTTGAGCTAGGAATGATGTTGAAGCAAGCGCCACGGCCACCGCGCCAGTCCTTCTTAGACGGACCATCAACCGTCTTCTGTGTAGCCGTCACAGCGTGCACCGTCGTCATCAGACCCTCCTTGATGCCGAACTTGTCATTCACCACCTTCGCCAGAGGAGCCAGACAGTTCGTCGTGCACGAAGCGTTCGACACCACGTGCATGTTCTTCTCGTACAGCTCGTGGTTCACGCCCATCACAAACATGGGAGCGTCGCTCGACGGAGCAGAGATCACCACCTTCTCCACGCCGTTCTTCAGGTGAGCCGAAGCCTTCTCGGTGGTCGTGAAGGCACCCGTGGATTCGACCACGTACTGCACCTGCTCTTCGCCCCAGTTAATGTTGGCAGGATTCATCTCATTGAACACACGGATGGCCTTGCCATTCACGATGATGTGTTTCTCGTCGTGGGAAAGCGAACCGGCGAACTTTCCGTGGACCGTGTCGTACTCAAGCATGTACTCCATGTAGGTCGTCGAAATGAACGGGTCGTTAATAGCAACAATGTTGATGAGCGGGTTCGTGGCAGCAGCGCGCAGCACAAGACGACCAATACGGCCAAAGCCGTTGATAGCGACATTTACAGCGCCACCCACGTTGTCCGTAGGGTTCTGTGCGTTGATGATCTGCAGGAAGTCAGGCTTGAGCGAAGCACCGCCGACAAGAAATCCATCGATGTCTTCCTTCTGCGACAGTTCAGGAGCGTTCTTGGCGCCTACCGAGCCGCCGTAGATAACGCGGGTCTTGTCAGCAGCATCAGGGGACACCTTCTCCTTGAGCCAAGCACGGATGCTGGCATGTACCTCCTGGGCCTGTTCGGGCGAGGCGGTGAGGCCCGTGCCAATGGCCCAGATGGGCTCATAGGCAATGACAACGTTGGTCCAGTCCTTGATTTCAGCAGCGTAAGCATCAAGTTGCTCTGTGATGTAGGCCACAGTCTGGTTGGCCTCACGGTGCTCCTTGGTCTCACCAATACAGGCGATGACGCCAAGGCCCTTCTCGAGAGCGTAGGCGGCCTTCTTGGCCACAATCTCGTTCGTCTCGCCCTTCTCACGGCGCTCGCTGTGGCCCACAAGGGTGTACTCGGCACCCAGATCCTTGAGCATTTCGGCCGACGTCTCGCCCGTGAAGGCGCCGTTGCCCTGCTTCCATACATCCTGACCGCTCACACGCACGTCAGCGCGCAGCGAGGCCTTGACTGTGGCGGCGTGGACCTGCGACGGAGCCACAACCACTTCCACGTTGGACGGGATCTTGGCCGTGTTGAGCATGCCCACAAGCTCCTGAGCCTGGCCTAGAGAGCCGTTGCATTTCCAGTTGCCCCCCACGAAGAACTTGCGCGAGCTGGAGCTCATGGAGCGCGCCTGCGTCTTGAACACCTGACGGAAGGCCATAGTTGATGCGAATGCGATTGGGTCTTGCTGCTTGGACGGAGAATCCGAGAATGGCAGACGTGGATCGCTGCGCAACCACCAAAGCTCGAAGTTTAGCTCGCAACTGAATAAAACCTCGAGTTGCTACTTGAGGGGGTCGACCCAAGCACCAAATGCATCGGTTATGTTCGGTTACACAACATTTACTTCACGTAATCGTGGCTATGCAACAGACCGGCGAAATAGCATCTTGCGTTTTGTATGGGTGGCTGCTTGGTGTCGAGGCTGCTTGGTTGCTTGCTGGAGAAAGGATTTGCCACCTGGACAAGAAACGCGAGTCAAAGTGTCGATCTTGCAGGATTTACGCCATACAAACTGCGAGTCTAAATGCCGGTGCTCCTGGTCGCGAAGGAACTTGCAAGCAGGATGGGCGAAGTGAACTCGATGCTCACACTGAACGAGGCGGTGAAATGGATGCTACCGCGTCGCAGCAACTTGCAATACTGCCGAACGATAGGCAACTCAAACATCAACAATACCGCAATGTTCGGTCCCAGAAACGATGTCTACGACAGTAAGCTAATTTTTAGGGGTTGCCGCGTTACAGTACACAAAATGTTGAGGCTCGAGGATACATGAATTGACCATGGGGTCGTGTAGACGACGGCATTGGGGCTTCTTCTCTATTGTAATATCTGGAGATAGGAGCATGTAGGCCAAGTCCGTTATTCGCGATGTTTGAAAATCTGAGTTTACCATACCGTCGCGTAGTTTGGATACTGAACGAGTCGTTGACATCATCAAATTGGTTACGCGACGCTAAACCGATAGGGAAAGATCATCTAAAAGTATGACATTTATCAGGTACATGGCGCTCTGTCCTCTCTAGCTCGCAGTAAGTTCAACATCACTGCGGTTTTAACTGCAGTCAAGGTCTCAGTAGAAACCACCAGCAACTTTATTGCATTCAGGCTCCACAGGCTTCGTCTCATGGAAGCGACGGAAGTCGATCACAGCGCCACCAGTCTCAGGGTCCACATCCACGCAGTTAACGTGGCGATGGTTGAACAGGATATCCTCCGCCTTGTATGAGTGCCGTATTTGAATTGTTGCTGACGTGACGGCATCGATGCCTTCTACTAGCACCACAACCTCCAGCTGGACAAGAAAAACGTAATTGTTAGACTTCGTAGCACAAGAAACGAAGATATCACAAACTTGTCCGTACCTGCGACTCCTCCCAGTACTGCTTGATTTCCTCGAAAGACGGAGGCTCGGTGGCGGCGGCAGTAGTATCGGTAGTGCATCGGCACGTGTTGTGCAACGCGTTGGTGATCGGATTAAACGGCACTGAGTTGTCGCGATCTCCACTCTGGGCATCGGCCTCACGACACAGAGGCTCCGGGAACATGTAACTCTTCGATGGGTTGTGGTGCTGACCGCAGGTTTCGGCGCTCTTGGGCCGCAGCAGTGGGCTCCAGGCATCCATACGGTGGACGACAACCGACGGCAGAGCCAGCAGCAGCATACCACCAAGATCATCATCCGGATGTTGAATACGCATCGGATATGACTGGAAGTAGTAGTGTTCGCCGAACTCCACGTCGTGTCGGATCGCGTACATGCGCACATGAGCTTCAACGAGCTGGTGTTTGCGCATCTCACACACCTGGAACATGAAGTACGGGTTGCCTCGAATACGACGGATGCAAGCATGTGAGCTCAGGATAATGGTGTTAGCACGTGCCTGAGCTCGTGAGAATCGTTGAAAGATGATTCCGATGGCCAAAGCATCAAGAAAAATGCCCATCAAGGACTCGAGCGTGATAATGGTCTGTACATATACGCAGCGTCCAAAAAACACATCGCCGCCATTGGTACCGAAACCAATGGTGAACAGCACCGACACAGAAAAGGAGAAGCCGTCAAAGAACGAGCCAATGGCCAGTTTGCAGTGGTCAGGAGGGGTCGTGTACAGCGCACCGAATATGGTGAGCACCAGAATATACTACAATACAACCACACGACAACACGTCAGCCTCCGATAAAGCAACTAGGTACATGTAATGCAGTCTTGCAACGCACCGCGAAAATGAACGACGCCAGCACTTTGCTCAGCCGCATGTTGACGACAGTGTGGAATGGGTCCTGCATGTAGAGCTTCCAGTAGTGGGGCACCTTTTGTCGGCGAATGCTGCACACACAACACCAATTAGTATCACTTGTTAACGTGCAATGATGTTGCTTTTGCCACGCACTTCCACTGGCCCTTGGAGCGCTTGAACAGCGTGTCCTTGCGATCCATGATGCGTCCCGTGGTCGTTGGCACATTGACGCGCTTCACGAGGCCCTCGGAGCTGCTGTCGGGCGTCCCGTTGCGTGTGGTTAATGCAACGCCGTCCTCGTACTCCGCATAACTTGGTCCGCGCTCCATTTTCATGCCCAAAGTCTCAAGTGGCACGCTAGGAGCTCAATGGTCACGACAGTGATACAAAAGCCGAATGGACGGCATGAAGGTCGATGTCCCTGAATAGATTGTGTTCTTAATCGTGTTTATGACCGTCAATAGTGAAACCAAGTTACGATCGTGAGAAAATATTCTGCAAACTAACAGGAGATTCAGAAAGTATCAGTTGGCAAAAATCATGCACCACTCATTTCGGGACACGTATCCTCTACCACAACAACACAACAGTTGTTTTTGCCACGCTCGCTCTCTGTGTCTGCGTAGCGTAAGCACGAAAGCCACAGAACCAGTGTCTGAGGTTGTTTGTGAGCTTGAAATGAACATGTATCATAGGCTGGACGCGATCGTGTATCACATGATGTAGGTGCATCTTCAAGTATTCTTGGCGACAGAAAATCATGAACACCGCTCTTATTCTCATTAATTAAACCCTCCTCATCGTTCATCACAAAAATTGCTGGACGGACAGCTCATGAAACTCTGCAATATCTCCCAACTGAAAACGTTTGGAGGAGTACGCATGTATTACCGCGACATCTACTGTGGCGATCTATGTAATTCTTCAACATGGATGATAACCTGGCATCAACGTGACCGACTTATCCGTGACAAGTCAAATGGGGGGCAAAATGGAAAATGATGAACTCACGATTATGCGGTTTACGTTTACGCATTGAGCTCGAGCCTCCACGCCTTAGTAATCAACTACAAGGTGGTCGGAAGTTCCAGTCCTCTATAGCACAGCGCAATCATTTGACTTTATTCGACGCTATCGTGGACATGCTGCAGCATGTAGCAGAGTCTCATCGCTGGCTGCAGGACCAACACAGCGCGATCGTTCCATCGGAGCTGGGCATGTTCGACTTTCTTGTGCTCTGCTTCGAGCAGGTGGCAGTAGCTGGTGCCGTGATCAATTGCTTCCAGGCTGAAGATTTTGATGGCGGAGACGCTCCGATTTCGCTTCCTGTAGTGATGGATCACGTTCCGCAAGTGCTTATGGTTATCATTGTGACGAGTCTCTTCATTGTTTGGGGAACTCGACTTGTTCAATGGGGTCTACAGAGCGCTTTGTTTGATTTATCGTGTCCTATGAAGTTCACCACAAGACGAAGATACTTGCCTCCACTCATTGCGCTGCTCAAAGTATTCTTCTTGATGTATGTGACTCTACGTCTTAGCAATTCAGCCGGTTTGGAGTGGAAACAGCAGACGAGTGCACTGTGCAGTGCGCTCATTCTCGTCTTGTGTGAACTAGTAGACTCCATTGCTATCGCACACACGTGGTTGATAAGCCGAGCACGCGGAGAAATTATTTATGACTGGGGTGTGGAGGAAGGACACGGGGAGGTGACTGTCAAGCAATTGATTCTTACGTTTTTCGATCGCTGGAAAGACTGTGGCATAGTGTCGTCCTTCCTGAACCAAAGTGAGATGTTACTCTTACTTGCCGAGGTGCCGTCCATGGCTTGGGCGAGTTGGACGTGCTGTCAGAGAGGCTCCACTCCAGAACGGCTATCATACCAACTCCATCGGTACGTGACAGTCATGACAATTGTCATGGGTATGAACGTAGTCGAAGTGTCACCGACCTTGGATAATGACATCGCTGGTGCTGTTGTGTTTTTGGTTGCTGATGTTGTGCTCACTGGTTTGCGGCTGTACAAAGGCCGGCATCGACGCCGAGAACGAAGGCGTGAAGCGAAAGCCAGACGGTTAACCATAACGCCTACTCATGTTGGTAGTACCCCTGCCAGTATCTACTTCCCGAGCCCAAGCGAAGCTAGCACGTGTACTCAACAGCATTTCGAAGACATTGAGACCGCAACTCCAGGTGTGTGTCGGGAAATACCCAATGATTCGCATCGCATACCAGTAGAACGATCTGACAGCGTGCTAAGCAGTGTATGGAACTCAAACGCCTTGGAGTTTGGAAAAAAACTGTGATCGATAGTGTTCCGTCGAAGGAATGGGCGTTTGCACTACTTGACTGCACCTACTCTGTATTAGTGATGCTCAACTTTTACGAGACCACCACCGCCGCAGAAGTACAGGTCATGGCGGAACTACTAATCGAAACCACGGAGAGCAATCTCATGGATGAAGTGGACAACACTGTGATGTATCTCGCTGTTGGATTTTCGACAGTGCTGGGAGTCTCGCTCCTTGCAAGATGGTATGTGTTGTACTCGTCCAAACCCTTGCGCGAGACTTCATGGTCAATATTCCACAACAATTCCACCAGTCCCAATTTCTTTGCCGTCGGCATTGTGGGTGTAAAGCTGGCGCTGTTGCCCGTATCAATTTACATTTTTGCTGTTGTCTTCGTCAACAACAATTTGATCACGCCTAAGCGAGGTGTCAACGCACTTGTGGCGGATCTTGTTTGTGCTATCGCAGCAGCAAGAGCAGTGGACAGTTTGGGGAGAGCGTTTGAAGGGTTGGGTCGATCTGCTGTTGGGCTACCTGGAGCTGATGCTGTAAAGGGTTCCAGCTACGAGAAAGCAAGTATCGCGCTGCAGGTGTTTTGGGATCGGTTCAACGACTTCCTCGTTCCGTTAGGTATCGTTCACCTTGTCATATCCACGACGAACGTGGGGAAAAACTTCATCGTGATCTACTTCCTTTTGGTGGTCTGTGTATTGCACGCCATGATCGCCTACGTGGATGCTATCGACATCACTAGTGCCACGTACCTGGCAGAGCGACTCGGTTACCTCGTCGCTGTCACGTTCCTCGTGCGCAATTCGTCAAAGTACGTGGAACGAGAAGGTATGGATCTGTTCGCGCCCGTGCTCCTGGTTGCCATGGAGTTTATGCTGTTAATTGTGGCACTCATATCACTCTGGAAAGCGCGTCAAGCTTGTCGAGAGATGGAGAAAGCAGACGCAAACGTCGTGACAATAGGTCGTGCCATGACTCGGAGCGTGCCAATGTTGGCTTCCATGAGCAGCGACTACTCCGCTCTCAGTCCCAGTGTTTATATGATGGACGCTGTCGAAAACGAGGCGAAGGAGCAAGAGTTGTGCCGGAGTCATTCCTCCTCTAGCAAGCAAATAAACAATGTACAAAGCAGATAAAGTATACTGAACGTCGTTTCAAGATCGGGTCCACTATTCGAAGCATGACAGTCGCGTGAAATTCTGAAAATCGGTTCAGAAAGTCTGAAATTTAAGTATCACGCGTTGCAACACCTTGTTGGCAAGAACGAACACCACACCACTTCCACCTCTTCTTTTGCACATTGTGGCAAGCATTTCATTGCCATCTTCACCATGAGCAACGACAGTCCCTTGCTCCATCGGTTTAGTGTCGCACAGCTCGCAACAAGCCACTGCCATCAACTGATTTGCCGAGAAAAAGGACGCCAGTCAGATCACCATTGCTGCAAAAATTGCCGCGTGGTGGCGTAAGTGGCCAGACACGGCTCACTTTATCTTTTCGCTTCTGAGACGCATCGCTCAGTGGTAGAACTCGAGAGACCATGAAGGTCATCACAGTACATATCACGGGGTTCTACCACTCGTCCTTCCACGCGTACACGACGGAGGTGAACGTGGATGGCCACCGCTGGCGTCTTGGACTGCGCTACAGCAAATTTCATGAGTTCTACGAGCAACTCGTGGATAAGAAGAAAGACTTTCACGCCGAGTTCCCACCCAAAGGCACGCTCTTCTTCACACCCAAACCCGAGGAGCGTCAAGAGCAGCTCGAGGTCTTCATACAGCACGTGCTCGAGTACTACACCGCCAAGGGACGTCCAACGGAGGTGGAAGAGCTGTTGTGTGACCTGCTCAAGGTGCCGCGTCATCTCAGATCTCCCGAGCACGAGGATGACGATGTCTCCACCAGCACTGAGAGTGTGCTAGACGACCCGATACATGAACCTCCTACCAGTTCGGACAGCGGTGCTGCTGTGGAGAAGACACAAGTTGCGGAGACTAAGGAGGTTGAGACAGTTCCTGTCCACGTAGAATCTCCCATCGCAATGGAAAAGAAGAGATCAAATACTGCTCCTGAGCCAGAGCAGCCTGCAAGCCCAGTAGCCGAGGTGCCCCACCCAGAAGAGGAGGCACTTACCCACGATGATGAGGAAGACGTGGAGAGACCTGCACCCGCGGATGAGCCAGAGCCTGTGAAGAAGATTATTGAGGAAGATATCGCTACCGTTGCTGACAAGGAAGCGGTCCAAGACGACGAGGTGAAGCCTCAGTCTGATGAAAAGTCCAAGATCGAGAAAGCACCCATGAAGGAGGCTGTCGAAGAGGGTACCGAGGTAGAAGTCGATACTGAATCTAGTCCAGAGGAGCCAGACGAGGATCCATTTAAGGATCAGCCACTTGTGGAGCCTGTACTGGAGCCCGCACCACAGCCACAGGATGTTGATACACCGGCAGCCAGCAAAAGCGCCTCTACACAACACATGAAGCAGAAGGAGATCACCACTAGCGGACGTGTTTCGTCCTGGATCGCCGCCATTTTTCCCAAGTCTCTACTCGGGTTCATCCGACGCCGCTGCATGAAGAAGACGAACCTGGTGGTGCTTTGCGTCGCGCTGCTATTGCCTATGGTGCTTGCGCGTAGATAAGTTCGAGTTCTGTGGCTCCTAATAATATTTGTGATGTGAGTTTTAAGCAAAATTGTACACTCTGCAATGCATCTACGATCGATCCATCGTGCTGCCGTCTGCGCCACTGATCAGATCGCTTCAACATTGAGCCAGTGAGTCAACAGCAGTACCAGCTGGGAGTCGAAAGTGGACGTTTTTGTCAAGCTCGAAAAACTGTCCTCCGAAAACGAGCTGCAAGCGCGAGTTGCGACGTCAAACTCAGTGGAATGGCCAGCGCTATGAGCGATGTAATATCCGGTCAGTGTCCAATTGCTCAAAATTCGCGAGCAGATGAAGTCACTCCAGTACTCGTGAACGTCCTCAGAAAATGGCCAGATTCCGGCCCGGAAGTGCTCGGACAATTAGCGCAAAATGCACGTTAGCCGTTACTGGTAAACGAGGCTTTCGCGATCTTAGTGCATGTTGAAGCGGGATGCATGCTTTTGACGCGGCTCTAACGCAACTTTTAGAATCGTTGATGCGACGTGTTAGGCACCAAATTTTTACTTCCGAGTGAGTCCTGGCGTATGAAAATTTGCCAAAACGATTTGACAAGCGACATTTTAGTCACCCTCTGAGCGAAAAATAGAGGTTTGCCCAGAAGATACAAGTTGTGGTTGTGAACTCTAGTTCCTATATGTTCTTATGCACAATTTATCATCAAGTTACTTGCCTCCATGCCCTCTGATGCTAGGTAGTTGGTACAAGTTGCGAACGCGGCAACGCAAACCTTATACATCTTGTGCACTTCTCACTCATTTTTGTGTAATAGCACAGTGGACCAAGATCGCATCGGTTCAGAGCTACTTCCAGCGAAAAAACTTGGGTAGGTTATCCACGCATGTGCTTCCACGCGAAACTGGACGCTCACTATTTGATCTTCCTCGTCGAACCGAGTCTGATTCGGTCAAGTTGGCGCCACGCTGCAACCTGTGAGCCATGAGAGAGATCGATGCGCGCGTGGTCGGCTTCGACTACACGACGTTCCACGCCTACACGACGGAAGTAGACGTGGGCGGCTGCACATGGACATTGGCCATCCGCTACAACACGTTCTACCAGTTCTACTTGCGCCTTGTAGCACTCGAGAAGCACTTCACGGTGGACTTCCCCCCCAAGGGCGGATTGTTCTTCTCCCCACCACCCGAGGAGCGACAGGAACAGTTGGATGACTTCCTGTTGAGCACACTCGCCTACTTCGACATGCGAGGCCACCCCAAGCGCATGGAGGCGTTGTTGGGTGAACTGTTGCAGATCCCCGAGCATTTGGGTGTCAAGGACGACGACGGGGAACACACAGCTAGTGAGGGCAGCTCAGTGGCTGAGGAACTACTGCTGGACACGCCCATAGCTGGTTACGATGGTCACGATAGTTTTTTGGAGAGTGGTCATGAGGATGAAGACGAAAATGTCCATGAGAGCAACTTTACGCTGCAAGAAGGCAACAAAGTTGATGTTGAAGTTAACGTTGAAACCAACCAATCAAATCCCCAAGAAGCCGAAGTTGCTGTTGAGGAGGACTATGACAATGAAGAGGTATTAGAGGAAAAAAAATCAGAGGTTCCAAAGCAACTAGTTGACAAAGTCATGACGTCGCCAAAGTCTACTAAGCCTATGCAACGGCAGCAGTCACACGAACTCAGCGGTGGTGCCGTGGCCAAGGACTACATCGCGATGCTGCGCCGCAGGTCACTCGTCAACGGGGCGATGCAAGCTGCTGTGGTGTCAACTATGAAAGAAAACGTTGCGCATTCCAAGACTGCGACTGAGACGGAGATCAAGCCTGCGGAAGGTGACAAGCTGGATCCCGGTAGCCATGAGCAGGATGCCCCCGCAGAGGTGGAAGAGCAACCAACGGCTCTAATCATGGAGGACGATCTTGCTGCACCTGAGGAGCTGCACACCGAGGCTATCCTCGCAGAACCACCAACCACTGAGACCCCAGTGTCTGCTTTAGAAGTAGGCAAAGCGGTCGAGCCAGTGGTGTCCATTCAAAATCCAATCGATCCTGATCTTGAAAAAACTTTAACATCCGAGCGAGTGCAAGCCACCTTCACGCAGGAATCAGCTGCAGTTTCAGCCTCTAAAGATCCGGAACTATTAGCGTCAACCCAGGAGGAAATTGTCCAGGAAGAGGAGTCCTTTTCCGAGGAGGAGAGTGAAAAGATCACCCCCGAGGGAAGCAACAAGGAAATCGAATCTGAAAACTCCCTGGTGGGCTGGTTTCGCCGCCTGGGCACTTTCGGTCCGTCTTCAACCGAGAAAGAAGAGCAACAAGCTGTTGCTAAAAAGGAACAAGAAGAGCTGGAGGCTGCCACGATGGAGCATGTAGAGATATTGACTGCCCCTACCAAGGAGCAAGAGCAAGTCGTCGCGCGAGCAGCTACAGAAGCGAAGGCGAAGTCTGAAGCTGAAGCTGAAGCTCTTGAAGCTGAGTTGCTTCGCGCCGAACAGGAACTGAACCAGCGGTTGCAGCCGTACCGACACCCAGTGTTTTTTCAGGGATTTAACTGTGATGTGGGCACGTCACGCTACTCCTTACCACAGCGCGTAAGTGATGGCGTCGTTGTGTGAGCAAGCACTGTTGGATAGCGAGTAACATAATATGTTAAAAGATATAATGTAAGTAGTGCATCCAAGGTGGGTAAGTTACATGTACGCAGCAGAACATGTTGCCGAATCCTCACTTGACTAAAGATCGACTGCAAGATCGCAAATGTCCATCTGTCCGCCGAGGCGTCAACGCCAATCTCACGCATGTGCGCTGGATGGCATCCAGTCGTGTGGATTCCACACTGCACAGTCTGTCGTGCGGGCGAAAGCGTTCGCCGAAGCTTACCGTAGGTACACATGCAAACATAAAGCACTGGTCGCCACGGCTCCGATCGAGCAGTGTCACAACGGCGTCCGAGCAACGAGCTGTCTACGTCCGTGGAACCAGCTCAGAAGCTTCTGCTTATCATACGCTCGGGTGTCGCGGTGGCGAAACTTGGTCCATGTGTCTTGGACTCAAAGTGAAAATGGCAAAGGTGTCACGAACTTGACGCTGTTGCACACAGTTGCCGATGCAATTCAGAAATTGAGGTGAGGATGCAACATGCAGCTTGAAGATGACCATGTGGACTAGATACTTGCAAAATCTTCGCAGTAACGGTCGGCTGGTTTCTAATAATAACGTGCGGTCGAGATTGGCCGAAATTGGACGTCAAGAGTAAACTGAAGATTGCCTGCAACAACTCTTGATGGCAAAATGGGATAGAACGCTCCAGTTTACACACAGTTCATCTCCTGCAAATGCCATGCGCAACATGAAAGGCAAAGCGCCACCAGTGCCGCGCTCTATCGGAGCGAAGATGGTCCCAAAGGCGCAAAATTTGGCCACACATTTGACACATCCAGAGCACACGGCCACTTTTGTGCACCGGACGCATGGTCTCTACTTTCTTGCCGAGCCAGTGCCCTTGTCATTCGAGATTTTTCTGCCTCGAGCGCACGTGGCAGCAAGAACCAGCGGCAAACATGGCAACAACGCTCACGACGCTCTCGGCGCGTGTCACGGGCTTTGACTACACGACGTTCCACGCGTACACGACAGTGGTGACGCTGGACGGCGCGAGCTGGACGCTGGCCATCCGCTACAGCAAGTTCTTGGCCTTCTACGACGCGCTCCGGTCCGCTGACCGCAGTTTCAAGTTCGATTTCCCGCCCAAGGGCGGATTCTTCTTCACGCCCAAGCCCGAGGACCGTAAGGTGCGACTCGACGCGTTCCTGCAGGCCGCTGTCAAGTTTTTCCTCGCTAAAAAGCAGCCAGAGCGTATGGCCAAGGTGATGCGCGAGCATCTGCAAGTATCGAAGCACTACAAGGCAGCCAAGAAGGCGCAGAAGAGCAAAGAGGAAGAGGAGCAGACGGCCAGCGATGAGAGCGCCAATGAGGAACCCGTGGAGGAACCCAAGCCCAAGGAACTCAAGGGGAAGACCAAGGTCTCGGACAAGGCCCAGGAAGGCAAGAAAGCGCTGGTCAATGCTGCGTTTGGAGCTGCTGTGGTGTCTGCTATCAAGGACAATGCCATGAATGCCAAGAAGGACGAGAAGAAGCAAGTGAAGGCTCAAGTGGCTGGAAAGGTCAAGGTGGAGGAGAAGGAGGTCAAGACGGAGAAATCAAAGGTTGAGAAGGAAAAGATCGAGGAATCCAAGATTGAGAAGGTGGAGATTGAAACAGCCAAAGAGATCAAGGTTGAGGAACCCAAGGTGGAAGAGGTCAAGATCGAGGAGGTCAAGGTTGAAGAGGCGAAGGTCGAGGAGGTCAAGGTCGAAGAAGTCAAGGTTGAGGAGGTCAAGGTTGAAGAAGTCAAGGTTGAGGAGTCCAAGCCGACCACGACAACCACCACGACAACTACTACTACGACAACTACGACGGGCGGATCGACGGTTGTGGAGACGAATGTGACGAGCCAGCCAACAGCGAACAAGACGGTGGTGGGCAAGACGGTGACGATCACGAGTAAGTCTGAGGACACGCACTCGTTCAAGGTGGAGATGACGGAGAAGAACGCGTCGGTGGTGACACTCTCGACTACGGCCAAACAGATGGACGAGACGCTGGAGAAGCCCAAGAAGAAGAAGAAACGCAGTCACAGCAGGAAATCCATCTCTCAGGCCCCGCTTTCGACGGCATCGACTGCGAGCGATGGCTTTGAGTCACCTGATGGTGTGGACGATGTAGGTCGTGTCTCGGAGTCACGACGACTTTCGGATGCGCAGAAGAAGGCTCGCAACCAGCGCCGCAAGGAGAAGCGGAAGAAAAACCGCACAAAAGACTTGAAGGCGTAAGTGGCCTGGCTTCAAGCACAGGGTACGTCTTCATTACGTGCGTTAGTGAGTGGACACAGCCGAAGAGATGTCGCGGCCACAGATCGTAATGGCTGCATGTAGTTAGAACAGTTATCTATCGACTGCCGGAGCACCAGAATGAATGCCTCGACAACGGAGTAGACAGCAGCTCGCTGCCGTAGGCGCGAGCATCCAAGGCATTGGACGCTGTTGCTCCTCCGATAGATCTGCGTGGTTTTTATAAGTTGATGAACGAGGGTCCAACGAGCAATTCATCCGTCTACGCTGTTCTGTAGTACTTTGGAATGCTTCCTGAACACCATCAAAGACGTCGAATTCAAGGTTGACAGAAGTCTATTCAAAAGAACCGCATAGACATCTCCTTGAGATCTCGCACTTCAGACTGTAGCTCGAGGCGCTCGTTACACTGATCAACACAACACATTGCACAGGTTAGTCGCAGTCGTTCGCGATAATCACTCTCACAATCTACACAACGACGTACCATAGCCACAACTTCCTTCCGAAGCTCGTTGATACGTTTTTCGTCACGGGCGCGGCGTCCTTCGTAGTGCTGATATTGTTGATAGAGCTGACTATCCTTGTCGGATTCAAGACGTGCCAACCGCTGGCGGAGTTGTGCCATTTCACGCTCAAGTGTCTGGATTTGAGTGTCCTTAATTTCGAGGATCTTCTGGACTTCACCAACACTAACGGTATCACGTTGTTGCTGCTTTTCCATCTCACGTAGCTCCCGAATGAGTTCACCCTTTGCGGCCAATTGTCGTTCCAACCAGAGATTACCTTCGGTAAGTGCCGCTACCTGCGCTCGCAACTCGAGCACATTTGCAGCATGTTGTTTGTTGGTTGCTCGCAATACGGCTACAATATTCTCATGGCTCGAACGCATGGCAATGATCTCTTTCTCTAATTCAGCCACTCGTGATGACCGAAAAGCTGTGTTTGCGGTGCTGCTGGAAGTCGGTGATCTCGGTGGAGAAGATGAAGTAGGTGAAAACGAACTGTAGCTTGACCGGCGCTCCATCGGTGAGCGTCCTACATTCATCCGCCGAAAAAACAGAGGTCTCTCCCCAGAACCAGGTTCCGACTCTACCAGCTTCTTGTCAGGTGATAGCGATTCCACTGCAGTGAGCTCTTGGCGACTACGTGGACTTCTTTGCGATGGTTTGTCAGCATTGTGTGGTTCTGGAGTTGATACTACAGGAACCTCGTTGATGTCGTTCAGAGGATTCGTAGGGAGCTTTGACCCTTTTCACTGCTTTCGTCGAATGCACCAATGCTGTCGAACAACAATGCCGTGAGGCTGCTTGTTCGTCGTGAAGGTGAAGATTCCGGTGACGAAGGTGGGGAGCCCTCGATTGAAGCGATTCGGAAACTACTTGATCGTCCGGCTGACTGGAAGGAGCGGGTCCTTTCAGTTGGAATTGTCGGTGAAACTTCGCTCTTGGTTTCTTGAATAGGACTAGAGACTTGAGAGCAATCTGCAACCAAATCTTGTGGCGATGAAGCAGGCGAGAATTTCAATGCTTCGATCTCTCCAGTAGCAAGTGTAGTATCGATGGGTGGAACGCGAAAAGTAGTAATACGGGAATTGCCCCCTGCCTTGTAAATTGCTGAATTTTTCTCGTTTGCTGATGATGCAGTATCAATCTCCACGGGTGAGCTACTCTCAATTGGCGGTTGGTTGGCCGGACTCTCCGTTTTTGAGACTAGATCATCTTCAGCAGTCATAGTAGTTTGGATCAACCTATTCGTATCTTCATTGATACTTAGTTGGACCACAAAGTTGTGAGGTTCGACAATGGTCGATGGTTCCGACAGGATCATTTGTTCAGGTGTCGACACTTCACCAGTAGCTGCAACATTGGTGTTGTCGTTTGAAAAGTGATCGGTAGCAGGATACTGGAAGCTGCTGAAGCGGTTTGGAGAAGGAGACGTAGGAAATGTGGTTTCTACCGGTCGTATGGAGGTCTCATTACTGTCTTGAGTAGACACCCTAAAACTGTTAGTTCGCCGGACAGGTGATGACTGTGGTGACGACGAAATAACTGATTGTCTCCTTCTGTTGTCTGGTGATAGTGCAGGAGCCTTTGTCGGACTTCCGGGACTTAAAGGGACTGGGAGGCCTTGGGAGAAGGATGCAAACCGTCGGAATGGAGATGGTGGTTTTAAACCTGACCTTGCAGTCGGAGACGCTGGTGAGCTTGAGGTTGGCGATGTAACTGGGCTAGCATCTCTACTCCTGCCTGGCCCCACAGTCTTGAGCGAAATAAAATCGAGCTGCTTCCGGAAACCTTTGAAGGTTTTCATCAAAGGTGAGGTCGAGTTGTCGAAATTGGTCGAGGCGGGATGCCAGACACCATACGTTTCACCTTGTTGGTCTGTTGAGGCGCTACTGCTACAACTGCTGCCTTCATCGGTGATTGGAGAAGGTGGCCCCTTGAGTACACTACCTGGCTCTTTGACGCAGTAGATCTCCTTCCGTCGTACGAATGTACCATGGTTTGACGGGCAAAAGAAGTATCGCTCTTTTCCCCGCATCCCGTCACAGTCACCTTTGGGCTCATCGAGAGCTACGCCGTACCACTCGCCTGACTCGTTCACTAGTTTTCCAACATATCTCACTGAACCACTGCGTCGTCGAGAAAGCACGACCCTGCTGCCAAGAGGTACTTTCATCACGGGGACAAAGGCTGCACCGTCGCTATAGATGCCCGTGGTTTGGGAATACTCGACGCCATGGTTTCAATCAACCAAGAAATACAGCAGCTTCAATTGCCAGGTACGCTAGGGTTCCGAGATTCTGACGCTCTGTCGAGTTGTGCGCTACAATCGCTAAAAGCTTTTTTTATCAGCGATGACGTCCTCGAGGTGGAGATAAGACGATGGAGCGTGACAACTATTTACAGGTTGTGTGACCTTGATCGATCGCCTATTTTGATCGATGTAGATCACAGTACGACACTTTACGTGCGAGCTCACTTAAACTTTGTGAATCTCAGCGGAACTGATACTGTGGAATACTCTCGCTACAAAGCGAAGTTCGTCCATGGTAATGACGAAGTCATGTTGGGCTAATACATGCTAGCTGTGTCCAACTACATGTAGTCACTGTAAAATAAGACCTCTAGTGATGTACTCCGTTGTGAATGTATTTCTCAATCTGTACTGGAGGCAACAACATTAGCAGTTCGATCGAAAGCAACACATTCAGCAAATCTGCTGAGATCTTCTGTAAACAAATTTGTGAAACAAAACAATTTCATGGATGTGACTGGCCCTTCTGTTGCAAGCACAAAAGCTTGAGGGAATGTAAAATATATGGTACGAATAGAGGTGTGAGCCGTCAAGCAGGCTCTTGTAGCCTCGTTGAGTGTAATTGTCTAGATTTCTCGCAAAGCAAGCATAATGGTCTATTCGTTGAATAGTTATGTGGACCACATAATGCCACGTCACCCTGCACGGAACCTTTAGCTATTTCAAACAGGCTCTGGCTGAGTAAGTGTTCTTGAGATTCAGTACGGCACGGACATATGCTAAAGGCAACACCGACCGAACCTGCCACAATTCTCGCTTCCAACCTCTCCATACAATATGACTGCTTAATTCAATGCCTTCATGTACGATCTACCGTATAATAGGCGTAATGGGTATATTGATCGACGGGAAAAGGTGAAAAGCGAACTCATGCGACGCTGGTTCTTGCGTACCGGTGCTTATACTACTGGGAGAAGGTTTGTTGCGATTGAAAAAGCTCGTCCCAAATCACTCTCACTAACTCAAACGACGGCATTGTTGCCTATGTAGCGTTTGCATATGAACGTACGGGTCTGTCTCGGTCTGTAAGCGAAACACACGATTTCACGCTGCGACACGCATCGTCTGCCCCGTCACCGCCACACAAGTAAAGGCAACCCCACCAAGCAAAGCATGCTCGCAGACTCTAGCAGCTGCAACCAGCACTATTATCCTCAAAGCCGAAATTGTCCACAGATGTAATATTTCGGGATGCTTTGCCGCGTTTCTTTCGTAAACAATGTCCCCTTCGGCAACTGGCCTTAACTTCCTCCTCTTATATCTTTGTCAAACCAATATGCCCATCTCATTCATTATCATCGATATATACGTATGTATAATGTATTCCAGGTACTATCAAAGCATGTAAGCTATGGTCTGGACTTAATTGCCAGCATGTAGTCTGGCAGTTTCTATATTTCTCCCATTTCCCCTTGAACATTTCATATCGTGCAAGAATAACCTCCTTCTCTTCAGCCAGTAATTGTTTGGCACCCGAACACGTGCAGATCCACTTCGCCCCTCCTCGATGCACTCTCCTGGTCGCTTTCGAGCCGCGTCTCGCCGCCGCTGGGACCCCGACGACGACGAGGGCGACGCCTTCCTGTCTGCCAGCGACTTGGTCAGGACGCTGCAGCCCGTGCCCCGACACCCGAGCCAGAGTCGTCGCGTCATGGCCGGTCGAGAGCCCCCGCGCCGCTGGCCTCCACGTGCGTCTACTAAGTGTTAAAATCGGCCGTTACTGTTGGTTATTTATAGAAATGTGTGTGTGTGTGTCTGTCGCAGCCATGGAGACGCAGCCATTCGATTGGCCTTTTGACCAGGACGCGCGAAAGGCTGGAGCCTATGGAGAGCAGCATGCGATGGAAAGTGGCGACTACCGAGCCAGAGCCTATTACGACGAGCCACGACACAGTCAAGCGCAGTTGCAACGCTATCACCAGCAACGACAGTACGAGGCGGAGGATGAGGCATCCTCCCAGCAGTACAGACGGGTGTCGGACATTTATGCTCGAGAGATGAGGGGACGAGAGACGCTGGACGACGTGCCGTTCGACCCGCCGCGACGCATCCCACGCACTGGGGCGACGTCGCCCTTTGGAGTGCGGCCCAGAGATGCCCGAGTCGGGAGTCGACGTTACAGCCCAGGCCTTGGAGCGAGGATGGACGACTTGCCATTGGAACCGGCCATGCTGGACATGTATCCGGGTGAAGTGGACACTGCACGACGGGAGTATGGACAACCGGCTCGCCAAAGGAGCCACCAAATGCCGAGACGACACGCCACTGAACGCTTGAACGACGCCATGACCGACAGACGGCCATTCCACGACCCAGACTTGCCTCGTGATCGACGTGGAGGAGAGAGCCGTGCAGTCTACGAGGAGCTGGTGCCCACTGCCACTGCCATCTCGCAGAATAATGATTACGGAAACCTCTCCCCTGGAGGAGCAGGTGCCTCCGACATCATGGCTGACCTTTCGTCGAGCCGTCAACGACTGACCCAACTGGTTGCCCGCCAACACAAGACCAAGCGACCGCGACTAGATGAGCATTTGACAAGTGCAACTCTAACCTCGGCAACAAAAGAACGTGCTCTGGAAGATAAACCGAGCAAGCCGACGGCTGTGAACAAGTCCGTTGCTACTCCTGTCAGTACGTCTTCTGATGGAAAAGAAAGCGAGTCGCAACCGAAGCGTCGCTGTGGACGCAAGAGCATGAACTACTCTTCCGAGCAGAAACGCGAGCGCAACCGCGCGGCTGTGAAGAAATGCCGTCAACGTCAAGCACTGAAACTCGATTATTTGCAACACAAGGCGGAGGCATTGGCAGCAGAGAACCAGACACTGTCGGAAATGTTGATGAAAAACACTGAATTGGACGAGGAACAGCGTTCGTCGCTGACGCGTGGCATTCAGATGGACATCCTGCTCAAGATCAAGGAGATTTTCACCCAGAGTCTCCCCAAAGACTTTGTGCTGGATGCTGACTCGATTTGGGATTTGAATTCGGTGCTGGCCGTGTCGATGCCATCGCGATGTTACTATGGTATTGAAAGCATCAAAGACTTCTGGCGCACATCGCTGCGTATGCGCAACAAGGGCAAGATCCGTTCGTTCTGGGCGTGGCTGTTCCGCCTCCCGCCCGGTGACCGGTTCTCAGAGTTCGAGATCCAGCCCTTCTCGCCTGCATCCAACCTCTACTTTATTTCATGGACGACCAAGTCGACACCACCACTTGCTGGGTCGATGGTGATCATGTTCGGCAATGGCCACCGCGTGACACTCCACGTCGAGTGTTTCGGATGGCTCATCTGGCGCTACTTGCTTACCAACGAGCCGTTCCCAGAGCCCACGATGGAGTGACTAACTACGAAGGAGCCCACTGAAGCCTACTAAACAAGATAGCGACAGCTACCTAAAAGAAGCCGTGGGATCACTCCAGCTTTTCAGACTAGGAGAGTACATACTACAGAGTAAGATATGGCGAATCAGGTGTCAACTATTGAGAGGCGCATTGAGGTCTGTCAGACTAATGCGAATAATTTTTAGCTGATTGAAAAGCATTGAACACAACGTGAAACGACTTGCCAGTATCTCCTCAAATACCGCTGTGTTTTGTGGCGATTCCTGAAGTGTAGACACTGAATGTATGGTAAGTGTTGAAGTGGATACTAACGGAGACCAACAACATGAGGCGGGTATGGACACAGTAAAGGACAGTAATAGTGAAAGCATTGGCGGTGCTCAGGTCGAAGATCCAATTACTGCTGACAAGACAAACACCAACCTCATTGATAGTATAGCAGCAGATGAACTGGAGGTTGAGAAACCAAGTGAAGGAGAAGATCAATCGAATATCACCGATCAAGCGTCACCGACACCAGCAGCCATTATTGTACTGGATCCACAGCAATTTGATGCAGTAGATGAAGTCCACTCACCAGCACCATCGTCAACTCCAGTGGAAAAAGAGCGAATATCTGTTGAATCAGCAAAGGAGGCAACCGAAGGAAAACCCAAGTTAGTGGATACTGATAACCCTGAAATACTGTCAAGGCAGGAGAATCCAAGTGATGGACTGGCATCAACTGCTGTACCCGTTGCACGTATGAACAACCAACATCAAGTTCTTGAAAAAGTCAAACCGCAAGAAGACATTTCTTCCTCTGAAGCTGTGTATCAAGACGATACTGAGTTGACTTCCCAGCAGAGCTCTGAGTCTATCACCGCAAAGCCTTCGGGTTTTCTAGAGTCACTGACGGCAAACTTTGCTCCCGACACGAAAACTATGTGGGCCCAAATCTTTGGACCACGCTACGAAGATGAGGACGGGGGTTCACAAGAAGACAATGTATCTAATGCTGACAGTACCAGTACCAGAGAGTCGATTGCATCTAAGAGCTCGTTGCAGTCAAAACTAGCCCGAGAGCGAAAACTCGACGAACAGATTCAAGCAAGTCAAAGACGATATCGAGAACGGGTACTACGTAATGCAGCTACAAACAACGCGGTAACTAAGCGGGGTCGAGCAAAAGGTCCTGGTCGATCACAGGCTCCCGTTATTTCTCCCCTTGAACGAGCTGGATTCTCATTGACCCAAGTCCGATTTTGCGCGGAGAACGCGCTGGATGAAACGTGCAAATGCTTTCGACATCTTCACGCTGTAGCACTGGAAGAAGCTGAAGATACTGACAGCCCTCCAACTCAAGGGATTTACATAACACAAGGAGAACTGGAGCAGCTACTTCGAGAGCTATTCGACCCTCAAGAACCCATGTCAAATACTAGAAACCGAAAGGAACCCTTGCCATCCCGTTAGATTTCACAGGAAATGGTGAGGCTTTATTGATCGAAGGAATATCAATGAACACTCAGCTGCAAGCGAGCTGGTTCATACCATTCGGACAATTACCCCAGCTACGAAGTATGGTAATGAAGATCACCAAACGACACCTGAACGAAGAAAAACTTGCAATCGTGAATCGACTTCTCCAGAAACAACTTACGTTGTTGCCTTTTTCAGCCAAACTCCAGAATTTGGTACTACAGCTATCCAATTACCAACTAAAAGAACCTCTCAGGGCGCCAACGTGGCCCGAGGGGAATCGATCATCAAATGAAGTGGTTCAAGATTTGCTGACATGTATTGCCGTGAATGAGAATGCAATGTCTGCAGATTACAATAATTTTCTACACTACTTGCCGGTATGAATGAAATTTTACGCTGTCTATAGTTTTTGCTGACTTAGTTTGTTCATATCCAGGTTGAGCTTGTCACGAAGACACCGTTGTCAAGTGTTGTGGGTGCACAACGACTTGTATTCTTTCGGTACTTTATCGACATCATAGCTACAGAGAGAATGAAAGTCCAATCAAACTCATCGAAATCACCTCCAGCGTTGTCCAATGAGCCTCCAGCTAAACGAAAATCTCAATCTGGTAAACGAAGGAAGTCATCTAAAAGGACTTCAGTTGGCGTCGTAGACACACCCCAGGGTGATGTTAAAGAGGTCACATCGATTCTCGCAGCTCATGGAAGTTTACCAATCACTTCTGAGGCAGGTGGAGCTAGTAATGTGACCTCACCAGAAAACGAATTGTTCGAGCCCCCAGACCAAGTTGGTGATGAATGCGAGAAACCTGTCAGTCAATTACAACTGCAGCTTGAGTTAGCTATAAACCAATTTCGACAAACACTACCATCTTGTGATTCAGACACGTTGAATCCAGAAACACGAGCCACGTATCTTGCTGCTATGGCTTGTCACCAGAGCGTCTTGCTAATGGTACGTTGGTATTTTGTTCGGTGAAACTTTCTTGACATTTCACGTAATTGCAATTGTACCAGCTTGAAAACAACATCGACGTTGATTCTGCAATGTCCGATAAGCTCAAACACTTCATCGAGGCATTACAAGCAATCCAGATCAAAACCAGCGCTAAAGAAATTCCTGCAGAACTGTTGGGGGCTGAAACTGAAGATAATCAACTTCTTGATCCACCGCGGTTTCCACCCCCATACCCGGAGTCAGAAGAAGGTGATGAAGAACGCGAAAGCGGTTCTGTCAAGACAGATTTTCCTCCTCCTTACGCGATAACTACACCATCCTACTGGACATTTAATCCCTCAATTCCAGAACCCCAGTCTAGTATTGCCAAATTAGCGAGCAAGTCACCAAACTGCAAATCCGCCGAACTACGCTCTCGCTTTATGCCGAAGGAATCGCCAGGTAAGCATCGAGTTCACCGATTCACGTTAATTGTCATCACTTACTGGATGAATTGCAGGTGTCGGAGCGTACAATATCCACGAGAGTGAGAAAGTAACTTTCCGGCAAAAATCAAGATATTCGTTCGGGGCCGGAGGAGAAAGCTCCACCGGGATTCCAAGTGCTTCCCAACAACCAGCAGTGTTGGAAAACAAGCTCAAAGCTAACACCGCGCCAACGTATAAAGCCATCGCAGGCAGTTGAGCCTCCAGACGACACAGAGTGGTCAACTGACACTACCAGAGTCAATGTTGGGTCTCAGTGCGACGACAGCCATCTTGAAGCTAGCGACTACGACGGTCCTCCACCACAATACGAACGAAACGAAATGCCTGAAGAGAAACACAGTGGCGACGCGATCGAGTTGGGTGTCGAGAGTGAAATGGATCGAGCGCTACGACTGCAGCAACGCATTTTCATGAACGAGTTCGTGCAGCAGGTGGTTTCGAACCAGGAATCTCCGACGTATTTCGTACCTCGTGACCAACACACCACTGACAGCAAAGAACGCTCCAGTTCGGCGTCGAAACCGTATTGGGCGACATGCGAAATCTCTCCGGGCATCGAACGATTGCTACACAGACAGCGACGAGCTCCAACGTCCTCCAAGTTTCATTCCCCTGCTGCCACTGCCCCTACTCGACCTCGTTCATCTCGATCAACCAAGCGAGTCGTAATAAAAGCCCCACACTCTCCTCCTCGTCGACAGCTCGACAACGACGAGCATCTCGCGTGGGCCGCACGCATCAGTGAGCTGTACCAACCACCCGTCACAGAACAGTAATTACCGCCGTTTTTGAAGCTCTAGTACTTTAAGAAGCTAAAAGTCTTTAACTAACGTGAAACATGGACAGGAAGAGCTGCAGCTCCTTGGTGTCCGTCGGTTTAGTCTCGTTTCGAATTCTCCTGGTGGGGGGATTTTTACCCTTTGCCAATGGTTTAGCGTACGGTTGTTGCCGTCTTCGCGTCCTCGTGGACTGTTGGAGTCGTTGACGACGTTGTTTGCTGCTGTTTCCGGTCTCGGAAGCTCCCTGCTGGTCGCCATCTGCCTCGTCATCGTCACTGTCGGCCATGAACGTCGCAATAGCCGCTAGCTGCGAATTCTGCCGGAAATTCGACGGCAGTTCGTCCATGAACAAGAGCGGCATCTCCTCTTCATCCTCTCCATCGGTCGTACTAGGATTCTGCGTGGTTTGGCCACAAGTGGCCGGCGTAGCTGGAGTATCTCCATCCATGGACTCCTACTTGTTCTTATCTACTTAGTAAAAACACATTTTTTGACGTGCTTTTATTCATTTCTCGAGGTTTCGAACGATTTAAGATGGTCCATCTCAGATGGACATTGAAAGGATACATGGATGGAATTACTATTACATACTACTTGTGCGAGGTGGTAGGCGGAATTGACACACTACGCGATCGGTACCTCCAGTGGAGAGGAGGAATTGCTCGTTCTTAGTGACCGTCGAATTCGTGACTGGCGTGGAGTGTCCATCGACTGCTTTGCTGCTCCGTTAAAGTCTTCACTCTGGGTCGTTCCACTCACGAGGGATGGATATCGTTTGGACTCCCAGTGGGTGTCACGCACTTGGACTGGCGACAAAGCTATCCACGAGCCTAGTTCCCAGAACGAAAGCTCCTGTTCACGATGCCCGTTGCACTGCACTCGAAGCACTGGACGATCTCGAGCGAAATCGAGGCGAATGGCCTCTGCGATCAGCAGCGATCCTCGTAGCAAAGTGATCTTGCGATAACTGGCGGCATTATACACATGCACAGTGCCATCTTGACAACCTACAGCCAGCAATTTCCCATCAAGTGAATACTGCAATGCCAGACAGCGTGGCCTTGATGTTGATCTTGCCAACAATTCCACTGGGTCACTACAGCTTTGAGCGTGGCGGTTATTACACGCACGACTCCGCCAGTAGTACCCACTGCAAGGTGTTTGCCATCCGTAGAAAATGATAGAGCACGCAGTTCGTCACAGCTCCCACTTCCTGTTGCAAGCTCAGAAGCAGACTCCCAGCTATGAAAACCCAACAGCGAGCGGGTTGCTGCATCCCAAAGCCGTACGACACCATCGTCTCCAGCAGTGGCAAATTGGGCTCGTTTGCATGGATGAACTGCAAGGCCACATAGGGTTCCGTTGGAGTGACCACGAATGTGCACTTGAAGGCGCCAATCTTTCTCCACTTGAGTCTTTTGTTGCGGAGAATTTGCTCCCACTAGCTCACAAACTTCGCTTCCAGCAGTCGTGAACAGGATATGACCGTCACGTACGGCGAGCGACTGAATTGCTGTGTTTGTCAGCGGGAGCGAGCCTAGATAATCTGAATTGAGTTGAGCAATGTCTGCTATCACGCGAACAAGTTCGAGCTGAGCATTCCAAGCACAGATTCGAGAATCGGTTCCTGCCGAATACAATAGCGACCGCTTCTTGTCAACGACTAGAACTGGAATTGGTGCGTCACCGTGTGCATCACGTCGAACAACTACACAAACGCGGTCTTTCCAGACGTACAAACTTCCATCCGCTTGACTCGATACCACAACTTGTGTTCGGCCAGACATATGTGCGATCTGAAGCAGTGTAGCTTGCGGGCTGCACTCTTTGTGGCTTGTTAGTACACCGCTTTTCAGTCCTGTTGAGCGTGCATCAACTTCACCACCTCGTCCAGTATCCACTGCACCCTGCTGCCAGAAGAGAATGTGTTGGTCTCCGCATGTCGCTAGTTCACCGCCTTCGCCAAAACTCAAGCCCCACACTCTCCGAGTCGATGTTTTGCAAGTTACCAGTAATGTTGCACGGAGACGACCACCTTCACCTCCACCTCCCGAGATCGCATAAATCGCTAGAGTATGATCAGCTTCCATGCCAATTGAAGCGAGGCGATGACCTTCGGGACTAAATTCAAGCAACAAAATGCCTGGTTGATGCTTCGAAACTACCCGAACGATGGTACTGCTGCTGTTAGCGTCCCAGATCACAATTTCTGGAGTTTTTAGTGCTACAGATGCCCAAGGTGTTGTTACCATGCACTCGCCAGAAGCGACTAGATCACCCTTAGGATGAACAGCTAATGCAGATATAACACTATGTCGTCCAGCCTCCGAATTGAAGTTGAGCAGTTGAGTTTGTGTCTTTGTATTGTACACGACACCGCAGGCTCCAGCCGCATACACGATCTCCCAGGCATCGTCAGCGTAGAAAATGTTGCGACTGCCTGTGGCGCCCGCATTGATGCCGTAGATAAATTCCAGATAGGGGTCTTCATTTCCAACCTCGTTTTCAAGTATGTCATTTGAGCAATTGTCATCATCAGATTCTTGACGAAGTTGAACACATTTCACGTTTGGGTCTTTGGTGCGCTGAGCTCGAATACACTCCTCCAAAAGTGTTCTATCGACTGGACTTTTGTACCAAGGCGGACTTGTATCCAGCGAGACTGCTGATTTCAACGCAAAACGTTGGTGCAGACGCAGTTCGTCGTCGTAGTCGGTCTTCCACACTGCAACTTGTGTGCTCCCGCTTGAATTTCGAGCAAGCGCCACGACAAACGCATTTGCAAAGCTGAATCCTACACGACGGATCAATGATCCGCGTGAAAAACACCCCATATACTCCTTCGTGACAACTGCAGGATCACTAGATCCTTCAGATTCAACAGTAAAGACGGGGGTAGTGACATCGCCACGAGTGAGTGGGTACCAGGCTAGCACTAAATGACCATCATCAACCCCCACAACCATCGTGGGTAATGGTGAGTTCCAGTTGCTTACAGTTGATGTACTATCCGAGTCTTTTGTGCTCGTGATTTCGTTGTTGATACGCGCCAAAGACGTCGTTTTGCCTACCCCACAACATTCAGCGAGACCTTCGACCGGGCCAGCAAAAGTTGGTGTCCAAGATGCCCATGCATCATCGAGTAGAGCCCATGCAGATGCTGCTTCCTTACTTGAACCACTATTATCGCTTGACTTTTGCAAAGCCCATCGAAGGAGTTGTCTATCGTTGCTTGAGGTTGCAGACTGGAGAAATTCACTGTCCAGAGAGAAATCCAATGCCTCAATTGGTGCTGTGTGACCTACGAATGTGTGTCGAAGTGAATAAACTGGAGGTGCTCCCTCTGTTTCCGATTTTTCCCAGAAGTATACGTAGATGTTGTAGTCTCGACAAGCTAAAGCCAGCCAGTTGCGAGTTACGTTTGATCCGGTTAGACCATGCAGTGGGGAGTATTTTACCTGAGTACACCATTTCGGAATTGTTGATCTCAGTTGCCCGTTTGAAGCGTTCTCCGACTCACCGCAATTGAACTGGACTAATGGTTCCAACGTATTTCCATCCAAAATGGCAACAGTTCCATTGGATAGAGACACCGCAAGGTGTTCACCTGTAGCACTCCAAGCTAATGCACGTGGTGTACTAGGCATTAATTGCTGATGTGACAGCAAATTTGTGTGAAGGTTCCAAATCTGAATTTGCCCGTCAGTACTGGCCGAGGCCCATCGAAGGTCTCTGGGATGCAGTGCGATATCATTTATCTCGCTGCTAAAATTCAAAAGGGTTCGTGCTTTCTCGTTAGCCTCAGCTGTAGCCCCAACGTTTTCGTTCTTTGCCACCGAGTCATCGACAATCGACTCCAGGTCAACACGAAGAACTGCTCCATTGTTTAATATGACGGCTACTACTGCTGCATCATCCAGCACACTCATCCCTTGTACTTGTGTTTCATGGCTTGGTGGTGAATTGCTTACAGTTGTGGCATTGAACAGTGGTGATAGGGAGCTGGTCAATATCGGTTTAGTAGTGTCGTGCACCGGAATCACTCGCATGAGTTGTAGAAATGTGTTAGCCTGAATTCGACCTCCAGGTGCTTTAATTGCTCGTGTAGGACTACTTGAAACCTTGTACTTCCAAACCACGAGCGATCCGCTGCATAAGGCGCCTAACACGATCTGTGACGATTGCAGGTGTTCCAACGCCACAACTCCTCCACTCAAACTATGCCTCGAACCTTCCGACGAATTTATAGTGTGGGCTGCTACACTACTTTCCCATAGTACGATAGAGCCATCTTCACCTCCAGTCACCACGAAAGGGGCCACATGAGCAGTACATATCATTGTTTGCACCAGAGCATGGCGGCCAAATACGCCTTGTTGAGCCTTCACGTGTCCTGTCGACGGATTCAAATGCCAGAACGTAACATGATCAACACCCCCACTGACAAAATTCACTCCTCCTGTGTTTGATGATCCCACGAATTTGCCAAATAGTACAGGCATACGCGTCATGGGAGTTTGAGCCAGCAGAAGCTGACGTTTCCACGCATAAAACACCAATGTGTGCACATGGTTTCGGCTACTATGCCATATCACCGCAGCCAAATCGCTTTGAACATTGCGAGTGTTGTTGTCATTGGAATCGCAGAAGTCCATTGTAATAACGGCTTTTTTGTCATTCGTCGAGGCACTGGAGATTAGAGTAGCCTTGAGTGTTGCAACTTGCTGGAATGAATCCGCAGTAGGTGATTTTTCCGTTCGTAAAAGCACAACTCGATCATCTCGGCGACTTCCCACAGCTAGTACAGCTTCGGAAGGATGTTTCACAATACATGATAGAGAGTGTTGAAGTCCTGAGGTTACGATACGCTGGCGAGTTCCAAACGAATGCAGATGACGTACGACCAGCAATGGTCCTGCTCCATACACGTAGGACCCGTTACCAAGACACGCCAGTGACTGGTTTACACTCATACAGCGATGATTGAATCCGAACACGTAAGATAGAGTCAAAGCTACATCTGGAGCTTCAGAGCGCTGAGCAGAATTTTCAGAGTGGCCCCGTACAACAACCGCATGTGAAGGACTTCCACCAGTTTTTTGTGGCAGAACTCGTTGGTGTTCAACAATGTCTATGTCCTCATCTTCATCATCCCGCATGCCAAAATCGAAATAAACATCTTTCAAACCCAAGAATTGCAAACGTTTGCGAAGATTTTCATCGTAGAGGCATGTTGGTCGTGGCTGTACGTCTCCGAGCTCTTTTTCCACCCGCCACTGGCAAATGGCAGGATCATATTGACTACTGGTGATGACCATGCTTCCTCGAAGAGCAAAGTCTCCGTAAATTGGCTGACGACCAGAGGGTGTATCAAACAACGAAATCTGTCTTGTCAGGTGAGCTTGTGATACGCATCTTGATAGCCAATAATTTTCAGAGCTTTCACCGGTTGTCGATAGCGGGCACGGGAATGGTGCCAGGTTGACGTCTCCATCACCGTTTATAACGAGGGCTAATCCACGTGTAGTGTTTGCCATTACACAATCTTCACAAGTATTGCCTCCTTGGGGTAGTCCACCGACATCCCACCCGATAGAAGTACTATGCGTATGCCATTGGATATTGCGGATGGTGGTCATCGATGTTATTCGGGTACCTGCACGCTGGCGGAGATCCCAGAAGAACAACATTGAGGCACCATGTTGAGTTCGAAGAAATGCACCATCAACGCTGAAGTCTAGTGCGTATGCCTGCGTAATTTCCGATGTCTTACCAGCACCGTCACCTCCTTGAGGCTTTAGAAGCATATATCGAGAAAAACGTCGACCACCAAGCTCAAGCCGGTATAGATAAATGAGACCATTTTCGCGTGCCACCGCAAGAAGTGGCTCGGTTTTCAAAGGCCCAAAGCGCATTACAACTACAGCTGAACTTGTATTTTTCATCGTTGCCTCAATCGCCATCACACTGCTTGATGCCGCGCTAGTTCGTCGTGCAACCATCAAGCTTCCGTCTTCACTACCGACAGCTAGACGTTCTCCATCGCTACTGAACTCGAGAGCACTGGGAGATGCAATCGCCCCAGGAAATTTCAAGTGCTGCACGAAAGTGCGACGTCGAAGGCTCCAAATCTTTACAAAACGTTCACCGACACCGCACGATGCAAAACAGCCACCAATCGTACTCGCAGTCGCGATACTACGGGTTGGTTGTCCACTATGTCCAGCAGCAACAATTTTCCATCGAAAAGTGGTGTTCATGCCTGTCACCGCTTGGTTTGTGACTATCGCTTCGTCATCAATCTCGAAGATGGTCCCTTTACGAGTTGCTACGAGAAAGCGCTTCCTCTGGGCATCATAATCCAACGAGCAAATACGAAAATCGTCCCCTTCTAGAATGCGTTCGGGATTAATAACAGTCGCAGTCGATGACGATGACGATGGCGATGATGAAGTCACCGCAGGAGACGGAAGCAGAGCGTGTAGATCTAGTGATTGTCCGATGGGACGGAGGGTGGAGTCCCATTGCTTAATTTGACCATCTTTTCCAGCTGAGAAGAGTACCATGGACTGACACGACAGGAGACAAACATTAACACTGGTTTGAGTATCATGTGCCTGAACACAGCGCGTCAGTACATGACGTTCAAAGAGCAGTAGCTCGCCACGAGCAGTCCCAACAACAGCAGTCTGAATGCCATAATACACCGCGCTTAGGCATGCGGGTACTGTGTGCAAGGGTGGATCCACGGTTCCATGCCAGTGAGGCTTCTTGTGCTTAAAGAAGCGACCACCAACTTGATGAAATACCACGAAGTGAGCACCAACGACGACAATTTCATCGCCGTCTTCATTGAGTGCAAGTGCTAGTGGTCGTTTGCTACTTCCATTGGTTCTAGCTCTTCTTCCACTTGCGGCGGGGTGTGCTCGACCTGATACCACGACAGCTTCTTTTTGCCAATTCCACAACGCCATGGACGCTCCATCTTCACTGCCAATTGATGCAATTAGGGCTTCAGTCTCCTGTGGTTTCTTCTTCATCAAATTACTACTCAACACTGCGGATGAATTTCCGCCCGTACCACTACGCTCGCCAAGCGAGAGCGCTTGTGTCTGTCGAAGTGTTGCAGTAGCTGCTGACGCAGCAGCAGGAAAACTAACGTGTGCGACTCCCGCCGGATGAAAGTTGCGCAACACTGCGAGACATTGAAGACTTTGAGCATTCCATACGTGAATTTCGGCTCCCTTTTTGGTACTTGAGGTGCTGCCCACACACGCATCGCCAGTTGCGACGAGTTCACCCGTGGCATTCACATCTAGACATCCAATTGCGCGTCTGTGTCCACGATAGTAGCGCTGCGCATGACGCTCAGAAGAATACAAAACCACGTAGCTCCCCACAAAATAAACTGCCTCGCCCGTAGCTAGGAGTCGACATGCATTTCGAGCTGATGGTCCGTTCGTTCCATAGACCCACTCTAATTGCAAATTTGCAGGTGGTGGCATCCCGTTCTTCTTGCACACTGAAGCTGTAGTTTGGCTCAGTGGCTGTGACAAAGGTTCAACCATCCAAGGAGGCAGGATATCTGCTCGTGTTCGATTAGCTCGATGCTGCAACTCGTGTCCTGCATCTTGAGTTTTGTCGGTTCTCCCGAGGTCTTCTACATCCAAGTCGGAATCAGTGTCACTGCCGTCGGGAAGCGATAGCGCTTCTTCAAACCCCACAGCCTTCTCAGCAATGAGGCGAAAGCGTTCAACTTGGAGCATAAACTCGCGGTTACTGCGTGCCCATGTAATAAAGTCGTCGAAGCCGAGTACAGAAGTTGCTTTATCCATATGTGAAAATGCATTTTCTGCCAGACCTAGACAAAGCATCATCGCCTCCATTGAGCTTGCGGGTGCAGATTGTGAAGAAGAATGACCAGGACCTCCTCCAGTTAAAAGTGTCATCCCGATCATTACCGACTTCATCAAAAGTGCCTAATCACACACGAAAGTCAGCATTGAGTCTAGTTCATCCGTACAACTACGAATAAAACTGACTGACCAATTCAGCCAGCGATAAAGAGCCATTGTGGTTGAAATCAAAGAGGTCAAAGGCGACTGTAACAATGTCAGTCTCATAGAGGGGTTGCAATGACAATTGCAGCACGTACATCTCGCCTTGTCCTCGAACGTCGCACGACACACACAAGCCAGCGCTGCTAAGAGTTCGAGACCGTCGACGCGGCCATCGCGATTGGCGTCCAAAACCTCGAAGACCTCTTCAACTCCGACACTCTCAGGCGCCTTGAGTAGCAAGAGGCTCTCGAATTGGCTCGCGGTGACGGCAAATCCAAATGTTTTCTGGAAGCGACGGTGAAGTTCCTCGACGTCCGACAGTGTCCCTGGGTTCAGCAGATTCTTTAGTTTGTATCAATGAACGAGTGTGGAGGTCACTAACATCTCGCAAAGTCTCTCGTCTCGCGACGTAGCTCCACTTCGGCGTCCACGAGTCGGAATTGCGTCCCATGTGCAGCACCCATGAGGTCCGACCACTAAAAGTATCTGTACGTCCTTTCAAGATCGTCGTGTGGTGCACATACTTCAGTAGTTGAAGTTGACTGAATACATATGTACAGTTCGCGACGTCAAAAGGATACCGACGCAGGTCAAAGTCAAAGTCGAGTTGGTGGCCATTGAGTTGAATGAATCCAGTGCTTGAACCTCTAAAGCTCTAGAACCAAAGGCTCCGCTGTTTTGGTTCATACTTTGCTGCAGCACGCGATGGTTCAATACTCAAACAGGACCGAAGATACACAAATCAGTCGCTTAGCAGCACCACCAACGACGTCTTGGTTCAGTCCAGAGCAGTCGTTGTGTTCTCTTGGCCTCGTCTTTCTTGGGTCTGTTGCACTTTGTTAAGTCCAGCAACGTGGCTGCCGGTGTTTGATGCGGCCTTCAGGCTGTAGATGTCCAGCAGGGAATAGCGGCTCCAATCTCGGAGTTTCTAGAGCTTCACTACAGAACGCTCGGGTCGTGTTCCTCTGCGTCCCCGTTTCCCTGCTCCACGACGTGGGCATTAGCAAGCAGTTAACGCGTGAATGGTCTGGCGCTTGTAGAACTCAAGTGAAGAAAAAAATAGAAAGGAGAAGTCGCTGCTGGACGAAACAGTCCATTGAGCCAGAGCAACGCTCGCTACATGCTGGCCATTAAGCGTTTTCATCTGGGGCCCCTCATCGCGCTGGTCTTTTCTAGGGCGCCGACCCAAGCGAGAAAAACGACACTCTTTCACTTGCTCTGGTCGCGCGTGGTGTTCGTGTCGAGCTCAAGTCAGTAACTGAACAGAGCGCTTGGCCACAATGGACAGTCTCTTTATCGCGTGGCAACTCACGGCGTTGCTCTCTGGGCTACTGTCGAGCGGAGCCATGATCTACTTTTTCGTCAAATACCCCAACACCAGAGTGCATCCGGGTATGGTGCTCATTTGCATTTTCCTCAGTGTCAGTATCGCCAGCATCATGCGCGTCGCTCTGCACGCGTGGTTTGTTCTACTAGAACCGGACAATCACGGAGGCCCGATACCAGCGACACTGAGCCGAATAGCTAACGAAGAGCTCGGTCACGACGCAGGAAAATTGGAAGCGTACGTCCCGTTCTTCTTTTGGTGTTACTTCTTCTTCAGCACAGCTGCGACGCTCTGGTTCCTCATGCTCGCGTTGGATCTCATCTTCTCGTTGTCGAATCCGTTCCTGCCGTTCAATGCCGACAATGTCAAGCACCACGTCTACGCCTGGCCCGTTTCGTTGCTCTACTGCTTTATTTTTCGCTACATTCTTGGCAATTTCCAAGATGGCACGAGTGCGAACGTCGTGCTCTACTTCGATCTACCAGCTTATCTCGTGCTGCTCTACATCGGCGTTGCATTGATCCAGTCCAGACGTCGCATACGCATTCTCGAAAGTCACGCTCACGCAACAACGGAACGAATGGCTAAACGGATTTTGCCTTATCTCGGAGTATTTGCAGCCCACACGATCGTGGCTCTGATCATTTACCTGGTGCAGCTAGGAACTGAATTCGGTAGAATGACACCCAACGCGCTGGACCAACTTTCGCTCGTACTTGAGACTTAGCACTGTTCGCTCTATTCTGCCGAGATGCTGGAGTTTTTAAGACGCCGTTGCTACACAATACCGATAGCAGCAGGGGCGACAGCAACTCCAGCAATCCATCACGAACTACCATCACACAGCTTGAAGCTGGTGGAGCAACTCTGACATCTACGACCGGTGGAGTAGCTCCACCACCTGACCGTAATAACGAGAAGATCGACGTCTCCAATAAGCTTCGAATGGATGTGATGCGGTACATGTCGTTGGGCATCATGAGATCCATTGAAATGGCACAGGCGGCTGAAAAGAATGCCCTTGCAGGAAGTGGAAGCGCCGAGTTCACTGGTTCAGACACTGAAGCTGCTGCAATAGACCTTGGTCAATGTTACTCGAGTGTCAGCTACAACGACTACAACCATGTGGAGAGCATGGGTGTTGTAGTTTATGGCCTGAAAAACTGCACCATGCTCAACTTTCGAGACTGTGCACCAAAGATTTTCCATCGCATTCGCGCGCAATTCAACATCGATCAGGATTTTACAGGGAATCGTTCGACCCGTCACGAATTCTAAGCGAGCATGGTTCAGAGGGCAAGAGCGGCAACATCTTTTATTTTACTGGTACGATGTCATCCGGTCTTGCTTGTCTCCCCACAACACTAACGCGTTTTGTGATTTGTTTGAGTAGCGAACAAACAATTCATGGTGAAAAGCGTGCCGAAGGAGGAGTTTGATACGCTGCGAGCTATCTTGTGCGTTGTCACGATATTTCATCCAACGATTCATCTTGTGCTAACTTGCTATTGTTTGTGCAGACCGCACTACCATGAGTACCTGCAGTCGAATCCGCAGTCAATGTTGTGTCGCTACTTTGGCTGTCACTCCATCTCGTTACCGATTGGCAAGCGTCGAATGTACTTTGTCGTGATGCAGAACCTGTTCACCGAGGGTCCTGTAGACCAGCGCTTTGACCTCAAAGGCAATCGTGACCGACGTCAGGCAGTTAGCGCCACCGCCATGGAGGGTCTCATTCAAGTTGCTAAGGACAGGAAGGCTATCGGCCAGCTATTGATGGACATTGATTTTCTCAAGATCAGCTCCGGCATCTCGCTGTCGTACGCGAACACGGCAGTACAGCAGGACCAACTATGCAGCGATTTCGTGTTCCTCGCCAGTCGTGGCATCATTGACTACAGCATTCTCCTGGGCGTCAGCTACGACAGTCCTGGTAAACGCAGGTCCAATCAAAATGGTCTCACGTCGCACGACCACAAAGAGGTCTACTACGTGGGCATCGTGGACATGTTGCAGCGCTACAATTGGCGCTGGACAGTGCAGCGTTGGTTCCTAGGTTGTTTACTATGCAAAGATACGCACGACGTGAGCGCTGTGCCACCTGACGAGTATGCCACTCGCCTGGCAGATTTTGTGCGTGAGAAGCTCTTCGATATCCAAGGCAACGCCAGTGGTCCGAGCTTCCGAAACGTGCGCAGTGGACACCTGGAGAGCGACCGCACGGGCGAGAGCGGCTTCAGCTGCGAATCGTCGCGGAGTTTCTCGTCGTCGACGCCGCACACGTCGCTGAGTGTCGGAATCCTGGACTCCAACATTGAGATGCAGCACTTGTCCGTGTTCTCGGCCAGTTCGTACACGACGGGCATCGAGCCACCCTCGTCGTCATCGTCACCTTCTGTCGCGTACTCGTCCGTGTGTGAAAGTCCCGTAGAAAAGACCCCAGAGACACGCAAAACCACGACGTTCTTCGTCTGACCTTCACTTCCTAGTAACTTATCTCTTCAACCCATTTGAGCTTTATGGCTACATCCTATCATATTGGAAAGGGTTTTGTATTTCTATTCGGTTAGAAATGGATACAGAATTTATTCGTCCTAAAATGGAAGAGGAAGGTAGGAGCTAGAGCTGCCTGACATGGCGACATTACACTGATCTATTGCTGTGTTGCCGTCTACAGCGACGTCGGGATATTCATGGGAGGGCGCGCTCGAGCGCAGCTGGGACGCGATCGAGGAAGACGACTCTGGCAACCTCAAGATCGACCAGGCCGTCACGAAGCAGCAGCGTCAACGGTGTGTTCTAAAACCTCATTTAATACGTGCTAAAACAACGCTCTAATCTGGACCTTTACTCGTAGTCGTCTGGAGATCGCGCGTAATGTGCGCAAAGGACTGATCCGCTACACGTACGTGGTCATGGATCTGTCGCGTGGCATGGCTACAAAGGACTGGAAGCCGCATCGCTTGGCCTGTGCCAGTGACGTTCTGCAACAATTCGTCAAGGACTATTTCGACCAGAACCCCATCTCCCAGCTGGGCGTGATCGGCATCAAGGGCATGACGGCCGAGAAGCTCAGCGACCTGTCGGGCAACCCCAAAACACACATTGAACGCATCGCTGCTGCGCTGGCAGTGGACAAGGAACCGTCGCTGCAGAACGCACTCGAGATCGCCAGGAGTTCGTTGAAGACGGTGCCAGCTTATGGCAGTCGGGAAGTCGTCGTGGTCTACGGTAACCTCGTGACGGCCGACCCCGGCGACATCTTCCAGACTCTGGCGTCGCTCAAGAGAGAAAATGTTCGTGTGTCATTTATTGGCATTGGAGCTGAGATGCACTTGTTGCGTCGCATTGCAGACGGCACGGACGGCACGTACAATGTCGCGGTGGACGCAGATCACATGAAGAGACTCATGACTGCCTTCACATTCCCGTCACCAACAGTAGCGACAGCGGCCTCCCGCTTTGCCACTCTGGTGGAGATGGGATTCCCCCAGCGTCGTAGCGGAGCGTTGTCACTTTGCACCTGTCACCAAGCATTCACGACGGTTGGGTACCTGTGTCCGCGCTGCAAGTCCAAGAGTTGCGACTTGCCAACGACTTGCCAAGTGTGCAACCTGCCGCTAGTTTCGTCACCACATCTCGCACGGTCTTATCACCATTTGTTCCCGGTCGCCAAGTTCACACAGCATTTGTTGCGGTCGGGCGTGACTGGAGAGAAGGGAGCAAAAGTCTCTCCAGAGTTGGTTCAGAAGAAGTGTTTTGGCTGTCTGTTGCCACTAGGATTGGACGGTGAAGGTGCTGCTTACGAGTGCACCACGTGCCAGAGCGTTTTCTGCAGTGAGTGTGATATGTATGTGCATGACTCATTGCACAATTGCCCAGGATGCAGTTGAAGTGGTCGAGATAATTGAGATAAAAGGCAACTTTGAGTGTAGCCATTTCTGTCGACAAGTTGTAGACGACGGTGGTGCCCTGGACCCGTGATGTAATGTCTTTCAGCATACAAAGCTTTATATACGGAGTTACCCGTCCAGCAAAGCACCGGCAGATTTCGTCAGAGCATCCACCTTCATGAAATCAATCGACATCGCCATACATTCGTTCAGTGCATCAAAGTCGTAATGCTTTGCATGGCAATACCATCATGATGCATCCACGTGTACAGCTCATTCCTGTATTCTCCGCGCAGTCAGCAGCAACCTCGGAATAGTGAACCAAAGTCTCCGATAACGCCGCTATGCACACCACTGAACTGAGTGCCCATAAACTCCGATGCTCGGACTTGTCAACAGTCGACACCGACTGTTGCAGTGATGAGGAGCTGGGTATTGCGACCTCAGTCGTTCAGCCGGACGAGCAACAGGCCTCCCCTGTTGAAATCGCTTTTTCGGCATCCGCGGGCATGTTCGTGTATCAAATGGGAGTGGCAGCGTTTATCCAGGACCACTTCGATCTGTCCAATTGCCACTTCTCCGGTTGTTCCGGTGGATCGTGGGCTGCCACATTGTTGGCATCGGAGACCCCCGTACAACTGGCGTGGCAGGTGATCAAAGAAACTCAGGCAAAAGTCATCACGTCTCCGAAATGGTACTCGGGTTACGGCCGCTATGCCACCATTGTACAGCAGACATTACACGAGCTCTGGCGTGACGACACGGACATCCACAAGCGTGTGGAGCAGCGGCACTTGACCATTGCAGTGACCAAGTTTCCGTCCATGACGTCAGAGAAGCATACGTCCTGGGAGAGTATGGACGATCTCACAGGCTCCATCATGGCCTCGTCACTCGTGCCATTTGCACTGTCGGGCAAACCGTGCATTTCCCACCGCGGCCAGTGGTACATTGACGGAGCTTTCACCAACTTTAAAGGAGTAAATTGCGACGAGTACTCGACGTGGGCAGATCTGTCCTTCCACACAGCTCAGACTGTACTTAACTATGCCCGCTCGGCCTCGACAGCACTGGCGGAATATGTGCTTCCTGGTGCCTGGGGCAAGAACGTCGTGAACAAAATTTTCAACTCGATGCCGATGCTCACGAGTCCACATGACACCATCGCTCCATCTTCATCGGCATCACCCAGCAAAGTAAAGCGGCTCATCATCAAGCCGTGGAATTGGCGTTCTCAGTCGGTAACAGCATTCCATTTGTCGGTTGACTTAACCACACATGAAGAGCGCTTTGCATTGGGATATCAAGATGCCCAACAACACTGCCACGAATTGGCGGTCGTACTTCCATTCAAGAACGCCACCACCGCGTCCTAGACGATGGTAACACCTGTATATTAAATCTAGCTTCTATTACTAGTAGTAGCGTATATGTATTTGCTCACTTGATAGCGTTTTCTGTTATCGTATTTTGCTTGACTCTATGAATCTCAAAAACGTAGCCAACCACTTCGTCATCGTGATGATGCCCCCTTTAGTTTGCTTCCCAATATTTCCAAAAGCTTTCAGGAAGGCATTGACCAAGTTCGTGCTGCTCACGCTCGAGATTTAGATACGTAACTCAAAGCTTCAATCGTTTTCCGTAGTAAAATACATGGAGCGGCTGTCAAGTAGAGAGAGCAAGTGTTTGCCATCTCGTGAGATGAGGTCGCTGTCGTCCTGATGCATTTGCTACATACATAGTAGCGTCGGATACTCTCTTGTCGGCCAGTGACCGTTCTGGGGTCAGCTGATGTAGGTAGTATCCGATATATGAGTCGCTCGTGGCGAGCTGTTCGCTTCAGTTTTCAAATTGCGTTCCGCATCGACAATTGACCTGCCGTGTCAATGGTATTCAGTCACCTCGCTTTATGCAGGTCCACCTACGATGAACCAGAGCTCTTCAGGAAGCGGGTGCCCAACATCTTTCGTCTGCTCTTTCCTCGCAAAATGATGTGGCAGTGGGCCATGCGTCGATTTCAGATTCGAGATGAAGAGCGTGCGGCGTCACTTCTCGTGAGCGGCCTCATGCACGGCAACAGTCCGCACTTCCGTCGTCAAGAACAAACCTTATATTTCGTCGACATGTTTGGCAAGAAAGTGTTGCGGTACTCGCTGGCCACTGAAGACATCGGTGTTGTGTACGAGGACGTTGAGGACTTTGTGTCTGCTATCGGGTGGCTCCCGGACGGACGCATGCTCATTGTGCGAATGAAGAACAGACAAGTGTTGGTTCTGGACCACACGTCCAGTTGCGTTGAGCTGTATGCAGACGTGTCTACCGTCACGCAATTTCGAGCGAGTGAAGTGGTCGTGTCGGCTGATGGAAGGGTGTACCTCAGCAACGCCGGCTTCGACCTCACCAAAATGAAAACGTGCTGTTCGACAACAATAGTAAGCATTGACCCCGTGGACCGAAAAGTTCGTGTGGAGGCAACAGATTTGCTACTTCCCAACGGGATGGTTATCACCCCGGATGGCAAGACTCTTATCGTGGGCGAAGCATTAGCCGGTCGACTCACCGCCTTTGATATCGTTGAGGAAGGCAAGTTGACAAATCGTCGTGTGTGGGCCAACGTGGGCACGTTGCTAGGTGGCATGAGCCTGGATGCCGAAGGATGCATTTGGGTGAGTGTGCCTCAATTGGGGGCCTATGAATCGACAGGAGGTGCCCTCGTACGAGTGCGAGAAGGAGGCAAGATCATGGATTTATTGGGGTTCCGAAGGAATGGGATCTCGCGTCGTGTACATGCCTGTACACTTGGCTTAGACGTCACTGGCACGGAGCCTTATCTCTATTTCGTCGAGTCGGTGGCAAGCAAAGAGACCATCGTATTGATGCAGGGTTATCGAACAGCACACAAGAACAGCACATTGAAACGGGCTCGAGTAGACGTCGGCCCTGCATTCATGCCATCGAACGAAAACTACTGTGGGGGATACTAAAGAAAAACAGCGTCGTGTACGTTGGAACACTGAAGTACTATATAATTTACATCATGCTGGAACATTGTTTGCAGCGTGTTATGGCGTCTTGGTGCTTGGCTTAGCTCACGAAAGCAGTTGGAGCTCTTATAATGCTTGATCAAGGAGAATAGTTCTTTGATCGAGGTATTCCACACCGTTGATGGCACCTCGGCTGCTGACGAAGTTTTCAAAGAGCATGCTGTCTTCCTGTGATGCTTCCAACGTTGCTTTCATTTGCCGAGGTATGTACTTGTACATCGACGCAGGATCTTCGAGCGCACGTTCTTCAAGGGCCACGCGACGAGCGTTCATATGTGAGGCTGTGTGCACGCAACGTGTGCACAAGTCGAGTGCCTTCTGCTTTACGACGAACGAATTATCATCCGCCTCGATGAAACTGAGTTTTTGCCGCACATGGCATCGATGGCAAACTCGGTTAGTACAGATGTGACACAGCAGGAGTTTCCTTGTGAACGTAGCACGGATCTGTCTGGTACACACGCTACAGCATGATTCATCTCTGTCAGCCTCCGAGTTGACCACAGCGTCATCTGTAGTGGTCATCAGCCAATTGAGTTTGCGTTTGCGTGCACATTTGGCCGCATAGTTCGCCGAGTTCGCAGCCTCGATAGTTGCGAGCGACCCTATGCTGGAAGGCACGGTCCCCGCGAGATCAACCATTGCCTTGGCGAATATTTCGACAGTACCCTTGGACTTTTGGCGGAATAGCTGAAAGATGGCAACTTTGCCACGAACAAGTTTGCATTCCGGAAGTTCAGGGGCCCCGCGAATATCTAAAGAGTGTAGAATCTGGTATCCGATGCGCTGCCCTGTAACCCCACTCGTAGTTAAACCGGTGGCCTCGAGATAAACGAAGTCGCGATTGTGCCACACTGGTTTGGCTTTCGTGAGAGCACTATTCACTTCCCATTTGAGCTGCAAGCCATGGAACGGATTGCTGGGGGTTGAGGGTTCTAGTGAAGCGAGTGTTGCGAAGTCCTGAACATCGTTGCCTGAGTACGAAGCATTAATGCGAGTCACCTCGTCGCTCTGGCTGACGAGGCCGTACATGATGTCATCTAGGTCGCATTCGACAGTTCCCATCCAGATCATCTTGGGCATCGCGAAAGCTTTTGTTTCGGTCTCGTCATAACCGGTAGTGACGGAGTGATATATTTGGGTCCTCCCCTTCCTGAAAGTAGGTCACCAATGCGTGTCGAGTCGACGATATCTCCGAGAGATCTCGCCTTTCGTCTACGTTGCCTACTCTCCTCGATAGCCAATCGATCTTGGAAAACAACGACGTTCGACTTGCGTTTGACAGGTTTCCAGCGTGTGATATTAGGTTGACCTCTTTTACTTGCTAGGACATGCTCGTAGTCAAGAAGAGTATCATGGACGCAGCGTTTTACCAAACTTTGCATTGACTGACGTCGGCGTCGGAGAGTGTGAAGGGGGTCTCAAATGGCGATGTTGTTTTCATGGGTTTTCTTCTGCGCTGAGTAATTTGATGAATGGATGATGCTCAAACGACTACAAGTCCAACGTGTCATGCTGATCAAGATCTCGTTCGAGTCTTCCTACGGCTGGCGATGTTGCAGCACATGGGTTAACCCACCACGAATGGTGGCTTTCACTGACCTAACACTGATGTAGTGACACTTGACCATATGCAAATTCAAACATGGTGTCCATTTTGCATCGGTTTGTCCTGACGTCTGTACCGCATTGTCTTGGACAAAGATTCACCAACACAATCAACCGAACTTCTTTCGTGGTGGAGGTTACGAGCTTGATAAACAGATTTCAATAACAATGAATGGTAACGACAATTCACGTAATGTTACTTGTACAATTTCCCCATTTTCCAATGAATAAGGTTATTTTGCACGGCTACGGAGATCTAGATTTGACCTTAGAAAAGTCGGTGAAAAACTTGTGTTGCTCGATCTAGTAGAACGGCTCCGTGTGTAGGACACTCCCTATCGCTCTCAGTTGCTTTCGAGATGTCAAACTCTTCAAAGCACGCTAGTGACGACTGCTTTTGACGAGGAATGTACTTGTACATTGATGCAGGATCCTCGCGTGCGCGTTCCTCGAGTGCCACCCGTCGCGAGTTCATTTGTGACGCTGTGTGCACGCATCGAGTACACAAGTCGAGTGCCTTTTGCTTGACAACAAACGACAACTTGTCGGGTTTAATGAAGTTGAGCTTTTGGCGTACGTGGCACCGGTGGCACACCTGCTTGGTGCAAATGTGGCACTCGTAAAAGCTCTTTTTCCCGAGAGCATTCTTGAGTGCTCTGGCGCACATACTGCAACTCAAATCCTTGCGGTTAGAAACAACGTAGTTTGTCGAGTTACTTTCAGCCGTAGCCAACAGCCAGTTGAGTTTGCGTTTGCGAGCGCATTTCGCCGCCTTGTTGACAGAATTTGCAGCCTCAATGGTGGCAATCGACGCCATACTCGTTGGTACGTCTCCGGCGAGGTCCACCATCGCTTTGGCGAATACTTCGACTGTACCCTTGGACTTTTGGCGGAACAATTGATAGATGTTCACCTTACCACGAGTAAGCTTCCGTCCTGGTAGCTCAGGTACACCGCGGACATCGAGAGAGTGGAGAATCTGGTACCCAACTCGTTGTCCGGTGGAACGACTAGTTGTTACACCCGTAGCCTCAAGGTATACGAAGTCGCGGAACGCCACACTGGTTTGGCTTTCGTTAGGGCACTATTCACTTCCCACTTGAGCTGCAAGCCATGGAACGGATCACTGGGGGTCGAGGATTCTAGTGAAGCGAGAGTTGCAAAGTCCTGAACATCGTTGCCTGAGTACGAAGCATTAATGCGAGTCACCTCGTCGCTTTGGCTGACGAGGCCGTACATGAGGTCATCTAGGTCACATTCGACAGTTCCCATCCAGATCATATTTGGTAGTTCCTTCATTTCCATTACCTCCGTTTCACGAGTGAAAGCGGTGGCTGACGATCGAAAAGTTCCAGGGCCAACGCTTTTCGAAAGCATGTCACCAACACGATTCGATTCGATGATGTCTCCGAGTGATTTTGCTTTTCGTTTCCGGCGCTTGATCTCCTCCATTGCGAGCTGGTCCTGGTATACTACGACGTTGTTTTTTTCTTGACGGGTTTCCAGCGCGTGGCGCTGGGTAGTCCACTTTTACTCGCCAAGACGTGTTCGTAGTCGATTATTGTTTCGTCGATGCAGTGTTGAGCCAATCTGTGCATCGACCGTGGTCACGTTCAGAAAGCGAGAGAGGGGTCTCGAATGGGCAAGTAGATTCCATGATGTTTGTTGAAAGAATTCCGAACGCTTGGGCAGCGTAGCGAAGGTTGTTGAATGGACTTGAACGAGATGTTAATAAGTTGATCTCGTTCACCACAAGTCCTCCGTCGGATGGTAGCGAAACTGCGACGTGCAATACGTAACGAGTTGAACCGGGTCATATGCTGCTGCACCGAGATGAAAGTGATCACATAGAGTAGTGTTGACGGTCTCAGCAATGGGGTAGCAGCTTTCGCGCAACTAATTATTCTCTTTTCCAGATGCCCATAAACGGCAGATGGAGAAGTATTGGCAACCTGTTGGAGAAATTTGTGGTAGCTTTCGTCTGTGCTAAGGGGTACCAGGTAGACGAAATGCGTATCTACTGGGTGAGGCTGAACCGATGAAGACTAGAAATCCATAAATTCCAAACCAGCTTTCGGTGGCGACTGTCGTTGCCAACGTGGCAATATTTCGCGTGAAAGTGTTCAAACTACTAGAGATATGCATCGCCACAAACGGTTGATGTATTATCTTCACAGCAACAAATACTTATCATGCACTACGATCTGCTCGCTCAATCTATCATGAGGATACCGATGTTGACGACACACTTCGAGTCACCGCGGATTCATAGAAGATAGATGTGGGGTTCTCGAGTGCTAATTCGCCTTGAGCGACAGTAAGCGCATTCATGTGTGCAGCCGTGTGCACGCATCGAGTGCAAACGTCAATGTTCTTCTTGATGACACCACGAGTGCGTCGATTGAGGAAGCTCAGTCTCTTGGGGATTCGGCATCGTGCACAGATTCGACCTGAGCAGATACGACAGGACTTGTTCATGAACGGCAGCAAACTCTTGCTCAAGTCCTTCTGACAAACGCTGCAAAGGTCGAGGGACGGTTTGCCACTTTCACACGGCTCCGTCGTGTGCAGCAACCACATGACCTTGTGACGCTCAGCGCAGAAGGCAGTGAGAGTGAGGGAGGACATTGCCTCAGCCGAGAAAAGCGAAACGCTAGTGGACGGCATCTCACCCTTTAAGTCGCAAAGTGCACGGGCATACACCTCGACGACGCCCTTGCTTTTCTGTCGGAAGATGTGGTACAGTTCCAATTTACCACGCACCAACTTGTATTGCGGTAATTCAGGAACTCCCGGTAGCTCCAGCGAGTGGCAAATGTGATAACCCATCCGTTCGCCCGTTGTCGGAGACTGAGTAATGCCTGTGCTCTCTAGAACCACAAAGTCTCGTGGACGCATGATCGGCTTGGCAACGAGTGGCCCCATATCATTGACTGTCCATTTCACCTGCAAACCATCAAATGGTTTCTCGACAGTGCGTTGGTTGATCGACGAAAGGAGGAAATAGTCCAATCCATTGTCCTCGACATAGGACGACTTGACCTTCCACATGTCTGCATTCTGGTTGATGACACCGAGCATGAGATCGTCGAGGTCGCAGTTAATGGTGCCGTGCCACAACACTCTCTGTAACGGGACCTTTGTAGCGGTCGGTGCCGGTGGGGGTGCGATCGGGTCTTCAGCAACGTCGACGGTGGGTTTGGTAGTGCTGTTCGAGGCTTGGAGTGTCACGGCGAGAGCGCATCGATCCTGGTAGGCTGCAAGGTTCTCCTTGCGCTTAATGAATTTCCAACGCTCGGTGTCCAGGACACCGTTTCCATGAACTAGCATCCGCTCGTATTCGGCCATTGTTTCGGTCAGGATTCCGTCTGAAATCGACTTGATTGTGTCTTTCTCACATGCTGTCAACTCCAACGACTCGAACGGGCACGCTGACAACGGGAACTTCATGGTTGCTTGTTCGAGATGAGGCTTTGGTGGCGAAAAGCAAAGTGGTTAGATACTTACTCGTCTCTTTTCCGATCACAGCACTCGGGTACGTCACCGATGTTACCAAGGTCATGATATTTGCATAAGAGACGAGAACCGGATGGACTCCTGGTCCTGATCACCGATAAGAACGCTGGTCAAGGAAGCGTAGAACAGGTGGCAGCTATTGAGCTCTCTGGTGCTGTAAGCCCTTCCAAAATAGCGTAGCATCCAGCACTCGAGAGAATTGCATCGTTATTGGTTCAAGCCCGTCATAACCTCCTTGTCATAAGTCTCTGAGTGTGTATTCCCTGTCAAGTAGCATCCAACTTATCACGTTTGACTTCAACATGTTACATGTACCAACGAGGTCGTCATGAAAGCGTTGGCAGGGACCAAGTCTTCAGACCAGCCCATCGAAACGACTTCGATTTTGGAAACACACTGGTACAATGGTCTTTGTCAAAGACTCAGGGCGCTGCAGATCAGCTTCGCCCAACGATCACCGTTCACGTCGGACTCGCAACGGTTGTTGAGGTCTTGATACCTGACGAGATTGATGATGAGATTCACTTGGTCGAGCTCGTGATCGCGGAGATATAGCATTTCACAGTCAACGGGTGTGTGTGGCGACCAGCACATCGTTGCATCTCGTCAAAGTCTCAACCGCGCGAACAGTGACGCGGATAGTAGGAACCACTTCGAGTTGGCATTCACTTACGGTCTAACAGTGACACTGTCAGGGTTCGAGTCCGCAAGTGTCTTGTCTCCAGTGTAGGGATCGAAAAGTGTGTTTTGCTCATGTATTCGAGATTTTGCTGATCCAGATGCACCATCAGCAAAGCTGACTCACCACCCGAGTATTGTTGGCACGCAGAAATACCATAACTCTGACATTTTGCCGTAGAACAAATGGACAAGAATCATTTGGTCGCGAGATTGTTGCTCATACCACGCTGACGCACGTGGGATTCGTAATGGATCCCTCCGTCTCTCAACGGTATCACTTGCAATGCAAGCAGCATAAGCAAGAATCGGCGATGTACAGTATAAGCATTGCTGCAGCTACCGACGGCCATCGACATGTATCAGCTTCTAGAAGTCCTAGACTATTCACACTACTCTACGTACATTTACCACGCGTGCGAAGACGCAGACGACGACGGTGAAGACGTGTCTTTGATGGAGTTTCCGTCGTGGAAGTCCTCATGGAGTTGATTATTCTTCTCCGCCTCGGCCTCTGCCACCTCAAGACAAGTCGTTCTCAGCACTGTCCGCATACAAGGATGTTAAGAACTAATCTTGATTGGTCAACTATGGAGCCAATAGAAAAGCTTCACACATCTTACTTTATAAGGGCACTTAATAAGTAGCATATATATTGCCGAGGGATGTTAATGGCGAGGAGGACGCGTGTCCTCCTCACTCCAAAAACTGACGGCTACTAGATAGCTTAACATTTCAGATACGTACTGGGACGTAACCATGGTAAAAGGGCACACTAGGAGTGACCAAGTCCTGGGCCTGGAGAGGTTCAATGGGGAGGACTATACCATGTGGAGGGATAAGGTGATTACCCACATTGAGACGCTGGATGAAAAATACCAGCGTGGGTTGTTGGAAAAAGACCAACCCGAAGCTACGGTTGTCATGATGGACTTCCTAGATGGGACGCCCGAAAAGCCAGTCATTTCGGTGAGTGAGGAGGTCACTCAAGAAGAGGCGAAGGCTAGGCGTTGGCGTCACCAACATTGGACAAGGGCTCGGTCAGAGCTACTAAACCTGTTCAATCAAGCGTTGCCTAACGTTTTTTTGAGTGGATTGTCCGATCAAGTGTCCAGGATGAATCCATGTGACATATGGAAGGAGCTCGAACAGAAGTATGGGCTCGGGGATGCAGGGGGCGTAATTGAGCTACGCCGCCAGTGGGAGCGCCTTACCACGTCAAACTGGAGAAATTTGGGGACCCTATTCGCCCAGTTGAAGAAGCTCCGTAACGACATCAACAGGAAGATGAGAGGCCTGGTTGGGAAGGACATGATTACGGAAGCATGGTTGTGCATGGAAGTGTTGGCTATCCTTCCGAGTGAGTTTTGGGGAAGTTCCATCAGCATGACCGAGGAGTGGTTCACGATCGAGAATGTTGAAGTGAGTCTCCGGCGAGTGTTTGGTGATCGCTCGAGGAAGGAAATCAGCATGTTGACCACGAAGATGCGCCCGGTGACGATCAACGTGGCGAAAAGGTTTACTGGGAAGAAACGAAGCAAGGAAGAGTCTGCCGAGCAACCATCGCGTGAGTGCTTCTACTGTTTTGAAGGTGGCCACTGGAAGAAGGACTGCCCAGTGATGGCTGAGGATCGCGATCCTAAGAGACCTGGTGGTAAGCTGTTCCGATCGAACATCCGGGCTACACCTCTTGCAAAGAAGAAACGGCTGATGACGGTCAAGAAGGGGGCCAAGCCGACTACCGAGAAGGTGTTGAGTAACCAGGACGAAGACAGGACTCCAGCCGAAGCTGCTGCCTTCGACTCCCAGCTGGAAAAGGCGATCAAGGAGGCAGATGAATTTGAGTACAAGGAAACTGTTCCAGCGAGTGAGGGCAGCGAAAATGAGGCACCGATGACCTCAATGGACATTGATGATGAGGTACGGAGAAGATTTCCTGGATATTTATCTAGGTTGAAACAACTGAAAGTGACTGACAATCTATGGGTGGTTGACACAGGGGCTGGACACGCAATAAGCTCGGACAGAAGGTGGTTCAGCCAGCTTGGCGAAGGGCGGACGCACACATTCGAGTACGGCAACGGGGGCACCTCATCAACCAAGTTACAAGGAACAGTGAGATTTAGTATTCTCAAACCCAGAGGTTACTATAGTAATATCTCAATAAAAAATGTTGCCTTTGATAAGGAGTGTGGTAGTAACTTACTCAGTGCATATTATTTAGCCACACAAGGGTATCATCACGTTCAGGCTAAAACGGGGGAGTACTTGTACTTCCTCGACAGTAATAACCGATTCATATTTGCTGCGGTAGCATTAGATGAAGTTTATTACCTGCCTAGCAGGCAGTCCGATATTAATACGAGAGTACTGTCAGTCGGTCGTAATACTCAGGTGGATGTTCATAAAACACTTAAGGAGTGGCACCTAAGACTAGGTCACGTCGGTAAAGGCAGGTTATTGAACATCCTGGCCGGTAGGGTTATCAAAGATGCGCCCCAGCTATCACGACGAGAAATGGAAAAGGTACCCTTCTTTTGTCGAACCTGTGAACTGGCAAAATCACGGCGGATGTCATACAGGAATATGGTAGCAGAAAAGTCGACCACCCCTTTGCATACGTTGCATATGGACTCCGTTGGGAAAATAAAGCCGCAAGGATTGTATACCACAATGGGACACAAGTATGCCCTAGCAGTGGTGGATGACGCCACAGCTTACAAGTGGTATTTTGTGATGAAGTCACTCAAAGAGGTTGGGACAATTGTTAAAACCCTCATTAAGCAACTGGAAAAACAACTCCCATATACAGTAAAACGTATAAGGACAGATGGAGGTACTGAATTTGTCAATAATATTTTAAATAACTACTGCAAAAGGAATGGACTTGTGTACCAGCAGTCAAATGTTGAGTCTCAGGAAGAGAATGGATCCGCAGAACGAGCACACCAGACAATAATGGGCAAAGTGAGGTGTGCGTTAATAGGGTCAGGTATGGCGGCAAAATGGTGGCCGGAGGCACTAAAATACATGACTGCAGTAAATAATAGAATACCAACTGCCCGACTCAAAGGGAAATGTCCATATGAAGTACTATTTGGTACAAAACCAACAGGAATTGGTCTGCAAATCTGGGGCAGCACTTGTTACGCCCATGTACCAAAGACCAAACGGACCAATCAGAAGCTTAGTGAGAGAGCTATAGAGTGCAAATTACTTGGTCTTTCTGATAGTTATAAAGGTTATCGACTATTAGATATTAAAGAAAACAGGTACCTCATTGCACGTGATGTAAAATTTGGGACAACGTACACTGAGGGACTAATTTCACGGTCATTTCCATCAGGGGAAATTAACGTTAATATTGAAAATATCACGGAAATTTGTGATTTAGGAAAAAGAGACCGCGAAATAGACGTGTCTGGACCTAAAAAGCGACCACGGGTTGCAACCGAGCACGAAACATCAGTGGGAAGCACAGAAACAGTGGGAGATGTGGGACAGAGCGTATTTGTCCCTCCTATCCCACGAAGCTGTCGCAAAAGGAGACCAAACTCCCGCCTCAGGGACTATGTTGTATCAATCAACGCTGTCACAATTAGTACAAAAGTGATACCAATTCCAAGGTCAATAAAGGAAGCAAGAAAAGGGCCTCATGCCCAACAGTGGGAGAATGCTTTACAGATTGAATATCAAGCTTTAGTAGCTAATAATACATGGGATATTGTAACTTTACCTAAAGGGCGAAAAATATTAGGGTGCCACTGGGTATTTGATGTAAAATACAACCCAGACGGCACAGTTGAGCGCTTCAAAGCAAGGTTAGTCGTAAGGGGAAATACACAAACGCAAGGTATTGATTTTAATGAGATATTTTCACCAGTGGCGAGATATGAATCTCTACGATTATTATTGGCGATAGCTACAATAAGGGATCTACATGTCCATCAAATGGATGTGTCTACGGCGTTCCTCAATGGATCGCTATTTGAGGATATTTATATGCAACAACCACATGGGTTTAGGCATGGTGACGCGTCTAGCGTGTGCAAACTCAAGAAGAGCCTGTATGGACTCAAACAGGCTCCGCGTATATGGTACGCGCTCCTCAATAAGTTCTTGGTGAGCATAGGGTTTTGTCGGTGCAAAAAGGAGTACTGTTTGTACCGTCAAAAGTGGGAGGTAAATGGAGTAACTCATATAGTACTCATTTGTGTTTATGTGGATGATATTACTATCGCTGCCAGCAGTATGATACTGATGCAAAAGGTGAAAACCCAATTGGCTTCAAGATTTACTATGAAAGACTTAGGTGATATCCACTATCTCTTAAAAATGGAAATTAAGAGGGATCGGACCAATAAGATTCTCAGTATGTCTCAACATAAATATATTATGGACTTACTGCAAAAGTTTGAAATGACTGAGTGTAGCTCAGAGCCGACACCGCAAGCAAAAAGTGTAGTACTTGAGAAAGAGGATAGGTTAACCCCAGAACAAATATCAGCTCAGCCATTTGATTATAGAGGTTTAGTGGGGTCACTGATGTACCTTGTTCGTGGTACACGCCCTGATATAGCAAATGCTGTCAGAGAATTGAGTAAATTCTTGTCATGCTATAATAAGAGCCATTACAAGGCAGCCCAGAGAGTACTAAAGTATCTGAAAGGAACGTCGACGTATGGTCTCATATTTGACGGAAAAAGTAAGGAAGTAATATATGAACTATACACAGACGCGAGCTTCGCGAATGCTAATGAAAACCGAAAGTCAGTGACTGGGTATGTGAGTATTATGGCTGATGCGTGTATTACTTGGAAAAGTTCAAGGCAAAGTACTGTGAGCCTCCACACAGCGCAAGCAGAGCTAATAGCTGCTAGCGAAGGGATCAAGGAGAGCGAGTGGCTATGGGTATTATTAGAGGAACTTGGATTTAAGCAGAGCCAGCCAATAGTATGTTGGTGTGATAATAAGGGAGCGATTAGTATTATTAAAGACCCAGCTAATCATACATCAACAAAGCATATTGATATTAAAGGGCTATATGCTAGAGAAATTCATGATAAGGGAAGAATTGTAGTATCATACTGCAACACAAATGATATGATAGCAGATGCCCTCACGAAGGCACTGCCTCAAACTCAATTTGAAAAACTTAGAAGTCTTATGGGGGTTAAGGACCTAAGCCTCCCCTTACCGCAATAAGGTTTGGGGTTCGTGCACTGTCTTGGCCATGGATCAAAAGATACTTTGAAGTTAAAGATCCGCCATGTGGCATATCCAAAGTCATCTGACTCAAGTTGAAGTCTAAGATACTTTTCAAGGTTGAAGATCTGCCATGTGGCATATCCAGAGCCATCTGGCTCAATTTGAAGTTCAAAGATACTTCTTTAGTTGAAGTGCACCAAGGACAAAGACTTATGCGGTTAAATGAACAATAAGACGTAACGTTATGATATTGGTTAACTCTCATTGCGTAAAGTTCAAAGGTTAATGATTAGACTACGACACGCCATGATAACATGACGCAAGCACAGCAAGAGCCGACCGTTGACCGCATCTGGGAAGGGAGGGGCAAGCCCCAGCCATGCCTTGGAGAACTGTGCTCTAGCGCCTCCCAGACTCTGGATGGTGGTGCCACAGGATTGCTCCTGGGCTTTTTAACTGTGTTTGTCGTAGCCCCCCCGAAGGGTTTGAAAGCGGCCAGAGGCGCTTAGTCGAACCAGAACTTAATAGAGCAAATTTGAGAGTGAATGAACTGGTGGCAAGTGCTTTGGAGCAGGGCACTAAGAGTCAGAAAACATAAGAAAATAAGAAACCATAAGGAATAAAGTATTTGATGGGACACAATTTTTGTGGTATTACAAATTAGGGAATAGGTCATGGGAATAGTGGTGTCACTAAATTTGAGGGACGCAAACCTTTTTGGAACCACCAATTTTTGGATTGCCTAATCTGCGAAAGGTCGTGACACGAAGAGTCGCATGTTATTTTTGAAAGGTCACAACTTGATTTAGAAAAGGACATTTCATATGCGATAAATGATAGGATAAGTAAGGATGTGCATACTCTTAAGAGCCAATAGTTATTGAAATGTAATCCTGCGAAATGCAGGATCGCATGGTATTTAAGGAAAGGTCGCAACTTGATTTAGGATAAGGCAAGTCATATGCGACCACAAAAAGGATAGTAAAGATGTGCTTGAACTTTTAGTGGGAGTGTTAAGAACTAATCTTGATTGGTCAACTATGGAGCCAATAGAAAAGCTTCACACATCTTACTTTATAAGGGCACTTAATAAGTAGCATATATATTGCCGAGGGATGTTAATGGCGAGGAGGACGCGTGTCCTCCTCACTCCAAAAACTGACGGCTACTAGATAGCTTAACAAAGGAGTACACACAGCTACAGACGTTTGCATCACTGTACGAGTGAGGGGAGACATGTGATGCAGCTTTTTCGGTACACTGCACCTGGAGCAGACACACCCGGAACAAATGCAGCACGCCAGTCGCCGAGACAATGGTCCACTTACATCCTTGTGGCACACGCGACAGAAGTTCGAGCTGGTGTCTTGGTGTGAAGGTACCGGTTTGTGCTGCTTCAGCATCCACGTGAGTTTCTTCATCTCCGCGTAGTCGCCGAGTTTCCACACTGATACGACGCCCTTGGCCGACACGAAGGTGGCGATGCTGGATGGCATGTCTCCCATCACATCGATGAAGGCTTTGACGTATGTCTCCACGACACCTTCACTTTTCTGGCGGTACAAATGATACAATGTCATGTTACCTCGAATGATCTTGTGTTCATGGAGCTCTGGGGCTCCAGGCACGGCAACAGAATGCAGGATGTGGTAGCCGATGCGTTCACCCTTTGAACTCGTCGTCATCCCTGTGGACTCGAGGTAGACGAAGTCTCGACAGCGCATCATGGAGCGCATCATGGATGGACCGCCATTCACCGCCCATTTGATCTGTAGTCCTCGAAACGGATCGTCTCCCGTTGGATGCAAGACAGTGTCAAGCACAGCGAAGTCGAGGACATTGCTGCCAACGTAGGAGGCTTTGACTTTTGCTTCTTCGGCTGTGGGGTTGGTGACCCCGTACATGATGTCATCAAGTGAACCCTGAACGGTACCGAACCAGAGCAACTTCTGCATTTCTTTAGGGGTCTCTCGGTGCTCATAGCCCGACCCGGAGTCGGATCCAGCGAGCGTCAAACGACGAGGACGCATGGCTTCTCGGTCCTGATACACGACCACGTCCTCGAAACGCTTAACCATTTTCCAGCGGACCTCGTCCACGACGCCGTGCTGCATGTTCAAGTGCGTCTCGTAGTCGGCCAGTGTTTGCTGCACGAACAGATCGGCCAGTTCCACGACCTCCTTCATGTCGCCGTCACCAAGATGTAGCGGTGCGAACGGCGCGTGTGCAAGAGGGAACTTCATGGCTGAAGTTGAATTCAAGTTCGTACTTGAGCAGTTGACGGCCAATGCGGGAATGAACGACAGGATGCAGACGACAAGTGATCAACGCCAGTGGTGACGATGATGACAAGTTGCAGGGCTACGGTAGCTACTGACAAGGTCTCATGCGACGAGGGAACCGTCTCCTTGAAGTGGTTATCACTCGATTCCATGATACCAGATACCACGACCACCTCTGATAATAGATTATAAAGTTGGCGTTTGACTTGAAAAAAATGTTGAAAATGTCAATATATAACGATACCTGCAAAATCTTAATTTACTGGATATGGTAGAATATATGTATTGTAGAAGGTCTTTGCTCGCAGTCAACAAGCGTAACGTAGGTAACTTCAGATTTGGGATATTGCTCACTCCTTCGATGCCCCGCGTGCTCTTCGACGCTGTGCATCGATGGAAATGCGATGGGTGCAATCGAGTGCAGTCATCGCCATTGACTGCTTCGAAGTGGTCGGTCGGCTGGTTAGAAATCCGTTCTCGCCGCAGTCAACATGGCGCTCAACGTTGGCGACATGGTGCTACTGTCGACATGCTCTGTCCAACGAGTCGTTAAAAAGCATTCTGGCCTGTAAAGGTGTCGCCATGCACGTCTTCAAGTGTTTCCTGATCCCCGTGGTATCATCTGACAGGGTGTTTGCAAACAAGTGCTCTTGTTACCATCCATCCAACAATTACAAACATGTTGAACTGCTACAACATGATCGACGATGATGACGACGTCGGTGAGATTACACTCCAGTACGTGTACGCCTTGTATTGTCCAGTAGTCCTCGAGAGCTCGTTCAATGCGGCGTCCACGCCGTTCGTGAAAGAAGCTAGCTGGATGCAGCTCGTACACACGTGGGCAGTCTTCTGCACCACGGCGCGCCTATGAGCAGGCACAAAGAACATCTTTTTGGGCACGCAGCAGCGAGCGCAGCATTGATACATACATATCTTGCACGTTCGTCGTCGCACCATGTTGCCGCTAATGATCTTCGGACACACATGGCAGAGTTTCGCACTGTTGCTCGGCATGATCGGTCGTCGCTGCTTCAATAGCAAGCTGAGCTTCTTCATCAACGCATACTCACCAAACTTCCAAACAGACACTAAACCGTTCGTAGACAGTGTCGTCGCCACTCGGAGGGGCATATCCCCCATGAGGTCGATGAACGCTTTCACGAACGTCTCGACAACACCTTCGCTCTTCTGGCGGAAGAAATGAAGGATTGTCATGTTTCCACGAACGAGCTTGAACTCGTGGAGTTCCGGGGCTCCAGGAATCACAACACTGTGCACCAGTTGGAAGCCGATGCGTTCACCGGTAGATGTGGTAGTAATCCCCGTCGATTCGACGTAGACAAAGTCCCGGCACCGCACGACGGATCGCATCATGGATGGACCAGCGTTCACTGCCCACTTAATGTGCACACCTCGGAATGGGTCACTGACTGTCGGGTACACGAGAGTACTGAGGACAGCAGAGTCGACGACGTTACTTTCGATGTAGGCATCTTTGATTTTCACGTCTTCGTCGGTGCGGTTGACAGCAGCATACATGATGTCGTCCAGATTGCCACGCATTGTGCCGGACCAGAGCAGGCTGAGCATGTTTTCGGGGTGCTTGGTGACGCGTGATGGACTAACACGGGACAATCGACGCTCTTTGAGCGCTTCTCGGTCTTCGTACACGACAATGTCTTCGAATTGCTTGAGTCGAACCCACCGCGTCGAATCCACGATACCGTTGTAGTAGTGGAGTTCATAGTCCTCGATAGTTTCGATAAGGAGGCGATCGGTCAGGTCCAGCAGCGTCTCCTTGTCGGACTGGATGAGGTGAAGCGGTGGAAATGGGGGGCAGTCGAGTGGAAACTTGGTCATACCAGGGCTTGCGCGGGAGACTTCAAGTCGATAAGTGGCTGCAGGTGCTGGCCAACGCAGTATTGACCATATCTCCGATTTTTCAGACCGAGTCTGATTCAAGCATCCGCTGAGCTTGGTACTGCGGCCTCGATTGATTGCGAGTGGCCTTGGTAATGCTGCTCAACGTGGGACTTGCAGGATGTGGTTGTCCCGAGTGCGAAGTCAGTTCTTCTCGTAGCTTCGGCTAATATATCGGCGAGCTCATCGTACAAAGCGGTTCGAAACCCACAAGATGCAAAGATCGAAGCAGATCTTGAGGCGAGGTTTCCACTAGCGAGTGGATTCCAGCTGTGGCGTCTTGGAGCTTGGTACGCGCTTCATTCACATGAAACTTTGCACCAAGATTGTTAAACGCTCGAGATGTGGCTGTGCTTCCCTGGTCATCAATGGAAGGCACCAAGATTCATGTTTCATTCACTTCAACATCCAAATCTAAGCCAACATGCTCGAGCAAATCGTTAGGAGCCGACGACGCGAAACCAATTCACGAGCAAGCCTTGATACAAGGCATAGACATGGAGTTCTCCATAATGGCAACTTCAACACCACCTCTGAAAAGGGTCCATGTGGACCATTCTAGATATGCTAATCGTCGGAGATTGTCGTCGGACAGGTGCGTCCACTTGATGTCCCTAGACAGCACCATAGAGAGCTCTGATCGGTGGTGCTACACCTCCACTTCGTTTAACAACACTAATTGAGTCAACTCTTGACAACACTTGCCCTGCACACATCAAATGCGCATCATTTGAGTCACCGTCACCATGGCTCACACTATAACTCCTACTACATGGCATCCATGAGATCGTCCCATGGCATCACTTCTCATTTGCCCTCCAAGGGAATCAACGCCATTATATCCATCCTAGTAGACTGTTCCACCTCACCATGTATCCACTGCCGATGCAATCGTATCCGACTAGGACGCTTGACACTAATGAGACCAATCTCCTTCGACGATTCACGAATACACTGACAGCAGCAGCACTCCATGACTACGATTGTTTCGTCAAGAACTGTCATAGCAACGTGGGTGAAGACACTCGTCATACGTGGAAATTCATCAAGAAACGAGAAGGTTTGACGGTCTATCGAGACTGTGCCGTCGACCCCACTCTTCCTGACGACAACATTACTATGATCGAGGAGAATGGTAGAATCTCCAACCAAGATCATCCTCTAACCGGCCAAATTCAAGCACTTTTGTGTGTCGGGACCATACCAGGGACTTTGGATGACATCATGTATGGTGTCATCGCCCCCACTGCAGAAGACACGATGCTCAAGAGTTCCTGCATCAGAGACAACGTAGTCGACTGCTGTGTACTGGCGTCTATCGCCTCACCGACACCTGCAGATCCATGGAGGAGCCTAACGCTTAAATGGGCCGTGAACGCAAACCCCGTCCTTATGCGTCCACTCGTTCGACCTCGAGACTTCACGTACGTCGAGTCTACGGGTGCAACAACAAATGTCGACGGCGAGCGTGTGGGGTACCACATCATTCACTCCGTTGTCATTCCTGATACTCAGCCGATAGATGACCACGAACTCGTTCGAGGCAACATGTCGCTATACCATATCTACCGCCAGAAAAGTCCAAGCACTGTCGAGGTGCATGTTCGAGCATTTTGGCAACTCAATGGCCAAATGCTCCCGAAATTTCAGACCATTTCGTGCGTCAAAGCCACCATCGCCATCGCCCAGATCCGAACCTGCTCACAGATGAAGAAACTCGCGTGTTTGAGACAGGAAAACCGCAGTGTGGACAACTCGGACCCGAGGTGCTGCAGTCTTTGCAAAAAGTGGATCGGTGGCTGCTGTGCTGTCGATACAACTTGCTCTGTATGTCGAAGTGTCATCTGTCGACAATGTAGTCGTTCCAAGGTGCTGAGGCATTTCTCGCCTCTCAAACGTGAAGTTGTCACGAGGCGACAAGCGCTTTGTCGGCGCTGTCAGCGCAAGTCCGAGGAACACATGATCATTCAAGAATCCAAGCCTGTAAAACGCACCAAGGGCTTATCATCGAGAGCTCTATCCACGGTCTCCACTGCGTCGCTGGATAGTCGGGACTGGAGCTCAAGTGATCGCAGTCGAGTGTTGTCAAGACATTTCGAGGTAGCTACGACTAGAGCTGACTACATGACATCCGCCCACAACGACCGTTGATCCGAAATGTCGAGTAAAATACAAGCGCGGCAAGAACTAGTGAAGATGAACCTGTTCTCCAGGGCGCTCCCCAATATCCGCATGCTCTTCCTGCCGCTGCGTTTCATGGGCTACTGGTTGCAGTGGAAACTGTGGTCTCCAGATCCCAACGCTCCTCAAGCTCAAACCCTTGTAGAGGGAAGTATTATCTTCGGGGAAGGGCCTCGCTTTCACGTTGCGTCACGAACGCTCTACTTCGTCGACATGCACGGCAAAAGAGTGCTCAAGTATTCGCTGTCGTCTCACAAGACGGATGTGGTCTACGAGGACCCGGAGGATATGCTTTCGGGTTTAGGTTGGCTTGCTGATGGTCGGTTGTTGGTGGTGTCAATGAATAAGCGTCAGGTGCTTGTACACGACGAGAAAACCAGTTCGACGGCGATGTATGCGGATGTGAAGGACGTCACTTCATTCCGAGCCAATGATATGGTAGTGGATCAGTCAGGTCGCGCCTACATTGGTAGCTTTGGATTTAACATGGCCAATGTCACGGCCTATTCGAGATCTGCGATCGCAAGCATTGATGTCAACGGGGACGTTCAAGTGGAGGCACCTGACATGATTTTCCCCAACGGTATGGTGATCACACCCGATGGCAAGACGCTTATTGCTGCGGAGACATTCGCAGGTCTTTTGACAGCTTTCGATATCGACGAGAATGGCAGACTGGGCCACCGTCGTGTGTGGGCCGACATCGGCTCGTTCGTTGATGGTATCTGTTTGGATGCCGAAGGCTGCGTTTGGGTGAGTATCCCGCAGTCAGGAGTCTATCCGACGGGAGGAGGACTAGTGCGTGTACAGCAAGGCGGCGAGATCCTCGATGTCTAGGGTTTTGGCGCCAACGGCATCACAAACTCAGTTTTTGCGTGTCAATTGGGGACTGATGTCGATGGCAAGCATCAACTCTTCTTCATGGAAGCTGCTAGTTGCTACGATCATGTAATTTTCAAACATGGAGCTGAAGTTGCCAAAAAGAATGGATCGGTGAGGATGATTGAGGTGGCGGCCGGACCTGCGAGGATCCCTGGTAACGACCAATACAGCGGTGGGTATTGCTAGACACTCGCTAGATCACGTCAACGTGTTCATGTTGAAGTAGAAGTGATACTTAAAGTAATGAACTTCAATGTCAAGTGCATGGTATCAAACGAGGTTCACACGACAAATTGCCACCATCACACTACAATGTCAGCGAAGAAGGTGTCGTTCCAGCCAGAGCACGAGCCATATACGACGCGGTCCGATGAGACAAAAGCCATCCAGCACGTAGAGCTCTTCGCGAAAGTCTCACCTAACATCCGCATGCTCTTCTTCCCGTTTCGCTTTCTTGGGTATTGGCTCAGTCGGAAGCTTTGGTTTGAAGATCCGAATGCACCGAAGGCTCGCACTCTGCTGGACGACATCATTTACGGAGAAGCACCTCGCTTCCGCATCGCATCTGGTGAATTATACTTCACCGACATGCACGACAAGAAAGTCATCAAGTATTCAGTGGAGACTGGAGAGATGACGCTGGTGTATGATGATCCCGAGGACATGTTGTCTGGTCTGGGGTGGCTTCCTGATGGTCGTTTGTTGATATCGTCGATGAATAAGCGCCAGGTTCTTACTCACGACGAATCTGTTGGCACTACGGAGGTCTATGCGGACGTGCAAGATGTCACCAAAGTCCGTGCGAACGACATGGTGGTTGCTACATCTGGTCGTGCATACCTCGGCAGCTTCGGGTTTCATAACACGGATTTCAAGTCTGTTGCAAGCTCCACCATTGTTAGTGTCGGAACTGATGGAACTGTTCGTGTGGAAGCCACCGGCGTAGTGTTTCCTAACGGTATGGTTATCACTCCGGACGGAAAAACTCTGATCGTTGGTGAGACTTTCGAGGGACGACTTACAGCGTATGATATCGGTGAGGACGGAAGGCTACGCAATGGCCGACTGTGGGCTGATGTCGGGTCTCCTATCGACGGCATTTGCCTCGATGCCGAGGGCTGTGTGTGGGCGAGCATTGTTCAGCCCGGCATGTACGAACTTGGAGGTGGCCTCGTGCGTGTGAAAGAGGGCGGCGAGATCTTGGAGGTGCTAGGATTTGGAGCGAACGGAATCACCAACGCTGTCTTCGCATGTCAACTAGGCACAGATGCGGATGGCAAGCACCAACTCTTCTTTATGGAGGCAATGACGTCCTATGACCATGTCATTTTCAAGGACGGACCGGAGGCTGCCCGAAAGAACGGACAAGTGCGAGCTATCGAAGTAAGCGTGGGGCCGGCCAGAATCTCGGGTAATGGCGTGTACTGCGGAGGGTACTGCTAGACTTTCGTATCTAGTTCACGTCAACGTGTTCATGTTGAGGTTGCTGGTCCACTTCAACATCGTTAATGCAAACCTTGTTTTGTGCTTCCATTCGTAGTAGTCTCGATATGCAGGGAATGCTACTCAAACTTCAATGTCCGCTGTGCACACTCACTCGATAATTTGCCTCGGCTAGAAGAGATCCTCTGTCCCATCTTCAATGCAGCCGGAGCAGGAACATATTACCGACTTAATGAAACCTAAGCAGCAGGAGTTGTTTCCCAAGGTGTTTCCGAACATCCGCATGCTGGTCTTCCCGTTTCGCTTCCTGGGCTACTGGCTTGGACGCAAACTCTGGGCTGAAGACCCCCACGCCCCACGAGCGAGAACTTTACTGGACGATATCATCTACGGAGAAGGACCGCGCTTCCGGATCCCAACCGGAGAGGTCTACTTCACGGACATGCACGACAATAAGGTCATCAAATACACACTAGCAACTGGCACGAGGACGCTCGTGTACGATGATCCGGAGGACATGTTGTCTGGTCTAGGGTGGCTACCGGATGGACGGTTGCTGATTTCATCGATGAACAAGCGCCAAGTACTTGTGCACGACGAAGAGACTGGTGTCACCAAGGTCTTCGCGGACGTCAAGGATGTGACTCAAGTCCGTGCCAATGACATGGTCGTTTCCACGTCTGGCCGCGCGTACCTCGGCAGTTTTGGCTTTCACCATGCTGATATTATGTCGATTGCAAGCTCGGCAATTGTCAGTATCGATACTGATCATGCAGTCCGCGTAGAGGCAACGGGAGTGGTGTTCCCGAACGGAATGGTTATTACGCCTGATGGCAAGACTCTCATTGTTGGGGAAACATTCGAAGGTCGATTGACGGCGTATGATATTGACGAGGACGGTAGGTTGTCAAATGGCCGCCTGTGGGGATATGTCGGCTCACTCGTGGACGGTATCTGCCTCGACGCGGAAGGGTGCATCTGGGCCAGCATCGTTCAGTCTGGGCTGTACCAGACTGGAGGTGGTCTGGTACGGGTGAAGGAGGGCGGTGAGATCATGGACGTGCTGGGCTTCGGCTCTAACGGGATCAAGAACTCGGTCTTCGCGTGTCAGTTGGGCACGGACGCTGAGGGTAAACACCAGCTCTTCTTCATGGAGGCGGCCACTTCGTACGATCACATCATTTGGAAAGACAGCCCCGAGGCAGCTCGCAAGAACGGCCTGCTGCGTGCCATCGAGGTGGAGGTTGGTCCCGCGAGAATCCCAGGCAATGACGCGTACTGCGGTGGGTACTGCTAGGTGTGGATCACACTGAGTGGTGACCCAAACAATAAACGGAAAATCTTCCCTGAGTTGTCGGTACTTGTGGAGGACCAGACAACAGACACATCAGACCAAGGACGACGCCGACGACGCCGACGCTGCAACCCGACCGACACTCAACCGACAGCAGGACGTGGACCGCGTCAACACTACATCTACATAAGCGCCGCCGCGTCAACGGCGGCACTGCATAATCTGCGCCAGTGGTTGGTACTGCGGAGCTGGAGGGCGCTGCCACAGGGCACGCCCTCTTTGTAATGCAAGTAGCTAGGGAGCTTTGTCTAACTGCTAATGAACTCACTTCGCAACTTACATTGAAGCGCGCAACGTCATAATACTTTGGTATCTCATGGCAACTCATACGATCTTCGGAGGTGAAGGAGGGTGTTCACAAGTAACATGTAACCACTTCAGTCACTTCAACTTTGCTCATCCTCTGTGATCCCTGCTATCGTTGGAGACCTAAGAAAAGCAATACGGATACAGATATCGCTGGCCAGGAATGAGCAATGTTTAAGTATGGTTTCGGACATTCAATAGCTTGCTACAATTAATGTATTAACTGACACAGTGAAATCATTCCGTTGTTGCATGTAGTGCGATATGCAAAACGCATAACGTTAAAATAGCCTCCAAATTACAAAAGCTCACAATTACCACCACACTCTTTACGACTGGCACACAGTATCTCGGTCAGTCCTCCAAGACGGTTTAGGAGGGTTTCCTGGGAGAAAGTGGCCCACGTGCGGTATCACGCCGCGCTCGTCGACAGATAGCAATGCATCGTCGATGTGTTTGGTCGCGAAAAACTCTCGTAATCGACCCGCTTACCGATGTCTTGTGCGCCAGCCAATGGCTCGCAATACAGCGGACAAGTCACGGGAGTGCGGGTTATGGGCAGGCCAAGCAACACGCTCTTTTATTCCACGTCGTGGTGTGTGTTGAACCTGTTATAACGGAGAAAAGCGGAAAGAAGTCGCGTAAAACGGATGCCACTCCCTTCAGAAGCGTTTAATTTCCTCGTCAGCTCGATTTAGAGCGGGTTGTTGAAGTATTTAGATGTTAAAACCAACGCATTAAATCTCACGTTGGGCTAAACAAAACAGTGTATCATACTCTTTTATAGCATAAAGCACTCTGATTTACCGTTGATTAGATCCTATTAGGATTCACGAATTAGCCAGTTCGCTAATTATCCATGTTAATCCGCCCATCTTCACTCCACCTTCTCTTACCAACGCCGTCACATTTCGAAAAGGCTCCGAACGCTCACCGCCTCGCCCTAGACCTCCATTTCTACTTGGCCAGACGTTTCCACGCCTGCTACACCCTCCAGCCTCTCCTCGTCCACTCGAGGATCTGCTCTAGTGCTTTAGCTCTCCATTGACCCCCCTCTGACACATCATCTTCATAGTTACGATGAAAACGGCGTCGACACCCGTCGCCCCATCGACTGCTCCACCGGCGCACGCCGGCACGCCTCCAGTCAGCTCCAAGGCGCCGTCGACCACAGGAACAACGCAGTCAGATGCACAACAACAGCAGACGCAGTCACCAATCGGCGAGGAATACAGCGCCCAGGGAATGACGACGCTCTGGCCAGATAGCCGCTGTTATCTGCGCAACCTCGTGCTGGGCCGCGAATGCCGCAACGTATTCAATCTCGAGCCCAACACTATCTTCCTCAACCAGAACGCATTCGGAGTAGCGCCCAAGCCCGTCATGCAGGCACAGGCCCACTTCGTCAACAAGATGGAGTTGAATCCCGACCGGTTCCTGCGTCGTGAGGTGCCTGTGATGCTGCGCCAGGCAGCGAATCACCTCGCGCGGTTTATTCACGCAGATGCAGAAGACCTAGTTTTCGTGACCAATGCTACGACTGGTATGAATGCTGTGCTACAGTCGCTGGACTTGCAGAACGACGATGAAGTGCTGTGTCTCAACCTTACATGTACGTTTTTCATGCTATTATGGTTCCTTGTCTTTATGCACTTCACGGAAGAGACTGATCGTGTTGATGTTGCTGCTGTTCGCTCTACAGATTCAGCCGTACTCAATACGCTGCGCCATCTTTGTTACTGCACTCAAGAGTTTGTCGAGCTCAAGGTGGTGGACGTTGTGCTGCCCATCAAGAGCTATGATGCGCTGGTTGAACAGGTAGTGGATGCGATCACACCTAATACGCGGCTAGCCGTGTTGGACCACATCGCCAGCACCACAGGCTTTGTACTACCACTGGAGAAACTTATCCCGATTTTCCATGCGCGGAATATCCCCGTGTTGGTGGATGGTGCCAGTGCGCCCGGACAACTGCCGCTCAACCTCAACGAACTTGGTGCCGACTTTTACGTCGGCACGGCGTACAAATGGCTGTTCGGCTGCAAGTCATGTTCGTTCCTGCATGTAAGCAAGGCTTATCAGAATACTGTGCGACCTGTGGTGACGTCGCTAGCGTACGGCCAGGGCTTTGTAGAAGAGTTCGCGATCCAAGGCACGCGAGATGAAGCCAATTTCTTGACAATTGTGTCAGCGCTGGACTTTTACGAGAGCCTTGGCGTAGACCGCGTGTTCGCGCACAACAAGTCGTTAATTGACTGGGCCAGCGAGTATTTGGCCACGACGTGGAAGACAAACGTTTTGCTGCCGGCGTGGCAGCGTTCTCCATTCGTATGTAATGTGCGCATTCCTGTGGATTGGCCGACGAATTCGGATGGTGCTCCGCTATCGCATGACGAGGCGTTGCCGCTGTGTGATGCCATTATGGACTTCTTGGACGATCAGTACCGTATCGTAGTGCGCGTCGTGCCATTCCAGAACCAGCTTTACGTGCGCATTAGCGCTCAGATTTACAATGAGCGCAAGGACTACGAGCAATTGGGCCAGGCCATGCTTGAGGTGACCAACACACCGACTCTTGGAGATTATCTCGCGCGGATGCGACTCTAACCAGCGTATAATATACATATCAAAAGCTTTGAGAAGCGTTTACGTTGTAGTGGGGGTGCTTAGGCCCTGGAGCGTGAACAACTCAATTGAGGAGTCATCTACAGATCATCGTAGCAACTTTTGTCAGTTTATCGAAATGATTAAGCCAATCAGAGGTCATTTCAACCAATCAGAAGCTCAAAAGGTCCGAGAAATGAGACACACAGAATATCCACACCGTAAGACTTGGAAGTCTCCACAAAGTGAGTTTGGCACAAATAAAACAGAAGCACGAGACTCGGATCTCTTGGAACTCATGACGGACCAGATCACCACCATGGAAGGCGCCATCCGCGCGGCGGAGCAGACGCTGGAGCACCTCTTCAACCCGAGCTTGGAGCAGGACAAGCGCATCCCCATCGACTTGTTGCACGAGGCCAAGGGCCTGGCCTTCCTCACGGTCGTCAAGGCTGGCTTCATTTGGACGGGCAAAGTGGGCACGGGCGTGGTCATCTCCAAGCTTCCCGACGGTCGCTGGTCGGCCCCTAGCGCTATCGGCACGGCCGGCATGGGTTTCGGTGCCGAGATGGGCGCGCAGATGATCGAGTTCATGATCATCCTCAACTCGGACATGGCCGTTAAGAGCTTCATGCAGAAGGGTCAGCTCTCGGCTGGCGCCAACCTCGAGTTTGCCGCTGGTCCCTACGGCCGTGCAGCTGGCGCCAACGCCAACTTCAGCGCCTCGGGCGTCGCCCCCAACTACACTTACAGCCACAGCAAGGGCCTCTTCGGCGGAGTGGGGCTGCAGGGCTCAGGCATCATGGCACGCGCAGACATCAACAAGAAGTTCTACGGCCGTGAGATCACCCCTACGGAGATCTTGACTGGTGCAGTGGACCAGCCTGCTGCTGCTTCCCAGTTGTACGATGCGCTGCAGCGCGTGGTGAGCATCCCGCCTTCGGGCAACGTGCAGAACCTCAAGCAGAAGCTCATGTCGCCCTTCACGGACCGCATGCCCGCGGCTGCTGTCGGCCCTGACGTTCAAGTCGTGTACGACCGTGTGCTGCGACTCATCGAGAACATCTCTGGCCATGCTGGTGTGGATGAGTTCAAGACTAGCTGCAAGGACTACGGCCAGAACCGCTGCACCGACGACCAGTTCGTCAGCTACCTTGACAGCAAGTTCTCGGCCGAACAGACGCTGGAACTCGTGCCGGAGATTGTCAAGCTCCTGCAGGACGCCAACAAGAGGAAATACATCTGGGTACGTCGAGTATGTTGCACTTGTGATCTGTGTAAGCTAACTACTTGGTTTTTGATGCTTGTACAGGACTACTACCTCAAGGTCAAGGCTGAACATGGTTCGCAGCCCCGATCGACGGGCACCGCAGGCTCGCCTTCGCTCTTCTAAGGTCAAACATGCCTGCATCGGGGAGCCAGAGATGCATTGAAAAGCCAAAACAAGACAGTTAGGTTGGAAGGCGATTAGCTCTACTGCCATTCCTTTATGAACAGCGTATAATTAAGCTAGCATTCGAATGCTACTAGTTTTGCTGTGTCTCAATTACAACTACAGTTGTTGCCTTAAAAGCAAAGCAGTTTGCTTGAACTCATCGACTCACACTTCTTGTGCGATTTTGACGAAACGTTTTACTGCGAGCTGTGCGCGTATCGAAGTAGTGGCCAAACTCACGATCAAGGGGATCCAACGAGGCTTCTGTTCGACCACCAACGCGGGGTAATAAAGGAGAATCGTCAATGCCTGAAGACCCTTCTTCATCGGAAGATGGCAACGAGGAGTGTATCCAGCCAGGACAAAACCGCTCCTTGTAAGCTTCCAAAGACTGCCTGTTCGTGCCGTACGCCACAGCGTTCAATAATGGTTGCAGCGGGTCACAGATGCTCTCCATCACGCTGAGAAACTCATTCGGTGTATGATCAGTGCGGAAGAACTGCACCAGTCGGTTCACGACTCCCCAGACCGAGCAGAGGAAGAATATCCCCAGATAGAGCTTCACCTTTTCTCGAAAACGTGAGGCCATTGGGTCCATGTAGAGAAACTTGAGAATTGTGTGATAGACTCCCAAGTTGAAGACAAACACACAGAAAACTGGTACGTAGAACAACAAGAGCTGTTGCAGTGCACCTTCACGCCGCCAAACCAGCGGATCTTCTCCAGTTTCTTCATGCGTTGTGTGCACTGCGATCCAACACCACCGACGATCAGCCCCACCGACTCCGAGATGTCCAGTCAATTGACGAAGCACCAGGTACACCAACACCAGTCCAGGTAGCCCCCATCCGACGCCACGATACACCCATAGAAACTCCTCTGGATACTCATTTCTGCACAAATCCTCACACAATCAGCATCAACAACTAGCTACATATCAAGGCAATCATTGTCGCTTACGCACCGCTTGACGATGATCTGGTAGAGATGGAAGGCGAAGCAAGCCGTCCAGAGGTACGAGGCCAGGTAGAAATACTGCAGCGTCAACGCCTGCGCGTAGCAAAGTCCTTCATGTTGTCGGTAGTTCTGTCCAAGCCCATCGACCACTAGCGACCTGGCCATAGTTAATGCATGAAGCAAGGCGCCATTAGCACATGAAGCTTGTCAGAATCAGAAACCGCGAGTTGGGAGTCGCACATGGCAAAGGCAAAGGCAGTGACGAGCCCCGCGAGACCCAGCGACGTGACAATGCGGCGACTAACATAGTTCGGAGCTTCAACGTGTTTCCACGTAGCCAAAAGGAATCCACACCCTGCACAGGACACACACGAAGCCACCACCAGCAACACTTCCATGTCGATAACTTGAAATGGGTATCCTCAGAATATTGAAGTGATTTACACAACTCATGTGCGACACACATTCCGTCGTTCAATGATTGCACCATTTACTGAAGGGGGCGACTGGGACGCTCATTCTGTCTTTTGCTTAGTGGCGGGAAGGACGATGCCGTCGCTCGCGTCACCTGCAGGTGTCTCTCGCTCAGCGGCGTCTACGCTGATGCCGATGGCGTCTCCTGGTAGAGCACACACAGTCGCCACATTGAGGTCACTAGAGAGACCTGCGACAGCCGATGCTCATGCCTCCGTCATGGACGAGCTACTGCTAAAGTATCTACAGACACGAGGCTACCACGTCTCGAAGGGAGAGACGCACGCTCCTCAGGCTACAGAGGAAGAGAGGCGGAGACTCCTGGGAGATCAAGCAGCACGGATAGAAGACGTCAGCATTGACAAATACGCGCGACAGTTGGGGTTGACCACAGAGGCCTGCACTGCGAACCATTTGGTACGTTGCAACAGCTATGAATATGGTAACGAAGGCAGTTGCTATTGATACAGATCAATGTCAGCTACTTGACGTTGAAAGAACGGCGCTTCAAACCTTCTAGGAAAACAATTTTGTGGAATTAAGTGTTTACAGTTTGTGATGCTCTGTGATGCTGCAGTTATTCTACGGACTCACAGGCGGTAACCCTGAAGCTTACGACGAAGCGTACGAGAAGCTGTTGGACTGGATTTGCAACTCTTTGGACATGTATCGCAATGAGTTGCATGCTGTGGCCTTTCCAGTCTTTGTGCACTGCTTCTTGGAGTTGCTATCGAAGGGCTTCGTGGAGGCAGGAAGGAGTTTTTTCCATCGGTATGCAACAGACCACACGAGATTGCATTTGGAAGAGCTGCGTATGCTCAGTATCGTGTTCTCGCCGCAACATTTGCGAGAGAATGAGTACGTGCGTGAGGTGCTACACAGCAAGTTCAATGTGGAAATGAGCTTGTTGTCCTTTGAGTTGCTCAACACATTTTTGAGTCAGGAGCGACTTTTCTTGCTGCTTTCCATTGTGAACGAGCGGGTAAATCTCGTGGTCACATCGAACCAACCGGGTATACAGATTCAGCAGCTACAGGATGTAACTACACCTGGCGAAGTACTGAATAATATGGAGCGGAAAGATGATGCAGCCAGCGGATTTAAGACGTCAGACGAGCTTTCACAGGCTGTTACTGCTTCAGAAAATCCAAGTGAGAGTGAAATCGCAACGACCTTGACCACAGGTCCTTACGACGTAGACTATATGGTGCGTGCTGCTGGCGGAAGCACGACAGCATCGACAGGAGGCTGGAATCACACGGTGCAGGATCTAAACGCTATCCCTGTAAACTGGGGAGTCTTTCCCGAGCGTAAAGTTCATGATCCTTCCACGGAGGAAGATGAGGATGGAGAAGGAAAAGAAGGTGGCGCAAATACCAACGGAGTAGGTGCGACTGGTGAGCTTGGTGCAGCAGATGGGGACAAAAAGACTGATAGCATCAAAGATAAAGGAAAAACACCTGCAGCATCCGCAGATGCAAACCGGAAACACAAACGTGTAAAGCTGCTGGCCGATGGTACACTGAGCAAGAAGAAAGAGCTATTGGAGGAGACTGGCCCGCTGCCAGATCGGAAGAACGCTTTCAATGCAGATGTGATGGAAAAGCTCGTGTTACGCGTACCTTCCACAATGAAGGAGCATATCCTCGAGGACATTCGGGTTCGTGCACCAGTGAGCCGTAGTGCACTCCCATCTGCCCTGTGTTTTACACTGTTGAATTCAGCAACACACATCAACAACATGTGCTTCAGTGACGACGTGACTATGATGGGTGCTGCCTGTGACGATGCCTCCTTTCGAGTTTGGCGCAACGATGACCAGCCACTGGGAACAGCCACAGGGTCTGCCTATCATGGAAATACTAATACCGAAGCGGAGGACGACGAGAAAATGGCCGTGTTACGAGGCCATTCGAGCGCTGTGTACGGTGCGAGTTTTTCACCTGACAATCGCTTCGCACTCACGGCGTCAGCCGACTCGACGGTGCGGCTTTGGAGTTTGGCTGCAAAGAGTAATCTGGTTGTGTACCGTTCTCACCAGGGTGCTCCTGTTTGGGATGTTACATTTGCACCACTCGGATATTACTTTGCAACCTGCTCCATGGACCGGACCGCCCGACTCTGGAGTACGGATCACTTGACACCACTGCGCGTGTTCGCTGGGCATTTATCAGACGTGGATTGTGTACGTTTTCACCCGAATCACAACTACGTGGCTACGGGCTCCAGCGACAAGACCGTACGATTGTGGGACGTTCAATCGGGCAAATGTGTTCGCGTATTTACGGGCCATTTTCGTGGGGTGCAGTGCCTTGCGTTCTCACGCAATGGTCGATATCTCGCAAGCTCAGGCGAAGACCAGTACATCAACATTTGGGACCTACAGGCAGGCAAACGCCTGGAAACCCTCATGGGCCACAAGGCCATGGTCACGTCTCTAGACTTCAGCCAGGAAAGCACCATCTTAGCAAGTGGTGGCATGGACTCGACAGTGCGTCTGTGGGATATGAAGGCGCTTACTGAGAAGCCCACGACATATTCAGCATTATCGGGGGCTATGGAAGATTTGCAGATGAGGTCAACGGATGTAGATTCACCGAATGGCACTCATCTGCCTGGCCGAAGCCGGTTTGTAAAACCCGTGCCGATGGTACGACCGGGAGCGGTGCAGGAGTTGCCGTCCTCGCGCTTCCTTCTCAAGACGCTGCGCTCCAAGCAGACTCCCATGTACCGTGTCCACTTCACGCCGCGGAACCTACTGCTTGCTGGCGGTATCTTCCAGTCAAAAATGGAGACATAAGGTTAGCGGTCTTTTTGAGGTTAATCTAACTCACTCACCCTCCTCAACTCTGCTGGGTGTATTACTGTCAAAAGCTACGCTACAACCAGCTAGCAGCTCGTTCATTTCCGAACGAGAGCAACGACCAATGCAGCAGCCACCACAGTAAGTCCCGCCGTCACTCGCTTGGTGAACTGTAGCTGGCTCTCTAGTGCATCAACTCGTTCGAACACACCTCCCATGGAGCGCGCGGCGTACTTGCCCAGCACATCGGGCTCGAGGTTAACACGGTCACCGACCTTTTTGAGAGGCAGGATAATGTGGTTCTGCGTGTGCGAGATGAGCATGATGGAGAACCAGCCATTGGTGCGGTCCACCTCGCACACCGTGAGGCTCGTGCCGTCGATGGCAATGTATCCCTTAGTCACGATGTCGCGCAGAATCTCGGGTGTGGCTGAGATCTTGACCCAGAGCGAGTCGTCCTCGCGCGTGAAGGACAGGATGGAGCCCGTGCCGTCCACGTGGCCCTGGACGAAGTGGCCGCTGTTGCGTGCATCCACACCCATGCTGCGCTCCACATTCACCTTGTCTCCAGCCTTGAGGTCGCCTAAGTTGGTTCTACGGAGCGTCTCGGGTGCCACACCGAAGGCCACGCTGTCCTTGTCGATGCTCGTGGCGGTCAGACACGTGCCATTCACGGCAATGCTGCAGCCCAAGTACGCGCCCTCCAGCGCCAATGTCACGCGCACCACAAGCTCGAAGCCCGTGCCGTGTTCGCCATTCCATAGCAGCAGGTCGTGGCGCTCCTGCATGGACACAACCGTGCCGATTTCCTCGATGATACCCGTGAACATGATGTACGTCAGCAATGTCGAAAATCAAAATGAATTATAATTTTGGAAGTCGTGTCGAGTTGAAAGTCGACGAGCTGATAGGGGTAGGGGTTGTCGGAAGGGGTGAATTGCTTTTTATACGCAAGGCTTACGGCGTGGTTTCATATCATTGTTATTAGTATGCGGGCTAAAACATACTACGAAGAAGTTTCAAATCTCTAGTAGAAGTATACGTTGACCACGTTCAGTTTAGGGACTCAAACGTGAAGCTTGGGCTACACCTCCGACATTGTTAGTTTTACTGCTTATGACATCCGTCCCCAGTCGAAGGGAATAATACGTAATCAATGTTTGAGACACTTTGATTTGGACACAGTTCACTAAGTACGAAGCAACGTCACTGTCAACGATGAACTAATAGCCATCAGTGCTTTGTTGACCCTGAGCGATCTTCACACCAGCGCTCGTGCCGAGGCGCGTCGCTCCGAGTGAAATCATTTTTTCAGCGTCGGCAGCCGAGCGGATGCCACCGCTGGCCTTCACCTGTTTGCCAGCAGGCTTAGCGATACTCGCCATGAGCTTTACATCCTCCTCGCTGGCACCTTCACCCAAACAAGCCAGTTAGTCAACATGTCCAGACATTAGCGATGTCTGATGCACGTACCTCGCGTGGAAAAACCCGTGGAGGTCTTAATGAAGTCGGCACCAGCAGCGATAGCCAACTCACTGGCCTTGCGGATCTGTTCCGTGCTTAGCAGTGCCGTCTCGAGGATCACCTTGCTGATCGCACCTCGTTCCTTACACACGGCTACAACAGCGCAGATGTCGCGCAGTACAAAGTCATACTCCTCGGCGTGCAACATGCCCACGTTGATGACCATATCGATCTCCTCGGCGCCTGCGTCCAGGGACTGCTGAGCTTCGAACGCTTTCGTGGCAGTCGTGGCTGCACCGAGCGGAAAGCCCACAGCGCAGCAGACCTTCACGTGCGACTTGCTGTTCTCCTCGAGTTCATCCAATGTCTAGACATCACCAAGTGGACAACACATGAGTATTTGGCAAGGACTAGTAGTTGGTCTCTGTCTCTTCACCTTGCGAGCGAGCGCCGCGTACGATGAATTGACACACACAGAGCAGAAAGAGTATTGGGCAGCCTCCTGACATAGGGTCTTGATCTGCGACGGCTGGGCATCAGCCTGATATCACAAAGATCACTTAGTGTCTGGCATCAACTGCACTGTCGACATTGCGGATTCACCTTGAGAAGAGTGTGGTCGACGTATTTGTTCATTTCTGCGAATTGGTGAATGCCAATGTCTTGTCAAGGTCTCCATAGGTAAGCATTCACTGGAAACGAAAAGATTTCGTCCAGTCACAAGTGGAATCGTCATTTTATAGGCATACTAGTGGGTAAAAAAGAAATTGGATTGCAAAAACACGCACTGCGATTCGATTTGTCGAAACTACAGCCAATCGCCTCGTCGCTTCGAGTCAACTTCAACTACCGCACGTCACAGATTTTTGCTCAAGTGACTTTGGAGGCGGCGGCCGCAACAGCAGCGCCCATCAGTCCACCAGGACGAGCAAAGCGCAGAGAGTGAAGGACCCACAGCGACGACCCGAGCACGAGAGTGGCGCCGCCCTGGTGCCCCATCGCCAGCGACGTCGGCACCTCATTCACTAGCATCGTCGCGCCCATGAATACCTGGTCGGCATTCCGACACGTTAGCGTACAGAGCTGGATACTATTGTGATAGCAATTCGCCGTACCTGTCCACCAGCAGCAGCAAACGCCAACGTCATAGCGCGCTTAGTGTCCTCCGGAAGATTTGTCCAGATGTTGGGTTTGCGAGCCTTCAAGAACACCGCCGTGTACGCCGCGAGCGTTGTCAAAGCCAGGAGACGGTGGTCCAGCTGCACGAGGGCTACATTATCGTGGAGATTACGCAGCAAAGGCTAGCCAAAACAGACACACACCATTAAGCGAATCTACAAAACGGATGTTGCCAACACAACTTACTTTTTGCTCGAATAGACCGTGTGGGATCCAGTGTTCACCCATCTTTGGAAACGTTTGAAACTCGCGTCCGCCATCGATCTCCGCCACAAGCGATCCCGCAAAGATTGTTCCGGCGACTAAACCCGTCAGTGCCATAAAGTGCTTACGAACTTCGCCCAACTCTTTCAGCACACTTGGGGTCACGAGTCCACGCACTGTGATCGCTCTCGAAACGGGCGAGATGATTCCTAGGCCTGTCCAGATTAGAAGCGAAAAATTGGCGAGAGATAGCGCTGACTGTACCATTAATCTACTATGAGCTGTGCATCGATAGAGGTGACAAAACAATAGCTGCGATGCACTTACATGAACTGGGAGGAAGAACGTAGCTCCTTCGAACATTGGCTTTTGGTCGCGTCTGCCTTTTCCGGCAGGCTTGATGTTCCTCTCCACCATTTCTCGTCCAACATACATTTGTGTTGCTCCAAGCCCAGCAACAAGTGCCAGAGGAGCTTGCGCAGGGATTGGAATCATTCCTTTCAACGCGAAATACGCGAGTGGTCCCGCGAACGCTAGCGCCGACAACTGACCGAGCTTGCGGTGAGCAGATTCCCACTTGTAGTTTCGCTTGAAATCCTCGAGTGTCTTAAACAGCAGGTATGGTCAAACAACATTGTACGACATATATCGATGGTGTACAGATTCGACTTACCATGGGAGTACGCTGAGAGCGAGCACAGAAGTCACGATAGACGTCGAATTCATCATGCCATTCACTTTCGGTCTTGGGTGAGTGCATGACTCGTGGCTTCCAGTACAGCGTCGACGCCCCGGTTCGCGTGAGGCGTGCCGCAGCACCAACAGTAAGGGTGGTTGCCACCAACCCAGCCGTACCAAAAAGCCACCACGGTAATGGAGATTCCATCATGGAGCTCTTCGACTTCTTCAGCATGTTTGTAGTCCACGACGCGGAGCAGCGCTACATCAGAGCAAGCAGAGTAATTTCAACTGTGCCACCTAAAAGCGTACATGTAAACTACCTTCTGTTGTGCTAGACTTGATGACCTGCCGGCCAACGCATTCATAGAATTCATCGAGCAAAGTCTCGACGTGGTGGCACCACGTCCTCTCTTCAGAAGCAGCTGAGTCGCCATTGCTGACACAAACAACCAAATGCTTGCCAAGGCAAATCCAGTTGTGAGAATCGTTGTGAAGCTCGCTGGGAAAGTGATCAAACACGACAGTTAGCTATCTATCATCCAGTTGCAGTGTGACAACAGCTCTGGGACGAAGGCATGAGAACGAAGCAATGTCTTGATGCGTGCATTGAACTTATACAGTAGTCTGGTTGCCAACACACTGGGAGTCTAATGCATCTAAGCCGATGTGGGAGCCATATACGCAGTCAGCGTGATCGGTGAGTCGCTGGAGCACACAGAGAATGTGGAAGTGGCCGTAGCAGCAGCGCAGTCAATCTGCGTCGTGGGGCCCTCGCTCGTGATGTTCGTTGGTTTCTCGTAGCACGTGCGGATAGCCGACAATTGATTGTTGCCGTCCACACCCGAGCACAGCACCATGACACTGTGATCGTACAGAGCCTCAATCTCCGCCAAAGTTGTCTGAGGTGTCGATTGCGCTGCCCACTTGTTGATCTGCTCGGTAGCCGAACTGATGCGGTTCGCCGTGTTGAGCGTAGCGGTGAAGTAGGTGACAGCTGCCGAAATGTAGTCGTCACCGACCGAGGCGTAGCAGAGACCGTGCTTCTGGAACTCGTGGTTGTAGATCTCGCACAGTGATTCGTACGTCGTGGCCTGTGTGGCATCCACCCACTTCTCGCCCATAGTGGCAAGCAAAGTTTTCTGGGCGGCAGCGAAATCCGCGGCATTGTAAGGGTCGTTTGTCACGGTTGAGCTCGGATTGCAGCAGCTCACGTATCCGTCATTGTAGTTGGGCCACAAGCCGTGAATCGTGAGCTCGCTCTTGACTACACTCTCCACACAAGCCGTACCGTTGGGGTACACGTCGATGTTTTGGTGCGAGATGGTGGAGTCGACACCCTTCAGCAGGTCGCGGCAGAATTGCGGCACGAAAAGCTGCTCCAGCACGAGGTAGTCGAAGTCACCAGGGACCATAGTTTTGGCGAGGCAGGCGGCGTCGGACGTCAGACAAGTCTTGGACGGTGCCGAGCAAATATCCACACACTGGTTCGTGGGGTCCGACGGGAGCCAACCACCGGCGTAATTGGTGGCAGCAGCACTGGAAGCCTGGAAGTCGGTGGCCAAGAGCGTGGAGGCGAGGAGGGCAGAGGCAAAGCTAGCAAACATCGTGAGAGGGATGACTTGTGATCAAGGAGGCAAATTGCGTTGTGATCGGTAGCGAGGTCTTGCACCCAGCAGTCGAAGCCTTGCACCGAGGGTTTGCACTGTTTCGTGGATCAAATCCTGCCCTCGGTGCGCTGTTCAATGTGCTTGATGTGGAGTTGCCGATAGCAACTCACCCCGGTAGTAACGTTGGTGTTGCATGCAAAGTGGCACATCTTGGTCTGTCAAGAGTGTAACATTCGTTAGTCGCCAAGGATGGTCTCCGATATGTCGACGTCCATTCAATGGAAGTGCATAATTCACTTGGGTGAGTGATGCAGCTGGGAGGGCAACGAAGCCACCCTTTCTATCCGTCTCACGTCAACAGACCTTCGTCCTTGAACATTACAACCTTTTGAACGATGAGCTTGTTGACTTTAGTCAGTGGAGTTTGATATCGTCTCGTCAAGGAGGAACGCTTGAGTCAGCAAGTTGATATCGACGATACGGTATGGTCGATCTTGTATTAGAAATAGTTGTTGTTGACAAATGCTTTCATTGTTCTGGTGAATAGTTTTGCTTTGAAAATCCCATGGTGGTATCCTGCGTGCATGCAGGTTTACTGGTCGTGCAAAGGCAAGGTGTTCTCGATGTGATCGACATCACACATCGTTCCGGGTATAGAGATATTGGTGTTACCCTTGTGCAGCACGTGCTCGGTGTACGATCAACAACAACAATGGTAAACAGATTGAATGAAGACATGTATTGCTTGAAAAGATTTGACATGAGAGTGCTAGTTGATGGCTATTATCCTCGATCGAGACCCAGTCACCACATGATCGAAGCTAAGAGATTAACGTGCATGAGCTTGACAGGAAACCAAGCGAAAATAAAAGCAAATGCAAGACGGACAGCGTACCGAGCAGTACCGGGGGAGAACGATCAAGCTGTTCAAATGTTGTTCAGCCGCGCGTAGCGTAGAGCTTCGAGACGATCCGCAAGGGGCTTGTGTGAGCGCTCGATGAACAGCATTTTGACATCCATGCCAACGTGGTCGTACTCGGCCGTGAACTCACGCTTATCGGCATTCTTGCCTTCTTCAATATGGTAGTAACTGCAGTCAAGCGGTGGCGCAATCGTGCCGCGCGCGCGTGCGATGTGGTCGTGAGCACGCACGGTACAGCGCTTAATCTTGTACGACGGGTTGTACCAGCACATTTCCTCAAACGAGTGCGACTTGATGCACTTGCTGTTGGTACATTTAGCGCCTCGGAGGCAGTACATGCGTTTGTCGCGCGCTTCATCCATCCACTCCCACGTGACTCCAGTATCTACATGAATGCACACGCAGCTATCATCTTCCTGGATTTGGCTGCCCCAGTAGTGAGACGGCTGGCGACAGATCAAGCGCTTATAGAGGGGGTTGTACGTCATGACCTCAAGGTACGTGTGCGAAAGCGGGCAGGTCGGATCATGATCAGCTTGCAGCGGACACAGCGTAGCCTTGGGTAGTTCATCCATATGATTCAGCATGCGCGCGAACATGGCCTTGCGAACGCGGTCGCTCTCCTTGGGCAATTCAGTCGGACGATCGTGATAAAACGTGAATGACGGGACTAAAGCTAGAGTATTCTGGGTCGGTATGTCAGCTTGCTTCACAGCAAAAGCTGCTTGGGGTTGCACCGATTTCTTCTGTGGGCTTTCAGCACTAGGTGGAAGTGGCGGCTGCGAACTTCTCAGCGGGCTTTCAGCTCTCAGCGAATGTGGCGATCGTTGAAGAGGACTTTCAGATCCAGGAGGCAGCGGTGGTTGCAACGTTGGCTTCTGCGGACTTTCAGAGCTAGTTGGAAGCGGAGGCTGCGACCACACACTAGAATTGTCATTGTATCCCGGAGGCAGCGGTGGTCCGTCCCGACTTGAATTGCTGGTTGTGCTCCCAATGGAACCTAGACGCGATAAGGATGGTGCTTGAGTTGAACTGCCATTTAACCCATTCAAGCTACTCAAATCCAAGCCATTTAATCCTGGTGGTAATGGTGGCGCTTGACTCGATAGACTTCCTTGATTCGATAGACCACCTAAACCATTACTAAATCCTGGAGGTAGTGATGACAGTCGATTAGTACTTTGGTTGTCTTGGAAGAGTGGCGATTGCATGGTCGTATTGACGTTGATACCATTGTTGGCCATTAGTTGCATAATGAAGTCGAACGGAGTCTGGTCTCCTCCATTGTTGGTTGCTTGACGGAGTTGAGCCAGCATGGCCATATCTACATTGGAATTACCATTCATTGATAAACTCCCGTCACTTGTAAGTGTTGGAGATGTAGATGAAGCTTTGGGCTTGCAAACATCAAACTCAAGAGCAAGTGTCGGCATGGCCGCGCCAATAGCACTAAAACAGCCGCATAGTTCGAGAATTTCACTCTCTGAGAGTGGCGTCGCGTCGTGCGAGCGCGCATTACCAATGGACCGTACACCCTGGCAGCCCCAGCGCACGCGGTACACGAGATTAACTAAGTCGTCGTTATAGTCAGCTTTCATGTAGAGAGCTTCGTGGAAGTCTTCGATACGATTATTGAGTCGATTGCCGCGTAACATGGAGATATGGAGAAACTCCATATAGATGACCAAAAGCCCTTCAAAGTCGCTACGGAACGCATTGCCTTGCCCCGATTCCAGATGGCTACGTAGCTTGAAAATGTAGTCGAGAGCCTGAGTTTTCTTGGCCTCGTCACTGATCCAACTCACGAGCCCCGCGTTGTTCTCGACGCTCAGTGTCTTGCTCACCACTTGATCCATGAGCGACGGCTGCGTCCGCGTCATCTCGTCGCGTAGTTCGTCCACGGCATGGCGATGACGCGCCTCTACTTGCGTCTTGATGGTGTCGAGCATCTCGCTCTGTTTCTTCATGGCCTTGTCCACAGCCTTGTCAATGGCCATGAGCAACAGACCACGTTGCTTCACCTCAAAGTCCCCCAGGAGATCGTTGAGCGCCAGAGGCTCCTTGTCGCTACTTGCAGATGCCATGGAATTCGTCACTCTCTCACTCTTGGCGTCGATCGATAAGTGGGGCGAACTCTTTGGAGATTTGACTGGATGTAACCGCCACAAATCACACAATCGTCCGCTAGCATGGAATCAGTTCCTCCTTTTCATTGCGAGTGTCAACACCTCAACACCGCAAGTGGCCATCGAGAATACTAGAAGAAGGTTTTTCAACGATCAGACAGTTTGTCGTCGTTGTCACTCATGCAAAGTATGTGACATTGTGGATTTTGCCTTGAATGGCACTTGCGTGATGCAAGTTGCATGCATCAATGTATTGCAAAGCATTTTAGTAGGACAAGACCGTTGCCCCACTGAAATGACACACCATATCCGAAAGTGTTCTCTTAACCCTTTAATTAAGCGAGTCTTCTTCACGTGTAGACTATTGTGAGAGACAATTTGCCGATCGCAGCATTGAGCCTTGCCGATCGCAAGACGATTTCGACTAGCTGGGTGACGAAATGCACTCCGTATGTTGGGGTAGTGTTATCGGAGCATTTCGCTAGAAGACTGAAAACCAAGACTATCGAGTGCAGCCTGTGGTTTAGTGAAACATTGGATCATAGCGAAAAGAACATTGAAATGCACCGGATACCAAAGTATCAACGCGAAAATGCGTGACTGTAGTAGAATCTCGGCACCTTGATGGAGGCGAATATTGACATTATAAATGATAGTTTTCTTGACCGCATGCTGAAGTCACCGTGGTTTCGATCATCTCGCCACTACAGCCTCACGTCGCTGGCATATATGTGCATTTAATAGCATTGAGTTGGTTCAGCGACGGACACCAGTCATTCTAGCCTGCCTGATGTGCAAACGCATGACAAGATTTCGCGATGTACTTCCAAGTGCATCCACGATTGACGAAATTGGTGAAATGATCCCTCTCTATTGACCTCCTCGCCGTGACCTCTTGCAGTAGAAATCATAGACGGGGAACATAGGGCTTTTAACGGAGTCGACCTGACAACTCCGTCGATGATCAACTTGATCAGGGATTCACCTTGCAGGCAAGAGACCACTACCCGTGTATTCATACTGGAGCAGGGAAGTAAAGGAACACTGATGGATTGGTGAAAGATTCGTGATGCACACGTCTGACTACCACCCCAACACGAAGGTCACAACGCAATTTGCTTTCATAAGCACAAGTCGTCCGCACTCACGATGTTCACCAGCTTTGCCACAGCTCTTCTCGCCTCCACGCTCTTGGCCACCGCCTTCCAGTCTTCGACTGCCATTGTTACCAATTACGCTGGTGGATGGTCCACTACAAACCCAACCAGCGAGTGTGTTGACATCTGCTCAGCATCGTCCAAGACTTGTCTGACATCAGATGCTGCCTGCCTCGCCAAAACCGAGATCCCCGGTGACTTCGACTATCTCGTGCTGGAGCAGCTCTTCGTACCGCAATTTTGCCGCGACTTGCTCAAAGGCTACGACTCCACCATCTCTCACCAGAATATTGACGTGTATCCGAATGGTACGACGTGTGTCGAAAGCCGCGTGAAAAGCGAACTCACTGTCCACGGCATGTGGCCCAACTACAACGACGGATACGTTAGCTGCTGTAACCCCAACGCGACTGTGGCAAACGCGCCTTATAATGCTGCTGAGTTCGCGCTACTCGAGAGCGACCTGCTTGCCACCATGGGCGAGAAGTGGATTGACGCCACGCAGGAGTCTACCTACGATACACTGTGCGAGATCTACGACCACGAGTTCCAGAAACACGGGTTGTGCTATCATGCCGACGGTGACGACTATATCTCGGCTGCCGTCACGTACTTCACCGCTACGCTCAACACGGCGGAGCGTCTCAGCTCAGCTACCGAGCAGATCAACAAGTGGGCAGCACAGGTGAAACCGCAGACGACTTTGACCGAGATCAAAGCACTTTATGACCACGACGTCATTGTCTTGTGCTCGTCAGTGGACGGCAACAACAGCCTCTCGTCGATCCGCACGTGCTACGAGAAGCCAACGAACATCACGAGCGATGGACCCACTACGCAGTCCGACTGCGCTACCATCACGGCCTCGGTGCCGTTCGAGTACTGCTCAGGTGACTACCCGATCCAACTGGCGGCGTACACAGCTCCAGATTCCTCCTCTTCACCCACAACGTCGTCTCCTGCTACCACTATGACTCCAATCCAACCGCATGCACCTCGTACCCAGCCATTCTGCCAGCTCTTCAACCAGGAGGAATTCTGTGGTTTGCTATGGTTCGGTGAGTGGAGTGGTGACGCTAACAAGTGCAACGGCCGCTCTTTTTAATGTTACGGCAGCATGAAACACAAGTTGATAGGCATCAACTTCAACTTCCAATCTATAAACGCACCTATAGAAATCTACATCCTACAATGCAGCATTATCGGCATCCTACAGTTTTTGCACACACCTCCATCGATGTCATCTGCGCAACTAGAGCAGCAGTTCCAGGCGCGTATCGCCCAAGCCAAGGAGGCAGCGCGATTGGCTTCTATCGCAGCTGCAGCGCGAGGTCAAAACGCGTCGAATGGTCCACCATTCGCTCTAGCACCAGCAGTTCCTGGTGTTCCGTTTCAATCTCCACTTCCTCCACAATCGAGGTTTATAGCTCCGGAGTCTTTAGCAATGGCAAACATCCCACCAGACGTCAAGAACCGCATTGACAGACTCGTGGAGTTTGTGGTACGCAATGGTGACGCGTTTGAAGCGACGGCCATGCAGAGAGAACGAGATAATCCAGATTTCGCATTCCTCAAGCCTGGGGGGGCTCACTCAGACTATTATCAATGGAAAAAGCAGCAAATGTGTGGAACTCAGCCGCCACAAGCAGACTCACCAATGGGATTTACTCCTTCGCCACCTCCGAGAGCCTCCAACACTGGCGAACCACCTTCATCTGAGTCGAAAGATCCACTTGGGGACATATCGGTTGGTGCAATGGCCAACGTCTGCAAGTTTGCACGAGCGAATGGAGTACCGGCATACGCTCCAATATCTCAGGAGGTGATAAACAATGTCGGGAGTCTGCCACTGGTGGAATCGGCACGACTTGAGATTCGACTGTCGGAGTTTTATCGTGATGAAGAGTATAGTCGACGTTAACAATGCAAGAGTGAGGTGAGCAAGTCTTCTGAGTTTTTACTGAAGTATTTGTCGCTGCTTTCATGGCTAGTGCACGCTAGATAGTCTCGTTCGAATGTCAGCCACGAGAGCTTGACTGTTGCCAAATTTACTACTTGGAGTGAACACAGCGATCTCGTCGTCACTGTCTTCCGCGAAGCTATTTGACTTGCCACCACATGATGTAGGTGATTCAATTCGAAGCCCGTAGGCACCGTGCGTGATTTCCACCGTGTCTTCAAAGTCGCTTTGTTGTTGTCTACCTGAGGCTGATTTTGACCTTTTCGTCTCCATACAAAAGCTTGCTCCACTTTGACGTAAACAATTTTCAGTGGCAGCATGAACCGCATTTGCTACGGCTTGAGTGGCTGCAGGATTTTCAAGTGATCTTCTATCTCGACCAACTTGCTTACTCAGTCGAAGTAGGCGTGGCGATAAACCCAGTCTGCTTTGTGTCCTGGGAGGAAGGGAATCGAGAGGGGTCATGGAATCTCGCCAAATATCTATCTCGCGGTTGTACTGACGAAATGCGTTACGCACCGATAATCTTGATGCAAGTGGCCGTGATTTCCATGAAAATGTGTCGGCTACTGCTGCAGCAACAGGCTGAGGGCACGGTTCTGCTCGACGAGCGCTGTTGCATCTGCGTGTAGAAACAAAACCGGATTTTTGACAAGCTTTCGCGGACTGATTCTTGTTTAATTCACTGATGTGGATTGTGCGTTCGCTTGCTTGACGTTCGTAAGACATTCGTGTAGACTGATGGCGTCCCAACACTGCAATCGTTGCTAACCGTTGTTCTTCCTGCATCAAATTTACTTGAGATGCTCGACGATGCATTTGAGCAAGCTGTTGCCGACGATTCTCTTGTACGGTCACTACGAAGGTGTGAGAGCCACCACACGTGACCATCGTAGCACCAGTGCCTGAGAGTGCGTGAACTACCACTGGAAGCAGTGCTACTCGTCGCGTCGGTTCTAAATCCTTGTCAGGAAGCCCTAACTGACCTTCCTCACCGAAGCCCCACGCAAACAAGGTGCCGTCCCGACAGAGTGCAGTGGAATGCCATTCGCCAAATGCAAGTTGTTTTACTCCCATGTCTTGTAAAATTCGTACGCGTGTGGGCACGCATCGCGAACGGGTTTTACCTAGTCCAAGCTGACCCAATGAACCACTACCCCATGTGAATACGTCTCCACTGCAAGCTACAGCTCCGCTGTGGCCCCCTCCACACGCTATTGCTGTTACTGACGTGTCTTTCAACGACTTGATCAAAGTAGGAACCAAACGACTCTCATGATCTCCATGACCTAAACGACCATCGTCGCCAATGCCCCAAGAGTACACGCGACCAGCCCTAAGTGCCAATGTATGATAAATCCCGCAGGAGAGTTCGACGTCTTCCATCTCTGTCGCGGAATCAGTACCGGGTTCAGCAAGTAGATCAATTGCAACGCATACCTTGCGGAAGAAGGGGATGATCTCGAAGCTACTTCGGTCGATACGATCACCCATACCAAGCTGCCCTGCGACGTTGCTACCGCACGCTAGTACATTCGTCTTCGTAATAATGAACGATTGGCCTCCTCCACAAGCAATCGCTCGAACGCTTACTACCTTATCGACCCGGTATGGAGTGCCGACAAGCTGAGCAGTCTTGTTACCCATTCCGATTTGTCCAAAACTATTGTCACCCCAGGCGAAGACCCGACCATCAACGCTGAGGCATAGCGTGTGGTTGCTGCCGCATGCCACATATTGTACACAGGTTGAATTGAGGTGCGGAACACGCATCGGCTCGTGCGAAGACTCGAGGTTGTCTTCTCCTTGTCCAAGCTGTCCGCTCGACCCTAATCCAAAGCAGTACAAATTGGAATATACATCGACAATAGCTGAGTGGGCTTTACCACATGCTAGTTGCAGTGGATGCAACCACCGACAGGCAAATGGAGTTGGCGTCGTGTCTCCAGTCGTGCCCAGTCGACCATCAATACCACAACCAAATCCAAACAGGAAGGTGGCTTCCTTCTGAAGAACCGATACAAACAGTGAAGGCAGCAGAGCTGTGGCATTGTACACGTCGTCGTATGTCTCGTGGATCTTGTGATGTATTTGAAACGTGCGCAGCTCCGATTCTGGTGAGCTGTTCACCGTAATTTCTCGAGTTTGTCGCCAATCTTTGGACGTGGCAACAAGGTGACTTGGCGATACTGTGATACCGATTTTGTTCATGACCACCCTTACGTGGATAGTGACTACTTTACCCTTCACATCGAGAACTATGTCAGATCACGAACAATCTACCGTGCTTTAGGCCAACACCTACCTTTGATGGTGGTCGTGTGAGCTTAAGTCGGTAACGAATCTCGCTACCTTGCCGTAATCGCACATATTTGGGGTAGATTCGTACAAGCTGCTGCTTTTGGGATCCTCGAGCCCAAGCAGCTCTTCCATAGTTGACAGATCACCTTCAATGACAATGCAGATAACGTCCGTGAGGCAGGCAAGTCATACCAGCGAGTATTTTTGGGAAGCCATTTTCATTTTGCTGCAATGATTTTTTCATAACAAGACGAATACTTGGTACCTCGATGCTATCGCCAGGGTATTCTGTCGTTGAATACGGATGAATAAGTTGATCTCCCTCGAAATGTCGTTGGTTCTGGTGGGTACCGCGGATTGATCATAATTGGGTTCGTCAAATGGTTACTCGTTCGATGGAAGTTGCGTTGTTGTGTAGGAGTCGTTTCAACAGAACTCGTAGAGCTCCTCGACACTTTTCTAGGACGCCCAGACTCGTCCCCAACATTATCGCACACTTGGCAACGCACGGGGGACTCCAAATTTCTGCTTTGGACGTCCCGGCGAATTGTCCTGTGTTGATTGCGAACTGTAAGTAGCGAATCCTCGGTCTGCGTGGTTTTGTCGGCCAGCACAGGCAGAGTTCGAGGCTGTGGCCGAGTGTTATCACTATCGAATGACACCCGCTTGTTTTTGCGGTTGCTGCTGGCCCTGCTTTTGGCAGTTGCCGTACATGAGGTTTCGACACCATCTTGGAGAGGTTGTTCAGAATGTTTAGATTCTTCATCACGCCCACTAAGAAACTCTCGCGCAGCCTGATTTGCAACGCCCATCGCCTCAGGACCTGTCAACACAGGCTGACGATGTCCGCGCGTTAACTCAGACCCAGCCCAGCCATACGTGTCCATATTGAGTGTTCGAAACACAGACGAACCGCTAAAAGTTCGTTCTGCGGCAGATTGAGCCATGCGCTTGTGCGAGAAATTTGAGGTACCTTTGCTGTTGCTGCTGTTAGCACCACTTTGGTGAATGTAGGTGTTGCATAGATCTCCCCACAAAGAAGTAGGCCTGGCTGGAGACCGAAATCTTTTCCCGCTCGACCTGTTCATGCGGTTTCGATCAGCCTGCTCTGTCGTTACTCCTGCAGCGTACAACTGAGCGAGAGATGATGGAACAGCTGCATCGCTCGCTTGAAGCCGGCGTCCATGTCGGTATCTCGGACTGGAAGGTGGGTGATATAGCGAGAGAGCAACTTCTTCGGTTGATGGTGGTGTCGGCTCTCGCGGTGGTACTGCACTATCAGTGGAAGGAACAAACCGATCCAGAATGTCCTCTCTGATTGGACTAACAGCGATGGATCGACCTGTTACCACCGGTTGGTCTTCCTCGGCAGATCTATCGTCGCTGTCGACTTCAATAGCCGAGTCTTCATCCATGGCTTCATCATGTCCCACTGGCAGCGGCACTACTGCAGTCTCCCTTGCATCTTCACTGATGTCATTGTATGGCGACCGCTCCGCAGCAGGCTCTCCATCCTCGTCTCTCTCTGTCATCTCCAATGTCCTCGCTACTTTCTGCGCCCACGAAAACAATGACAATCAGTGCTAATATCATTGCAACCGCATTTACCCACGGTTCGCACTCACCTGCGGTGTTTCTGGCTGCCATGTCGCCTGCATTCTCTGCTCGCTGCTCCCAGGCTCTTCATTCCAGGCAAAGAAGGCTGGCGTCCTCCCATGACGATCACTGGCCTTCCCAGCAGGAGTCATGGGTCTCTCCCAGTCTGGAAGACCCTTGCGATGGCTGACCTGCCGTCGGTGTTGCTCGCACAGCAGATCCTGGCATTGAAACCGAGATTGACACGAATGAGCGTTGTCTTTTGCACTCAATAACTCTAGTTGCAATACCCAGGCAAAACGTACCAATCGATTCAGCTCCTTCGACACTTTGAACACGCGATTGTGGATCAATCGGTCCGCCATCGTGCACGATGCAGACACACTGCAACGATTAAAACAACTTGCCTTTGACCCTTTGTTGGCGATTGAGGAATGCTGGAAGTTCAAACTTTCAAATTTGTAGCCAACAGCTAAGTTCGGTTTAAGTTCGGTACGAAGAAATGGCTACACTATTGGATCGAGGTGACAGTATCAACAAGGCGCTGCAGCTTCTCGAGCTGCTGCGCACGTGCGACTTCGGCCTTAGTGTTATCCCCAATAAGCCGCAGCACAGCGAAGCTGACTAGGAAGTACAGGATACAAAGCGGCGAGGCCTCTACGGCGGAGAAGCTCCAATTCATCAGCAAGGAACAGCACATCCAGATGAGCACGTAGCTGCCGAAGAAGAAAAGGCTCTGGCTCAGACTCTGACTGCGACCGGTACACACGTACTCCCTTGTGCTTGTAATGCTGCCGAAAGCTACAAGCTTAAGTCCGAGACTCAGTGGCAGGCGAGAACGGTAGGAGCTGCCTGTCAACAGCTGAAACAACAAGATGGCTTCGTAGACGGCAAGCACGAGACCTGCATAGCCCACAGTGTTCTGGGGAGTGACAAGTTATTAATAGTGATGTGCAGTCGCGACTAGTAGGAGACACACACACACCTTCCACATGAGGTTGAAGGCATCCACATCGTCGATTGATGCTCGGAGGTGTTCTGTTTGAACAGAATTGTGAATATCTAGACTCTTCCCCATGACAATTCGATGCTACTGACCTTCCAGCGACTGCGTGCGAATACTTGTCGACTCTGGATCGTACGCGTCCTCCTTGGTAACACCTGCCAGGCGGCGTTGTCGGCTGCGGAGACCCATGGTCCAAGACACAAAGCAGTTGACAACCGAATTTAAGACGAACTTAGCGCCAATGGCCTTGAAAGTTTCGAAGTCAGATACGTTTTTGTGCAATTTTCAATAATTCTAGCAAAGAAGGCAGGTCGTATTAATAATAAATGTCTCGCAGTCTCGATGCGCTATTAGAGGAGGAAAGCGAAAACAGCGGCAGCTCTGACGGTGACGACAGCGAGTACGACGACAGCAGCGTCGAGATCTCGGACGATTCGCAGCTGCAATCGTCGGTAGCGGCGATAGTGAATCTCGCGTCGCCCTCTGTCAATATTCCCAGCATCCAGAGCTCGACCACACTCCAGCTCACAGGGGATGACGACGACGACGACGTGCAGATTTTAACTGCGGCGGAAGCTGAAGCCGAAATGGCGGCTGCGGCGCGGAGAGCAGTAGAAAACCCTAATGCATCCCGTAAACGCAAGCGCCCAGTTGTGGAGACGAAAGCCGAGCCGACGGAGTGCACGATTTGCTGTGAAGACTGCACAATTGTTGGACGCCATCGTCTTGTGGCACTCAAGTGTGGCCATTTGTTTGGGAAAAAGTGCATCGAGCGGTGGATCACCGAGAAGCGCACGTGTCCAAACTGCAGTGCAGTCGTGCGACGAACCGACATCTGCCTTTTGTACTCAGATCATGTTGCGGTGGTTGATAACTCTGGACTGGAAGACATGACCATCAAATTTGAAGAGGAGAAACAGAAAAATGTGAAGTTGGAGAAGGAGGTGGCGGCAATAAAGCAGCAGCTGGAAGCAAGAACGAAAGAGGCCACGCGACTGAATTTGGAGCTGGCCAAATATAAAAGAATCTTCGCTGAACTTCGCTACAAGGCTGAGCAAAAGCAGCGCGCTGCTGCTATTGCACTATCGGGTCTAGCAACACCTGTAGCAGGTAGTGTCGGCGCTTCACCTTCTATTCTAGCAAGACAAACTACACCTCAAGTCAGCCAGGCTCACATCACTTCGCAAGATCCAAACGGCCCAGTAGAGGCTCAGCTACGCTATTCGCAACCAGCTATTTCTACCTCACATCCACACGCAGAGCTTGGCAACGATGCATTTACTGCAGCAATACGCAAGTACAAGCCGATCTTCGACGTGCCCTTGCTAGGTGCGCGTGTATTCAGCATCTCTCGGTCGTGTTCGTATTTGTGCATTGGGGAAAAACTCGCTCAAGGTCCTTACGGTATATTTATGCTGAGGTCTCAAGATTTAAACCACAGAGTGATGATACCGATTCACACTTCCGATGTGCGCGACATTTGTATTCATCACACAGAAAAATATGTAATTACTGTGGCATTTGATGGCAAGCTGGCTGTGACTAGTCTTGAAAATAACAAGGTGGTGCTGGAGGCGGAACTACCGTCAGGTCGGCGACAAGGTTGGTCCTGTAGCTTCAGTGAGACAGATTCTTTTGGCATTTACTGCGGGTTCCAAGACGGTACTGTGGCTACATATGACACTCGAAAGCTAATGTCTGGTGAACAAGGCATCGTGAAAAACTTTTGGCTCCCGGAACGACAACCAGTGCACTCCATCAAATCATTCAAAACCCCCGAAGGGCCTGGAGACGAAGGTCTTGCAGCGGCTACATTCCGCGGGCTGTCAGTTTGGAGAGATGTCACCGACGTCTCAAGAGAGGATAGCCGATCAGTGGGAAATGGTTCAGTTGGAGCTACTCCTTTTTCTCATGTAACGAGTGATCAGGCGTGTTTTTCACTGGCATCGAATCAGCTACATCCCAATCAAGTGGTGATTTCTTCACGCTCAGTACCAATGAAGCACAGCTTGTACGACTTGCACAGCGTAGGAGTCGGACGGCTAGAGCCAAGAATGGAGTTTGCTCGTCACAAGGCTCCTTCCGTCTTGTCTCGGTCGGCATTGTGGTCCGAAGTGGATGGCACCTCCGTAGTAGCCTCGTGGTCGCACGATGTTGAGGGTGTGTCACTGTGGAACGTAGCTACTCATCGCGAGGTAAGGTGCCCGGATCCTGCGTCGCGGAGTGTGGCGAGCGCAGGCATGCCTGTTGTGGACATCCAACATGTCGTGGCGATGGACACCTGGAGCTCTGGAATGGCTCTCCTCGGCACCATGACAGCTCGGCAATTATGCGTGTTTCGCTCGGGTGGCTGAGAGGTAAGAACTTTTGAAGGCATTGTTATGTTGTGCTCGAAGCTCGCAGTTCCGCCGTTGAAGCGGGATGGCTACATCTTGCTAATCGCCACTCTCAAGCTTGATGTGCGCTGATATGCTGTGTTGTCACCCTGTTTTGGCACTATGGCAAAAGATGGTAGCCATCCGTTCTTGAGAATATGGCTACATTGTCGAGGAACCACAATGCTACAACGCTAGTCCCCCCATCGAGTTCATTTTAGTTCTTGGGAGCGGGAGCGATAAATGCATGTGCAGCAGCACGCAAACTGATGCCACTAGTGCTGGACAAACCTGCTCTGTGGTTATTGGGCAACGCGGTCAAGTATCTTCACAAAAGTATGCTAGGCAAGCCCTATAGTATATGTACCAATACAATCAACACAAACGCTGCAACCATCACGTTATTCGCGTTTATCCCTACAAGCACGTGCCCAAACTGACGAGACCTCAATCCACTTCCTTCACGTAGCAGGTATCGAAATCTATCAAGCTCGGAGCCATGAAAATTGTTATCGAGAACTAGAGAACCCTCTGCATCATTGATAGTTTTGCTTCCTTTATGTACCCACCACTGTGAATTCATTTAATCAATTCTATTCAACTCTTATAACTTGCTATAATTTGTTTATTTTAGATAGTGCTCTCCTTGTATAATTGCAGATTTTTATTGCTCAAAATCCAGCGATTTACCATAAAACCACGGAATTAGTTACCCAGCGACCAAGCGACCAAAGAAGAAGACACTGAGGAGCTCTCAAAGCGGCTTCTGGGGTCTTAGAAGAGGTGCGTTGCGCGACTGCTCCCAGTTGCTGTGCGTGGAATCTGGCGACGCCAAGTAGCCCATCAGCTGCTTCCGCATCTTGCCTTTCGCCTCGTGTCGTTTGCACTTTAATCTATAGCCTACTGGCCACGCTCGCTAAGCTTCGATCGCGTGTGTGTTATCTGTTGTATTACAGCAGGCACAGCGCCCCTTAATCCGATTAGCTGGGGAGTACGCCCACCCCCTAACTGTTCTACGCTCCGACAAGTGCTCGGAGCGGATGAGCGGTTCGTTCAAGGCGAGCAGCAGCCAGAAAGCATTCTTGTCCCCCACCGACGTGGCGGAGCTCACAGCCGCAGCAGTGGCGGCGTTGCCCAGCACCTTGTCGCAGGCCAATCTGTCGCTCAAGAAGTCGACAACCAGCGCTCATCGTACTGAGAACGGGGACATTGTGCACCACCACCAAGCTACACACCGAGGGGGCAACGCGACGCTAGTGACGTCTACGACCACAACGATCCATCACATGGGAGGCACTGGGAAGGCTGGAGTTACGACCCCTGCAGGTATTTCGGCTAGTTCAGCTCTGACTCCTCAGTCGCAGTTCTCGCTGCACTCACATGGCCACCATCATCATCACCACCTCTCACATGGAGCGAGTCTGCTGGCCAATGGCAGTCTTAGCGGACTAGCGAATGGAAATCTGGGGACCAACGGGCTCGATGGATCGGTCGGAACTGGAAACCTCGCGGCATCGCCAACTTTCCAGGGAGATCTGAATCAAATTGACGCCGGATTGAACTCGGAGGACGCCGATGTCCAACTCGAAGCGGCTAAGAAACTGCGTGTGTTGCTGTCGTCGGAGCGCGACTTACTTATTCGTCAGGTATGCTTGGCCAATTGTATGATTTGAGAGGACTTCGTTCTGACGCTATTGTGATGTCGATTGTGTTCAACGTAAAGATGCTAGAGAAGAACTGGACCCACGTCTTATCAAGTGGCTACGGTTGAGAGACCGACCGACTTTGCAAGTTGAAGCGCTGTGGGCACTCACCAACATCGCTGCGGGAGCCACGGACAATACATCGGTGCTGCTGCAGAACGGCGTGATCCCGACACTCGTTTCGTTGTTGGACTCATCCAATGAAGAGGTAGGGTGGTAATTGGAGGATGGTCTCCTCGGCACGTTGTGAGCTGGTTGCTGAGTATTCGTGTACATTGGGGTGGCTCGAGTAGGTACTGGAGCAGTCCGTGTGGGTTCTCGGCAACTTGGCCGGCGAAGGAGCTGCGACAAGGGACCTGGTATTGAGTGCTGGTGCGCTGACTCCACTGGTGAACAACTTGAAGAAGACGTCATGGGACCGCCTCTCACTTCTTCGCATCTTGACATGGACTATTAGCAATTTGTGTGATGGTCAACCGCGACCAGTGTTTGACATCGGGCTCATCCTGCCGTACTTAGCCAAAATGCTTACCAGCACAGATACTGAGATCCTGAGCCATGTGTGCTGGGCGTTCTCGCACTTGTGCGATGGACCTAGTACACACATTCAAGCGGTCGTCGACTCAGATGTGTGTTTTCGCCTCGTTGAGTTACTGAGTCACTCGTCTTGGCGAGTAACCAAACCGGCCCTGCGTGCAATTGGGAACATTGTGTGCGCTGAAGATGACCATGACTATACGCAGCACATAATTGAGTGTGGTGCGGTGCCCTCGTTGCGAAGATTAATCGCTCACTCGAATCGTGAAATTCAGAAGGAGGCTTGCTGGACTTTATCAAACATCGCAGCGGGTACTGTCGATCAGATCCAGTGTGTGCTTGATTCTGGTTGTATTCCGTCATTAATGGGGCTAGCGGCGTCCGACACGACAGATGCTGAGGTGAAGAGTGAAGCTTGCTGGGTAGTGCTCAATGCCACATCATGCGGATCAGATAGTCAAATTGAGTATCTCGTGAATCAGGGCTGTATTCAGATCCTAGGCAATCTCTTGGAAGAAACGAGTATGGTAATGATGGCGCTAGAAGGCTTGGAACGCATTCTTCAGGTCGGTGAGTTAGAGGCAAAGCGTACCGACTCCCCGAATCCGTATGCAAGTCTCATGGCTTCCGCGAACATAGAAACATTGGTGTCTCACAAGTCAGCGACAGTGGCGAAGCGTGCTTCGCGCATCTGGCAGCAACACTTTGTCACATGCGCTATCTGCCTTGGTCCATTTTCAAAGCACTCTAATGACACATTCTTCTGCGCGGAGTGCAAATGCAACGTATGCAAGAACTGCGACTGCACGGTGTTCCACCTCAAGTACCAGGAGAGCCTTTGGAAGGAGGAAACGGAGAAAGAAACTAACGAAAAGCAGGCTCGTCAAGCCTCAAAGCGTAGCAAGCGTCAGAAGAAACGCCAGCGTACTAAGGAGCGCAAGGCAGCACTTCTCCGTGGACAAAAGGGAGCCCCAAGCAGTGGTAAGGGATCAAAACAAAACCAACAGCAAAAGGGTCAGCAGCAGGATAATTCTTCTTCAGATGAAGCTTCTTCTACAAAGTCAGGTGGTGGAGGAGGTAGTCGGCGCCGACGGCATGATGCAGACGACTCAGCGTCAGAGAACGGGTCAAATGGGTCTAATGATGATGAGGAGGATGGTGGTGCTACGACTCCTGGCGATGAAGAGGAGACTGCTACTGAAGAGGAAATCAATGCCGATGTGCTAGACGAGATGGTGGACGCGAACGACAAACTGGTGTCATACTTGTTGGAGACCGGGTCGATCATGGCTCTTGCTGAACGCTTGGACCTGGAGGACGACAGCATGTGGATTGTAGCCGAGAAGGATAGAACTGCTATCCACGCGTAAGTGCACCACAAGATAAAGCAACCAGACGAGCTGCCCCATCATTGTGCGACGAGCTAGACGGCTCCATGACGAAAGTGAAGTGAACATAAGGGGTCAATCGATTCTGTAGCTATTGCTGGCGAGTAGATCTTGTCGCTCATGTGCAGCCCAAGGCGTAATGTATATGCACTGCAGAGAAAAGGTATATCAATCACTGCAAGCTAGGCACCTGATGTGATAACAAAACAAGAAAAATCGATGATCTTGTGTCTGCAATTGTGGTCCCTGCCTCAACTTCTAGACAATACCAAAATCTTTAGCACTACCGAAAAAACACCACGACCAAATGAAAGCCCGCAAAATAATCAACTCTTACGTCCCTCGATTCACGTTAGCAGCTACTGTACAAGACGCAGCATGCCAACCCGATCCAGTCGACCTGCAAAGACCGAAAGGCTTCCTCTTCTCACAGACACATCAAGTCCCCGAGCGAGTCGAAGCGAGTGGGCGTGCGAGCTGAATAACTTCGAGCGGGCGTGGCCAACTTGCTTTCTTGCTTGGTTCTTTCTCCGTTCCTGCGTCGCCGAGTATCTAGTTGCTAGTGCAAGCCACAGAAGCTCCTGACGAATAAACTTACTCCGTCTTCTTGCGGTACTGGCAGCCATCGGTGAGGCGAGCCTTACCACCCGTAGGTTGGCACAGCATGACCGAGCACGAGCCGCACAGCACGACCGTCTGGGCGTGGCTGAACACCGTGGTGATGTTGAAGCAGCCGGGGCACTTGACGTCCATGAAGTACGAGTTGGGGGCCTGTACAAGGCGACGCAGCTTGTGCTTGGAGGCCTCGTCGGCGGCAGACGGATGCAGAAGGTCACGAGGCTACAGTAACAGACATCTAGTTAGCTCTCTGGCGAGTTTCAATCCGTTGGGAGCTGTCGAGAGCATCGCTATGGCTGGAGAGAGCGCTAATGAGGCGTATCCAGACGTCCTTCTAGTCGTTCCTGTGCTTTATTGCTGATTTTGAGGCCTGTTTCGACTAAATTGGCTGCTGTCATATTGTCCGCTCTGCGCTCTCTCGTCTCGCCAGCTCCGTCCGCCTGGAATGCAGCTTACCATGATTGCGCTGTTCTGGGTCACGAAGAAAGGAAGAAGGCGAGTGGTTTTGCCTAAGCAAAGTGCGGCTTGGACAAGCGATATGAATGGTGGAGAGGTCGGCGGTCCCGACTTTGCGGTTACGGTTCGCCCACGCGGTCCAATTCGTGTGCACCACCTTAACTAAAATGCATCCACCTAAAGCGACACTTTTGGACCGATACAAACATCAAGTTCGAATTAGTCATGAGTAAGCCGTCACAAAATAATTACCAATTTTAGACTCTACTGAGCAGCATGAGGTTCGACATCCTCGAGGAGGAGGAGGCTCCGGTCTGTGCGTATTGGGGCGTGCAGGACGTACAGAAGGCTCGAACAGATCCGTCATCAGGTCGTAGGAGGTTCCGCGCGCCAAGCTCGGACAGCTCCACGACGTCCAGCGATGAAGAAGACGCAGTGTCGGACTCGGAGCTCGAAGGAAGCGACCGTGATGTCCACGCGGCCACGTCAGCACTGGCGACGTTGCAACTTACAGCCAAGTCACGTCAGGAGCTGGTGAAGCAGGTGGAGCGCGCGTGCGAACGGAAGGCGGTGTTGGCAGTGACAGGGAGCGACACATACCAGACGCTGTGTGAGAAGCTGCAACGCGCTCGACAGGACGCAGAAGCAGCGCTGAGTCGACTGGATAGGAGTTCTGGGAAGTCTGGAGAGGATATGGACGTACTGAGAAAGCAGCAGCAACTGGAGAGAGAAGCCACAGCCAAGTTGCAGCAGCTTCGGTCGAAAGAAAGATCAACTATTGACAGTGTGGAGAAGGAGCTGCGAGCTTTTCAACAGGCTCGCGAAGAAGATCGTCGACGAGAGGAGGAGCAAAGAGAACGTGAGGAAGCTGCAACACGACGTGAAGAAGAAGCACGTGAACAGGTGCTATTTGATGAGTGGTGAATTTGGAGCTGTTGTTATGATCTCATAATTTTTGCTGACGTAGGCGTTGCAGGAGGCTAAAGCGAAAGAAGAGGCTTTAGAGGCACAGCGCAAGGCGGAGCAGGAAGTTGAAGAAGCGCAAGCGAAAGCAAAGGCACAGGCGGCGGAGCGTGCAGCTGCACAAAAGAAACAGGAAGTACAGCGTGAAAAGGAACAAGCTGCAACAAAAGCTGCTGAGAAGGAGGCTGCAGCTAAAGCAAAGAAGTATGTTGAGGATGGACATAAGCGCATCAAACGACTGGAAGAGCTTCATCGGCATACGACTGAAATCTTGGATAGTCCTGACCCAGCAGTGAAAAAGATCCGTATGCAAATCCGGCGGGAGGTAAGGGCGCCTTCGTCGAATACGCGTGTGTTGTTATTGACTTTGCGAAATTTCCTGTTTTCAGGCTGGTGCATGTAACCAAATTGCAGCCGCTCCCTCTGCTATAAAGAATGTCGTGAGTAAAATTCAACAGCTCCTTCAGGTACGTATTTGGTCTACAGTGAAGTAAGTGGCAACGCGTTTGGGCTGACAGAATGTATTGGGTACTTACATTCAGATGGCTAAAAGCTCAGGCGAGGCGTACTTCAAATTCGCACTCGACATGGTGGCTTCAAACCTGTCCAAGCAAATAGAAGGGCGTGCAGACTACAAGTACGTTGGTATACTTTGAAGTGTCATTCTTTGAACTCTTATGAATGTTTCGATCATGTTTGCAAATGGTCCAGGTCCTGTTATCCCATAGCGCACGTGATCAAAATGAGTTGTGTTCAAACACCTGAGCTGACGGACGTCATGCTTGGTTACTTTCACAAAACCTGCGTTTTCACAATTCCAGACAATCCAGAAAAGCACGCGTCGCAAACAATCGCCGAGTATAAAATATCAGTGGGTTTCCAGAAAGCTGTAGGTGAAAGCTCTGATCCGGATAGTCTTGAGCACGTCACAGAATACACAAGACGCATGACCATGATTTCGGCTGTGCTGGCTGCTGTACGCCAGACGACCCCATGGGATGGAAGCCCGTCACCGCCTGGTCTAGAACTCGGCGATTGCTGGATATGGCTGGCTCGACTAGTGAACGAGCCCCCGCACCTCATGACTGGTTCGCTAATACTTACTATCCTAGAAGTGTCCGGTTTCGAGCTACTACGAAACTACAAGAAGCAATTCCACAAATTGCTGGTGCTCATTGCTCGTGATGTATGCCCACGATTGAGTAAGAATGCCAAGACTGGTGCGGCCAATGCTGCCGGACAACTAGAGATGTTTGTTAACCAGTACCATGCCAACCGCTGCACACTGAACGAACCCGAAGGTCGGAAGCTTGAGGAGACTAAAATCTCAGAAGCTGACGAAGAGAGAACAGACCGTGATGACTTCGGGGGTGGTGGAGGCGGAGGTGGACGAGGCGGGGGCCGTGGTGGTGGCCGTGGAGGTGGTCGTAGACGGTAAATAATACGTAGCGTGTCTAATCCATCGAGTCATTTCACACTCACTCACATCGCACTAGAATGATATTGTTTTGTTCTTCACTACGCGGGCAGATTGCCCGAATGAATTGTCTTACTTCTGGCCCAATGTCGGCATCACAGCGCTGTAGCGGGTCTTCTCGTTGTAGTCCCACAGCGACGTCACCGTCTTAATTTGAGTGTAGAAGTTGATGCCAGCCTTGCCATAGAAGTTCAGGTCACCACGGATCGATGCGCGCGAGCCGGTGAACGAGAACATCGGAAGAGGAACAGGAATCGGAACATTGATGCCGACCTGACCCACGTCGATTTCGTGCTGGAACTTGCGAGCGGCAGCACCCGATGAAGTGAAAATCGAGGTACCATTGCCGTACGGGTTGCGGTTGATGAGCTCGATTGCCTCTTCCAGCGTGTCTACGGACGTGCACACCAACACGGGTGCGAAGATCTCCTCCACGTACGCAGGGTTATCAGTGCCAACGTCGTTCAGAATCGTAGGACCAACAAAGTTGCCATTGGGGTACTTCGGAACCTTGATGTTACGTCCGTCGAGAAGAATTTCTGCTCCGTTATCAATACCTTCCTGGATCAGACGCTCCGCACGCTCCTTCGCCGCTACAGTGATTAGCGGACCCACATCAGTGCCGGGCTCCAGTCCACCGTTCACCTTCATGTTTTTGGCTTTCTCGACGATGTCGTGCACCCACTCCTTAGACTTGCCGACAAACACCACGACCGAAAGTGCCATGCAACGTTGGCCAGCAGCTCCAAAGGCAGCGCCAGCAAGAGCACCAACAGCCTGCTCCTTGTCGCAATCAGGCATGATGACGGCGTGGTTCTTAGCACCAAGGTTGGCTTGCACACGCTTGCCATTAGCGCTACCACGTGAGTGAATGTACTCGCCGGCTTGGTTTCCGCCCACGAACGAGATAGCCTTGATCTCAGGTGCATCACAGATGAAATTGACAGTGTCCTGCATGAAGTTCACCAGTTAGCGACTATTGAAACACTTCAACGTAGTTTAACCGTGCACGTCGTACATGAGCGCCGTGAATAACGTTGAGCACTCCATCAGGAAGACCAGCCTCCTGAGCCAGACGGGCCAAAATCTACAAAACGCGATGCACATGTCAAAGCTATGACTAGTAACAAAATGACAAGCAGCAGCATACCATCGTAGCGCCGGGGTCTTTCTCTGATGGCTTGAGCACGTAGGTGTTGCCTGTCACCGTGCCAGTGGGGAACATCCACAGTGGGATCATCGCTGGGAAGTTGAAAGGACAGATGCCAGCACACACTCCAAGCGGCTGCTTGTACGAGTAGGTGTCCAGCGACGTAGCCAGATTCTCCGCAGTCTCGCCCATCATGAGCGTAGCAGCTCCGCACGTGTGCTCCACCACTTCCAGACCACGGAAGACGTCACCACGAGCGTCAGCGAGAGTTTTTCCCTGCTCATTGGTGATGGACAGCGCGAGTTCCTCCGTGTGCTCGCGGATCAGATGTTGCAGCTTGAGCATGACACGCTGACGATGCTGCACACCCACCTCCTTCCACGTGTTGTAGGCACGCGCAGCTGCTTCCGTCGCTTGGCGCATCTACAGCATCACATGAGTCAAACTGTCGACTGCATGGATGTAGCCATCTAGTACCTCGTCCTGTGTGGCTTCCGGCACTTGACAGATCACCTCGTTCGTCGCCTGCACACGTAGCAACGTCAGATCTTCTTGCAACAGAGCACAGACCCATCCCACGTACCGGATTGCGCAGATCAATCCACTTGTCCGTCTTGGACTGCACGAACTTGCCGTCGATGAAGAGCGGCACGCGTTCCTGCACATGAATCGTCAGCAACGTAACTAAGGGGCAAGAGAGCAGCCAAACGAACCACGGAGGACGTGGAAAAGGCGCGCGCGGGGCGCCTGACGACGGAGCGGGACACGCGGTGCAACATGTTGACGGGCTTCGGGCGACGCAAAAGCGAGAATGAAGCGCGTCGGCCGTCACCAGAGCCGCTGCATCAAACTCGATGTTTTGATGCGTACTTCAACTTCGATAAAACCTCAACGAGGTTTTAGTACAGATTTTGGTCCTGATTTGGTCCGTGATGACGTTACGAAGGCTATCAACTGGACAACTTGTGCTGCATGACTTGGTTGACTTGGCATTGCTCCAACTGCAGGCTGCCTTACCTGGTTGGGCAGCTTGCAGTCGGAGCAATGCAACTTATTACATATTACTATGTAATATATGCCTTTGCATGAGGCCTGGCTATGGTTCGCTGATCAAGCTACCTGAGGTGCTGGAGTACCTCAGACCCTTTCCATCCTCTGTTTTTGTTGCCGCTAAAAGCCACGCACGAACGCGGTCATCCGTCCCAGGTTCAGAAAATACCCTTTCATCAATTCCAGCATGTTGCGCGCGGCGTTCACGTCCCGGTTCCAGAAATGGGCCTCGCATCGACTGTTGACACAGCGCAAGACGTTCCGGTTGTTCGTGATGACGATCTTGAAGTCCTTAAGCTTTGGGTTCTTGATTTTTTCCATCTCTTTCTTCTCCTTGGCCTCCTTCTGCGCCTTCTTCTTCAATTCTTTCTCCGTCAACTTTATTGTTTTCTTGACGACTTTTACCTTTTCTTCATTTTTTACCTGTCGAACTTTTGTAAACAAAGGGGTCTGCTTGAGGCGTTTGTGACAGCAAGAGCAAAGCTTGCTCGTGCGGAATTCGTCCATCGGGAGCACAGTAGCTCTCTTCTTCAACGCCTCAACGAACCCTTTCACCGGCCCCGTGGCGTGGCCCTTGATGCCATCCCGGCGACTCCAGTCTCCATATCCAATGCAAACCTGCGGACTCGGTATTGGCACGATACGTTTGGCCAATGTGTCCAACGCCTTTGTCTTGAGTCGATCTCGCGTAAAACGCCACTTTAGGAACGGATTTTCAGCGTTAAAAGCAAGTAAGAACCGAAGATGCTTCCAGAAGAACGAAAGACTATTCATGTACTGGTCGTAGCTAGCAGTCTTGAATGACGGCATTGCATGGATGACACTCGTGTACCACGGCTCTCGCGTTTTTAATCTCTCGTTCCAGGCTCGAAAGTGGTTCATTTTTGACATGTGCCGGTACTCACCAGTACTGATTTCGATTATTTCCTGACCACGGCGATACTTTCGATTAAGCCATTTCCGCTTCCTCCAGTGGTGCCGCTTCTGTCTCTTACTCCGAGCACGTCGTCGAGGCAGGCAGCCAACACTGACTGCAGTACATAAAGTCCGCATGCCGGGATCGATGCCAATCATCACGTCGGGAGAATAGCCACTTGGTAGACGTTTGCGCGCTTTCTCGAACGGATCTCTACTGTCCGTTAGCACTTTGTCGTTTGTTTTCTCAGTAAACTCGTCCACGCCTTTCGGATGAGTGAGCAGAATGCTAGCCCCGTAACCATTCGTACTGACCTGGTCGGCAAAGTATCGGCTAGCGTACTTCTTCTTTACTTTATGCTTCATGGTGTCGAACGCTGCCCTCGACACTGGACAGTCAGACACTCTCGTCTCGAACTGCGCTACGTTGAAAATCTCTCTCAGCAGCACCGAGCGATTTTCCTGAACGAAAGACGTACAAACTAACCCGCCTCGTGGTGCCAGTGGAATGCAGTCCAATTTCCATTCAGTACGCTTGAAAATCCGTGCACAGATACCGTGAAGCGTGGATCCATTGATCGTATGTAGCAGCTCGAATATGAAGTCGAAAATGGCAACAAGGAATACAGTCGCGTTCCTTTAGTCTTTGGGTGATCTTTCGCGAACTTCTCCATCCATGTCAACATATCGTAGAGTTTGTGAACAAAGTGTTCCAAGTTCTTCCGAATGTTCCAATCCCATGGAACCTTGACCAGCCACCCACGCAACTCACATTCGACTGGGTCGTCGGTATTGTCCCACTCGTCCCAAAGTTTGATCATCTTAGGTTTCTTGGGTTTCTTGGGTTTCGCGATCTTCTTTGGTTTGACAGACGTCGGCTTGGCTTCTGCGGCATTCGTTGGAACTTTAGGCTGAGCAGGAATTTCCTTCACCCTGTAACAACTCTCGACAAGTCTTCTCGTGGTCTTCGCATCCAGCTGAAGCTCGTGTTCTTCCGCGTACCGGAAACGGATGTACTGGTGCAGTCGTCGGCGAAATTGGAGAGCGATCATGTTGTGGGAGTTCTCCATTAACGTACGTGCAATCTCTCCACGAATCGCAGAGCTAAATTCTAGTGACGGCGGTTGGTATGCTGGATTACGAGAACGCTTCTCCCAAAACATCCGGAGTGTCTTGATCAGCTCCTCATCCTTTGACTGCGCCTTGGTTTTCTTACGTTGAGTGTCGTCGCGATCATCCTCTACCTCGTCTTCACCGGATTCAGGTGCCGACTGTGTCACCTTGGTTTTCTGTCGCTTTCGTGACTTCATCACCTTCTTCGGTTCCCGCATCTTACGATCTTCGTCCTCAGCCTCCTTCATTACGCCCGCACAGCATCGGTTAAAGAACGACTTGTCAAAGCTGGGCAGTGGGAGGCTTTCTTTCAGACAACGCAGCACGTGGACATTCGCGAGATGCCAGGCTTCCAGCTGACACTGCTTGAGCTCATGTGCGGAGCGCTGAATCTTACCTACAATCGGCTCGTGTTTGCAGATGCGAGATAGTTTGCATATCACACTTCGTTGGACCCGATTCTTGAGGAACGTCTTCTCCTCATCAGTTATCTTGCGCTTGGAGGACATCAGGCAAAAAATGAAATAGAAGCAGTCTGATGGGTGCCTTCGATCTTCGCAGAAAATTGCGAGCTTGGTGCAGTAATTTAGATTGTTATTAGGCTTGCATACGTGTTTGTGATAAGACGATCTAGATGTCACCCCTGGAGGAACTACTAATACAATATGCATCGCCTTGTTTGCTACATTTCTGCTGTTGTGTTGTCTAATGACGACTGCATGAATGCTTATGTCCACAAAGCCAAACTTTGATGACATTGAGACGAAGTCTTTGCAACCGGGCGTGTTGTCATAACTGAAACATGGTTTTGATCGTGATCTCCAGCATCCATTAGCCACCCGCTGATCTACCAACCTACCATCCATTGTGAGCTTCTCATCTGGCGGTCAAACGACGCGCCAGTCAGACCTTCCACCGGTTAGCTCCCCCGCCGGTCAAACGACACGCCGGACTGCATCGAGCAAGAGTAGTAATACTTAAATGAAAAATGAATGGGAAAGGGCTTTGAGAGAAAACGCCAAAAACATACTGTAATATCAATTTTCGGAAGGCGGTGGGTTGAGGAGGATATCTTGCAGGTGGTTTCGCCAGCAGTGCCACAGACAGTGTCCACTTGGTGTCACTATGGAGGGAAGTGCGATGGATGAACTACGAAGACAAATACCACCAATTTACCTCTCCAATTTGTAACTGCTGAAGATGGTATTTTCAGGTGCCAAACTAAAATGATAAAATGGCCAGCAGCATCAAGAAGCAAGCGCCATATACGGTCAAGTAAAGTATAGTCAATACTCCGATGCGATTTCCTGTATCGGTGGTACTGTAACTTACAGTCTGTAAGTTGAAGCTCGTCGTGTTAATTCCGAATCGTACTTAGCAGAGTCCGTCCAAACTTCATTCGAGTGGTTGGCAACATGAAGCGTCTGCTGTCTCGCCTTCCTCGACGCACTGCGTCTCTGCATCGTCCATTTAGCTCAGCTCCAGTGGTACCCAAGTCAGAGCGCGATCGTCTGTTTCTGTCTGCATTGCAGGTTTTCCACCGCTTAGAAGGCCATTTCACTGTCCCATTCGAATTCGTGGTGCCCACAGAAGCGGAATGGCCACAAGACACGTGGGGCTTGGACCTGGGCAATCGTCTACGGCTCTTCACTCGTGGACGCTGCAGTCCTTTCAAGTGCGCGTTGTTGCACACCATTGGCTTCCCATTCCCGGACTGGAAAAGCTACGTGTGGGAGGAGCAGATTATCCCGTCTCTCAAGGTTTTCCAAGAGCAGGAAGGCCATCTCTTTGTGCGGCAAAACTTCCAGATCCCTGTAGACGACCCCAAGTGGCCACGTGCCGCTTGGGGCGTAAAACTTGGCTCACAATGTCAACTCATGCGACGTGACGCAGAGGACGGACTTTCGGAACAACGGAAGCAGCAACTGGATGCCATGGGTTTCATCTGGAGTGACGCTCAGTGGAAGTGGAAAATGCAGTTCCTTCGAGCTATGGAGAGGTACAGAGAATTATATGGCCATTGCAACGTGCATCACACGTTCAAAGTACCGGCTAATGACCCGTTCTGGCCAGAGGTGAGCTGGGGATACAGGTTGGGCCATGCAGTTGCAAAGGTCAAGGCTAGTTTGGAGGAACATACCATGACGCCACGTGCGATGGCTGATCTCAGAGATCTAAACTTCTTCGAGGATGGACTGTCCTTTCAGACCTGGCGCCAAGCAATCATGCCGAGCTTGGAGCTTTATCCGAGTTTGTTTGGTGATGCTTTTATTCCAGAAGAATTCGTGGTACCTAGTGAAGCACCGTGGCCTGAACCGGCCTGGAATATGAAGTTGGGGTACATCGTCAAAACGATCAATGGTAGACGTATTTTCAGAGATGAGATGCAGGAGAACAAGCAGAAGCTGAAAGAACTCGGATACGCGTGGGAATCGCTTTTCGGAAAATGGGCCAAGGAACTGCTACCGGCGTTGCGACTGTACAAGGCGAAGTACGACCACTGCGATGTTCCTGCTTGGTGGGTTGTACCTGCGAACGATGAGTCGTGGCCCAAGTCGCTACGCGGCTATCATTTAGGTAAGCAAGTGGTTCGAGTCAGACGCACAGGACGTGGCAGTGCCGATGTCGGTGATGTGTTGTCGGAACTGGAGGCTCTTGGCTTCAAGTTTAACGCGTTCGAAAGTTACTTCGTTGACCGCGTACTACCAGCGTTAGAGGTGTACGCGAAAATCTACGGCAACGCACATGTGCCCCAAGGCTTCATAGTACCGTCCGAGAGCACATGGCCCCGACCTTCATGGGGGGCGAAGCTTGGTCACACCGTCCGCAACATACGCAATCGGCACCAGCATGCGCAACACGTAGAAAATTATCGGGAGCGACTCGAGGAAATCGGCTTTGTTTGGAGCATCTACAAGTCCACAGCTGCTACTAAGCGCGATATTGTGGACCCCAGTGTCAAGATCTACAAGGAAATTAACGGTGAAGATGCCGAAGTACCACGCAATTTTGTAGTGCCTGAAGATGATTCGCGCTATCCAGAGGTATCGAAGAACTTTGAGCTCGGCGCATGGCTCACTCAATATGAAAAACGCACCACTGCACTACTTCCTTTCCAGACGCAAGAAGGCAAGAAAAAAGCGGCTTCAGCGAATGAGAAGCACCGTCATTCCCATGCTAACGCCCATGGAAAACTCACGCCTCATGCAGAGCAATATTGGAAAGATGTGTTGTTGTCGTCGTTCCAAGCATACGCAAAAGTGCATGGCAGTTGCGAAGAAATGGACGGCAGCTTCATTGTGCCAAACGAGGAGCCGTACCTGCAGTCTGCTTGGGGATTAAATCTAGGTCTTCGTCTGCGTCATATCCGCCACGGTGTTCGCTATGTGCAAGAAATCGCCAAATATAAAGATGAACTTCTCGAGCTAGTTGTACTGCGTGACGGAGATGGCGTTCAGGTGGAGCCGCTGAATGACAGAAGGTACGCTGACAGTGAGGATGACTTTGGTGCTGAAGAAGACGCAAGTGATTTGGACGAAGAAGGCTACGACAATGATGAAGAGTTTGATGGTGAGGACGATGATGATAGCGACGAAGATGAGCAACACCTCGATTAGTGTTCAGCATGAATATGACAAGAACACGAGTGGATATTCGCCGATGTAGAGTCCGCCTCCTACTGGAAACTATCCAACCACAACCCGATATGGTGGTGAGGAATGACTCACTGCTAGGCTTCGCAGGTTGCATAGGATTTTGAGAGAAACGAATATATTCTGTTCGAGCGCTTCAAGCGCTAACTATGCTACACTTTCCCTCTTCCGATGGGGGTCAAGTGTCCGATCGAGGAGATAAGACGTCTCCTGTGGAAAACCAACTCGGGCACGTGACATCCACGCATTTCACAAAACTACCGGACAAACTAACTACATATCCACTGGACGTCGCACCGCAGAGTTGGCAAGTTGTGGCATGCTTTGAGTTCTCTGCATGGACAGAATACCTTCAATCCGGTCCACAGTTTGTTCAATTGAGCTGATGCGCGATGAGTGCTGTGTCAATGTCGCCAATAAAGTGTCGTGTTGCTGTGCCAGAAGCTGCTGAGTGGAAGTGATGCGGTGAAAGAGTTCGATGCAAGATGAGTCGAGACTCTGTAGTTGAACTGGAGCTGCTTGTTGCGTCGGAGTGACATTCTTCGGCTCTGCTGAGACCAAATCATTAATACTGAGCTTCGAATTCGACGAGGTAGACGATTTGGACGATGCTGAAGACGTGAGTCTCACGTTCGAGTCCAGAAGCTGGTATCGCGTCTGTGAATTCGGAGCAGACGAAGGAGTTTTAGGTCCTGAACGCCGCAAACTTCCACGTTGGCTACTTCTAATGCTGCTGCTTGATGACACACTGGATGCATTTGAGCGAGGCTGTGTAATGCGAAAGTCACCATCTTCAATCTCCTCTGGTACACTCTGTAGTGAGGCAGCGCGAATTTCTGGGAACGATGGCAAGGATTCTCGGCGCTTGACGAGATTGGCGGAGGAATGACGCTTTTGTTTCATGGCCAAAGGAATCGGCGTTGAACCTTCGCCTTGAAGCAGCTTTTCAACGGCTGAAGAAGCGTACGAGAGCACTTCCATCGCTCGTAAAGGTAACTTATGCTTCGGCTTCGGGTCCATGACAAACACTGATCCGATGACAATACCTGTGCTGGGGTCACAGATTGGAGTTGTAGCGTAAAAACGAATGTTGGCGGACCCCGTCACAAGCGGATTCTGGTTGAACCGCGGATCTTTGGTCGCATCCATTACAATTGTCGGCAAAGGAGTCTGCAACACCTGCGAGCAGAACGCAATCTCACGTGGCAGCTCAGCCTGAGCAATACCGTATCGCGCCTTGTACCATTGACGAGTTTGGTCCATAAACGCCACTGCAGCCACGTTACACTCGAGAACTTGGCGAACAAGCTCACATACTGCATCGTATTCCTTTTCTGGTTCTGTGTCGAGTACTTTGAACCGACGAAGGATTTCATGCCTGCGAGCTTCGTAGATCTCGAACTGCTCCTGCTCCGGTAGGAACTCAATCACCTCGGTAGCAGGAATTTCTGACTGGCCTCGACGGCTACCCCTTTGGCTACAAGGGATCGGTCCACCACTTCCACCGAGGCTACTGGTATCACTTGCATCGCTGTCCACATCGCTCCAGTTATCGCAACCTGAGAAATCCGAGAAGCGACTGCAGAACGAAGTGCTTGTGCTGGTCGTCTGCAAGCTGTCGCGGTGGGTCTTTTTGCCGATTTGTTTGGACTGGTCAACGACGAATTCTACAGTTTCTTCCTCGATTGACTCGGAATGTTCCATCACTGGAGCACTAGCATCAATGTTTGCGCTTTCAGCAAGTAACATGGCCTTGTCGATACAATCGAAGCAGAGGCGCGCCGAAACTTCCAAAGTCGGAGTGACATTTACCCTTCGCCGCCGATAGCAATTGGAGCAGACAATCTCACCGCAGGACCGACAATGACGCTTGATCGAGAACGGTCTGAACTTGCGTGCGCAGTAGAAGCAGTTGGGACGTTCCTCCATTTTGACCCAGTTCTCCTTACCCAGAAGGCGCACAGACGACAAAGTGGACTTGTCAGTCATGATCATCTGAAGTCGCTCTTCCTCATTCACGTGGTTTGCTGAAAGTCCTCGTGGACGACGAGTGCGAGTCGCCATTGTATCTCTCAAGCACTTGAGAGTTGTGGAACGGTACGCTGGAGGCGTGATGATGTTCAGCACAAGCTATGCCGCGCGTGCAACGACAAAAATACTCGACCGTAGTCAAGAGTAAAAGTGAGCAGTGCTTCGACCTCGACTCTGTCGCAACCGACCGAGGACGTAGGTGGACGCGAAAGAGAGCGTTTTAGCAAGTGGTGACCGCAAAATCATCACATGGAAGTGGCCTGCCACCGATGACCAGCTCGGAGGAGTATCCGGAGCAAACACGGACCTTTCGGTTGCAGTTTTTTGTCAGTTGGGCGCTCCAGCTGGCCGAGTTATTGGCACCGGAGCGGACAAAGTAGCTCTTCATCCACGCACGCACCTTCTGGGCGTAGCATGCTGTTTGCCTCGTCAGCTCGAATAATTCGCCAAGCTTTTTGCGGTCTCATGCAAGGACATGGCTACAAACTAGTCAGAATTTAATCTTGGGGTTTGTATGTGGGTGGGTAGTCAGCAGCTGTGACGTGTGAAATGCAACAGGCGGTGGATGCGACCATGCATCGGCAGGCAAAGTATCCGATTGTACTTTAGAACCTCTGAATGAGAAGGCATACAAGTTCGCCACCGGAGGCATTAACCTGTGCATGTGTCTGCTCTTTACGAACTCCACAAGGTCAAGTCTGCTTGAGCATATGCAGCAGTCGAACTAACTCGGGTGCTACAGTACAATGCATTGCGTGGTAGGTTGCCTTCAACGATCGTAGCGAGTCTTTACTCGGCGTTATCGTCGACAAGACGATAGTGCCGCGTTGTGGTCGTCAGTATTGCTTGAAGTATCACCCAAGCGTTGACCAGCGTTGACTCTACAGTGTGACTGCAGTAGTATGGAGACGAGTCGTCCGTGCCGCTACGATATCTTGCAAAGCATGCATCAAACTGGCCGGTGGAAGCTCGATACTTTAGGTGGCGTCTTCTGTTACGTGGCATGGACGAACACAGGAGCCATGTGGCTCAGTCTCCACAAAACAATGGCAAGCTCTGCCCGATGAGCAACGTTAGAGACCATCTGCTCGTCCCGCCGACGTATTGGGAATATTCCTGCAACATGACGCTGTTACGCAGCCGAATTGCGGGTGCTCTGCGTCCAACGCTATTGGTGATTAGAATTTGATGGTCGACTGGTACTCCAGTTCGAGCTTCAAGCTGCTGTTTCAAACGATACACCGAGTCATCTGGCTGAAGACGGAAATCCAGACGTGTATCTGCCTTCATGATCGCTTGCTGCCCTCCGATCCCCTCGTCCTCGTCTGTTCCGCGCAGATGGAGACATTTGACACTGATGGTGACTGTGTGGACACTATCACCACTGGCTTCGTCAACCTTAGTAGCCTGAAGTCCATTGCTTTCGTGACCCGACAGTGCTTCAAGATCGGCTGGAGCTATTGCAGAGCAGTTGTTGGCATCGTTTCTCCTGCTTTTACCAAGATGCGGTTTTTGATGAGCTAGTAGCAACAACTTCTGATCGACGAGCTGTTGCTCTAGTACCTGGATTCGTTGTCGCTGTCGATCTGCAATCACGTCGGCTCGACATTTGTTGACCTTGATAAACTGTTCTGAAATCAGGTTTCTTGTGTGGCTTGTCTCCCGCTTCTCAGTGTTTGAATACTTGTTCGAGTGCTGTCGAGGTGCCTTCGCACGTTCCTTTTGCTTGGTACGATGTTTTATCTTGAACCGAGGTTTCGATTGGAGACTGTGAGCTCCTTCATCATACTTGTTCTGTCCATCTCGTCGGTCATTATCGTACTTCTTGTCTTGCTGCATTCGCTTGTGTAGTACCACAAGATATTGAATAATTGGTCCTGCACAGTCAATCGTAGGTTTAGCTACCGAGCCCATCAGTCGTTTCGATGGCATTGAGATCGAACGCCAACGACCAAATCGCTCGATTGCCTGAAGAAATGCCAAGCCATCGATCTGACGACTGTGTTTATCGTGTCCTGTGACTATTTCATCATCAGAATCTGCCGACACGAGGAATCGCCTTACAAGATGAGCCATTTCTCGCTTGGAGCACGTGAATGGTAGTGTCTGGATCAACCGCTCGAAGCTTTTTACGTCAACTATCAACGATGTAGTGTTCGGTCGCTGCATTGCTTCAAGACGCTGTTCCAGATAATGGTTCACGTTACGAGTGACGCCACGCCACTTCGGTTTGTTGCTGATTTCCAGTCCTTCACCTTCACAACCATCAAACCAAGCCTTTCGAGTCGATACGCGGTCAGTGTTTCTACGCAACATGAAACTTGCGTCGCGGAGACCGTCGATCAATTTCGTCATTACCCCTTCACATGCAGCATCATTGGATGTAGTGCTTAGCCGTGCCTTGGAGGCAGATAGAGAGCCATCAATACTCCCGTCTACAATACTCATCAAAACCTTATTTCGTAGTGGATTTCGTCGCAATATCAACGTGTGAAGTACTCGAGCACCGTCATTTTGCGTCTCAAACGCATGCCATTCGAGCGGAATCTCAGTGAGTTCATTTTCTGCGGCGTTCAACACCTCAAGAAAAGGCAACCCCACTAATTCAGTGGGTAACGTTTGCAAGCAATTATCGTTGATGTGAAGAGTTTGCAGTTGTGTACACTCAGTGATTCCCACTGGAAGCGTTCGTAGCTGGTTATTTTGCAACTCGCATATCCGCAAAGCAGGGAATGCAGCAAAAAATTCCTCTGGAAGTTCACGCAGAAAATTATTCTGGAGATGCAGAGCTTGGCAATTTGCCAGTACCAGAGGTGCCCAATTCACAACACTTCGCAGACGATTACCACGAATATCAACGCGAATTAAGCTGTTGTTCACTGATTTAGGCGGTCCTTTGCCTTCTGCGTGGACAACAACAAGGCTGGGAAGCATTCGCAGTTGGTTCTGTCCAAGACAGATGGCTAAATGCCCCTCAGACAACGGATATGAAGCTAGAGAATCACCCGCGAGTTGATTTTGCGACAGCGATAGCTCTTCCAGTTTTATTAGCTCAGATATTGTACTTGGTACACTTGTAAGGTGATTTTGATGAAGCAATAGTCGGCGTAGTGTTCCAAACAATACTTGGATTTCTTCAGGCAGTGTAGTGAGGGAATTGGCGTGTAAATCCAAAGTTGAGAGACGACTTCGACCCTTCCAGAGCTTTACCACTTCTCCGCGAATTGATCGTAGTGAATTTCTGGAGAGATCAAGCGTCTCAAGGTTTGGGATAGCCACCAGTGCACTTGGTAGCGAGGTCAGTTTGTTTCCGCTTAAGCGGAGCTCCGAAAGGACTTCAAGTTGGCTCCATATTTCGTCAGCTTGGACAAAACTTGTATCCCGCAACAGATTGTCCGTCAAATCCAACCTTCGAATTGTCTTCATCATCACTAACGTTGATGAAAACATTGTAAGATGGTTGTCATGGAGATCCAATATTTGCAACTCCTTCAGTGAAGCTACGAAGTCCGGAATTGATGTTAACAGTTGCCCCGAAAGTGTCAATTCACGTAGCTGAACTAGCATACAGCCAAGTCGAGCATTTATACTTTCATCGCACTGCAACCATCGACTCAGTCCCGCTGGAGCTTGCATTACCCGAAGATGTTGCAATTCGGATTCAAGTATTGCTGAAGCTGATCGAATTCTCGCTTGTGCACCAGGAATTTTTGCAAGAAGCTCTCGCTTACGGGAGATCAGTTCGAGAAGATGACATCTAGCGGTGTAACCCTCTAGCAAATGTTGAATAGCTTCTCCACGGTCTGCATCGTTCACGGCTAATGGGTCGAAACCCCACATCCGTTGCACGAATCGCACAAACTCAGCATCTTCGGCCGCATTTGCATCGCTAACAGAAACGTGAAATTGGAGTAAATCTTGTAGCGTGATGGCTTTGGACCCTACGACTTCGAGCCAAGCTTCAGCGGCTTCAATCTCCTCAGGAGAGCAAAGACTGCGCTGTAACCTGATGGCGGCGTATATATGATGAACTCTGGTGTGATCTGGAGGAGGACGGTAACCCTCTCCTCTTCGACTATCCGCGAGCTGCTCGAATACATAACGTACTAACGTTGCCCGCTCCAAAGGTAGTCTACGTAGCAATGTCATAAAGTCCTTGGTTACTACAGAAACGTCAGGACTTGCAGGATCACTGCAATGCTGAAACAACAGAGCGTAGTCTGCGTGTTGAATTGGTGGCAGCTTTTCTGGAGTCGAAGTCTCCTCGAGCTTTGGAAGGCAGCGCTCTGTCTCGTTCAAGAACCACAACAACTTTTCTGTAGATACAAGGCGTTCTCTACACAAATGTCGCTCGAAATCGGTCATCCGAATGCCGTACAGATCCAAACGCAGGCGCAAATTCCTCACGAGGACGAATAAGTCGCGACAATAGGCTCGAAAGCGCCCCGTACCCAGCACTTCTTGCAGACATTGCAACTTGGGTCCCATTTCGCAAGCTTCAGCTGGTGGAAGCTTGGTTGAATTCGAAGCAACCAATGCACTTTGTTTGCGTTCATGAACTTGAATTTCTCTCTCGAGGTTCTGGACGTCGTCATTGAGTTTTGCAGAGATTTCAGCAAGAGCGAGCCACCGTTCTAATGATCCAAACTCGGTGTGACACGAAGTATTCGTGATCGATTGTCGGCGTCCCTGGTTACCACAAAGTGTTCGAAGTGCAGTCACACTTGAAGTGACCACTACATTCCGTCCACGGTCCTTGAGATCACCGGATTTGGCGGATTGGGGACGTTTAGAGTAAAGCAAAAGGTCCGGTAGCGTTCGAAGCGAGTTGATAGTAGAGATTTCAGCTGGAGACCGTGTCAACGGCACAGGGTCCGTCTTGACCATTGCCCTGGACCAATTTGAAGGTGACAAAGAGATTGATAATTTTATCGGAGACCAAGGTGTTGTCGTTTCAAGATCGTGAATTCCTGGCTCTCTGGAATTGCTGTCACCATGGGGATTACAAGTTCACACGCGTTGACTTTGGGTCCTGAATCCACATTGAAGTCGCCTTCGTGGCATGGATTACAATGTGGGATGAACTACTCCAAGCAAGATTTAATGTTGTGGCCGCAACTAGAACCTCTAGCCCACTGGTTCACGGCTCAAGACGCTCGGCGACTGTATCTTCGTCTTCACAGTAGAGCAGGATCAACAGGATTGCTCACGTTGAGTGAGTTCCTTCAGTGGCTCGACGTAGGAGATAAGCAGTTCGTTGGTCGTTTGGACAGACCAGCGAAAGCTTCACGTCCAGAAGTCTCCGATATCATGACGCCGCCAATGCGTGGAAACCAACATCATGACCAAGTCGACGATTCAGAACTCGATACGAAAGACCCGCCATCGATCCTGGAGAAACATCTACAGCATGTATTCCTAACGTTTGCGGACGGACGGTCTCGACTGTATGCACTCGAGTTTCTAGCTGCAATGGTTGTGACCTCGCGAGCGATATGGGATTTTCATGAAAAGATGACGTTGCTGCTTGAATTGTTCCATGATCCCGCAACTTCCAGTAGTAACGCACTTATCTACGCGAGTGCTCAACGATTGAAGGAGACGGATGTAGCGCGTCTGCTACTTTGTGTCATGAACGGCGTGGGTCGAGCAACTCAAGGTGTTGCTCGAGTTTGGCAGACACACGAGCTCCGAGTGCCAACTTTTGCTCGACAAAGTGCTGTCTACTGCATGCGGGGCATTGTGAACGCACGCTCAACAAGTTCCGAAGCTAGATCGGACCCTCCTAGCGATAAAAGCGTGACGAGTGAAGAATTACGAGCACACGTAGCTTCCACACCGGCTTTGCATCACTTTTTGGCACTCTTCTCAGGCGAGGAACTTCGCAACCCGCTCACATTTGAGCCTTCTGCTACTCATTTTTCACGACAAACGGAGTTGTACGAGTCGCTACTGCGTCGATATGTAACTTTCGAGGGCCGTCAAGAGCGCCGTCGTGATAGTGCTGCACTCTTGATACAGTCCACTTGGAGACGTCGTTGTTCACTGTTTAATGCCCAGCGTCTCGCGCAAGATCGAATTGCACAACGACACCAGTCGGCGGTACAATTGCAAGGCTTTTTCAAACACCGACGTGTTGCTCGAGAACTCGAGGCACGCGCTAAGATCGAGCGAGCTGCACTGAATGGAGGGGTATTTGCTGCTGGTTCTGGTCCCAGCATCGGTGCAGATACTCGTCAAGAAAAGAAAAAAGGTGTTGACGCTGGAGCTCCTGTTCGGTTGATCGGAGCGTTCGTGAATCTCAATGCAAAGCTCAAGACGCTGGCAGCATCGCCTACCTTCGCTTTGGGTGTACAAGATGACGGTCACTCAATATTCGCATGGGGACGATGTCTTCCACGCTTGCATGCTGATCCAGGAGATGAAAGCGAAGGTAAAGTTTGCCTCACACAAACCACCCCACGTCAACTATATGCTCGCTTGCCTGTACCGATAGTGGAAGTGGCTTGTGGTTTACGACATGCTCTCGTGCTCACTGACGATGGAATGGTGTTCTCGTGGGGTTTCAACGATCACGGACAGTTGGGACATGGTTCAGCGGAGACATTAGCTGCACGCACCTCCGGGCGAGTCCATTATTCTTCGTATTACGATGAACGTTCAGGTGAAGATGAAGATTATCTAGCATCTCCAACAAGACTCGTATATTTTGAAGGTTGTGCTCCACAACAGGCTGATCCTATCCCGGTAGCGCATGTGTGCTGCGGAAATTATTACTGTATGGCGCTGAGTCGAGCAGGAGATGTCTTCACGTGGGGTGAAGCATCCGAAGGCCAGCTTGGTCATGGCGAAACTCACGAGTACTATCAAGTTGCTCTCGCCGATCGTCACATGGTTAGTTCGGCCTACACGTTCTTGGCACAACCTGAGCCTGTGCTGGCACTGAGCGACGTGTGTATCGCCCAAATCGCATGTGGAGGGAACCATTCCGTCGCATTAAGCACTGACCAAAGTGGGTCTAGACTCTTTGAGTGGGGAAATTGGGGCAGACGACGAGGTGTGGATAGTGAACACGCTTTCGTGCCGGTAGAAACTATTGGAGTTTCTGCTTTACGACTGCGTCAAGTCGCAGTCGGAGACCATCACATGTTAGCTGAGGGAGCAAGTGTTTGGCTCAAGCTCGCAACACGCACGAATGGACCCGTTCAAACTGCTGATCACGGAGAGGAAGAAACAGGTTTCTTCGTGGAACCACTAGCAGGAGCATCCAGTTCACTCGATGCTATCAAGAATGATTATATGGGGAAGGACTCGACCGACGTCACGTCTTGGGTCTGTTGTTTAGTTGATCTAGATGTTGACGATGTTGATGAAGACGAACAAAGAGACAAGGAGACCGAAAGTAGTGATGCCAATGCAAAGAATGTCGAAATGGGCGCGCTCTGGCAGAAACGAGCAGAGAGATTCGCATTGAGTCTCGATCGACTAGCAGATTTTGACCCACGCTCGCTGCGTCTGCTGGCTAGTGCACTCGGCAGTGCAAATAATGCGACCAGCACTTACGCCCAAGGTGTAGATCAATGGCTACGTGGTCGGGTGGCAAACCGACTGGTAGTCTTGCCTCGAGGCAAACCTGCTGGGTTCTACGTGCAACTTCGTCTTCCATTGAAATTTGCATCCGGACCTGAAGCGAATAACGGAGACACACGAGATGAGGAAGCTGGTGAAGATGACGAGCCAACTACAATTTCTGGTGTGATATTGGAGCTGGCAGTGTGCGGATCCAACACTGCAAAACATGCTGTCGGACGTCGTGGATTTAGCACTCACGTCTTTCATCCAGCCATGACAGTTGCTGCCAGACGACTCAAGCAGCAGCAACTTCGAGCCCGGTCTGTGACGAAGAAGAAACCCACCGTATCACCGACAGAGATGAACAGCATTTTCGTGTTGGAGATCGATCAGAGTGTGCTCGCACCGCTAACTGCCGTTGTTACTGAATTTAACAACCCACAAGGAATCGGGACTCAGAGTGAGGCAGAGCTTGAAGCCGAGACCATCATTAGTGAGATTGGGCATCGTGTGTTGGAACTACAAGAAGCTGGAGCTCTGGCTGTGCTTGTGGTTCTCGACCTCTTTGATGCCGATGCATTCGCGCTACAATTTTCCGAGGACTCCGGGGTGTTTGTTCCTGTTTTCATGGTCACCCGGCAGACTCATGCGGTAGTCATTGGATCCTATGGAGAAGAGGGACGTATATCGGAGCCTGATGAAGGTGATTCCGGCCGACGTGCATCTTGGACGGTCCAAGGGATTCTGGAACACGTGCTGGTATCTCCCACAGCTCTGACCCCGCAAAACAACAGCACCAGTCTGCGCCGTCCCTCCATGCAATCTATGATCCCTTCATTTGCGTTGCAACCTCCACCTCCACTTATGGCTCGATGCTTTTATCGTGCAGATACAGCTACGGCTAGAGTTCGCAGTGCGTTTGCCAACGGAGCAGCAGCTGTGCTGTTTGTAGCAAATAAAGTCTCATCCGAAGCCTCGCAGGCAGCATTTCGACGAGCACTTTCAGCATCTCTCCCCTCGTTTACGACGAAAAAGTACCAACTTGTAGGGCTCATTCCACACGAACATGGCCAACGTCTGAGAGCTGCGTCTCGCTTGTCTACCATTGAGTCGCTCACACCAGCAGTACCAAAGTCGCTTATTCGGCGATGGTCACTGTCCGCGTCTACGTCAACGTCAAGTGCTGCAGCGAGCTGCGAATTGGTTGCTGATGTGCAATTCGAACTGCGTCCCGGAGGCACAATCTACTCGTGGGGTGATACTGAAAACGGTAGACTGGGTTTGGGAGAAGTAGTTGTGGAGAATGCGAGAGGTGATAGTACTACTGATGTGCGAGTGGATGAACCCCTACTTTTCCAGGATGGATACGAGGCTCTCACAGATTCCGCGTACAGTTTTGTAGCACAACCAACACGTATTCCAACGCTTGCTGGTGTGGAATTGAAACAAGTTATATGTGGAAGTGCACACTCGCTGGCTGTGACCAAAGACGGCAAGGTTTTTTCGTGGGGGCGAGGAACACGAGGACAACTTGGTCACTCCATCATTTCCTCAAATATAGCAGGCACTGCTATCTCGCCGATGAACGAGTGGACACCGCGAATGGTGCGCGGGCTCCGCTATGATTGTGTCGCTAAGGCAGTAGCAACTGATCAAAGCTCACTTTTTCTTTCGGAGATCGTTACACCTACTTTGTTCGAGCAGCGGCGGTGCCAACTAGCACAGCTTCGAGCCATTCACAAACAGACCAGAAGTAACACATTTCCTGCTACTGACGAACAGAGTCCACTAGGCTAGTTGGTAAGACTAATTCTTTTTGGAGTATAACCACACGGCATTGATGCTAATGTTGAAGCAATTCGCGCAGTCTCAACACCACATCCAAGCAACGTACAGCTTGTTCTTCGACAGGATTTGCAGTGGAGTCTACGCTTTGTGCTAAGGTCGAACAAGACGTACGATGCTCCAGCAATTGTGTAAGGCGAGCCTCTGCTGTGCTTCCATTTCGATTTGAGCTCATACGTTTTTCCAGTCTGGGTGGACTCCTGCTAGTAGCGATCGCTTCATTCTCTCTGTCCTCTGATTCCTGTGGTAATTCGTAAAGCTTGACGTCACGCAGTTCCCATGTCTTCCAGAGCGGCGATGGTTGCGAAAGATACACATGTAAGCAATCGAACACGTGTGGGTTCCAGCTTACGGGGAGTTGATCCAGCTTGACGAGTTGCCAATTCTGTGCATCATCCTCGTAATGCATATGCTGCATGAGTGGGTATGCAGTGGCCAGCTCTGTACTGGAACCGTCGGTATTCACCTGCACGATCCGCAGCCAGGCCACGTAGAAGTTGCGAAATCCAATACCGCAATGCAGTGGTGGTTTGCGAGATGCTAACAGAGACAACTTGAACCCAGCGCTTCCAGTTGCATTAGCAGTCGGGCTCACGGGCTTAGACAGCGACGATGACACCAACGGTGAAGGATGTACAGCCAACCTGGAAATCTGGATCGACAGCTCCGTCATGGCTGAAGTGGAGGAATGCGCATGAAAGGACGCGACCTTTCAGGAACCAACCAGAAAGCTCCATTTGAGGAACCTTCTCCAATGTACCCATTTCACGGTACAACCTGACGTGGGGGCTATGCTAGAAGATCGATTATTTCCTGCTATCCATATACGAAGATCCACTCCCGAGCTTCGACTAGGTTTGAGTTGGTTGGTATCTTCGCAACAACACAAGGCGCCTTGTTTTCGCCAAGCTCTCCGTCTCACCATCGTTTTGACGGTTACCTGGACCAACACTACTAGTACTTGCCACGAAATTATCAGGTACACCGGAATAAGTCGAGGAAATGCGACGTAGACATACTGTGCATGTGCATCAGTCTATGACAGGCACCTGCGAAGCAATATTTGATGACCTATGTCACAATGCGAGTCTCATCGTTAGGAAATTTCCTTTCTCCAAGGACCCGGTCAAGAATACATTACATACGACGGTAGCAACCATTTTGGATCCCCATTTATCTCTTTGTAGCCTGGATTTAGCTATCATTCACCAATTTCCCGATAAGACCAAACGGCATTTGCAGCTCAGAACTTGCCAACTTAGCAAAAATATCGGCTATTGTTGTCGGTGCTGCCTTATGGGCTGCGTTGGAGCGTTTGACCAAATGCAGCCAGCACCGCTCTCAAATAGTGCCCAAACCGCGCGAAGTCGCCAGCGGCTTCAACTAACTTCTCGGCGATTAAGCAGCACGGGAGCTCGCGATATTCAGCCTTCCCATGCTCGATTGTCCCGCGTAACGCCATGCTTTTTGGCATGACAAGCATAGCAACCGTTGTTTTCTAATACAAATACGAAGATGACGCAGCTAAATCATGCGGGTTTGTTGTGCATGACGGGCTAGTTGATCCATGAAGACCCGCACGAAGTCTCACAATTGTGCCGTTCTGTCGGGGCAAGGGTCCAGAAGTATGGGCTCGAGCGTCTGGAAAATGTCTTTGCACCTCTTCGCATTCGTGCTCAGCCGTTATTGTCAGCATTTTAGTTCCTCGCGAAAAGCGATAGCGGCTTTGCAAGTGCAGAGGCAGCCATTCTACTGTCTCTTCATTCCGCAATTCGCGCAGCAGCCCACAAGTCGAATCATGAGTTTCGATATACGAGGTGCGGACTTTAGTGAGGAAGAGGACGAAGAGCTCATGTTCACCTTCGAGGAGCAGGACGGAGGCTCCGACATCTTCCACTCGATCGACGGCTTTGACTTCGAGCGACCCGCCAACCCCATGGCGGCTATCCTCGAGCGGCGTGAGACTCTAAACAGCAAGAAGTGCGGCCATGACGTCGAGGAGCCGGAAGCTCAGAAGACTGCGGACTTAACAGAAGAGAAACCCGCCGTGACTCCTGTCCTCAACCGCAAGCGCAAGACATTCGAACTGCCCAACGCCCCCGCGCGAGTCATTCGACCCGTGGCCAAGCGACTCAAGTCCGACGCTCACGACCGCTCTATCACAGCTCCCGCGTGTCTTATGGGCAACTTGTCGCTTCACCGGACGAGGGACCAGCCGGAAGTCATTGCAGAACTGGAGAACGAGATCGACAACGCCCCGTTCCGCTCGGCTTCCATCAACATCCCAGACAGTTTCCAACCCATCCACTGGCCAGGAGACGCTGCCGTCTCGCGCAGCTCTGGACGGGACCAAAGTCACTCGTGCTCGTCCTCGTCGTCCTCCAAGTCGTGGACCAGTGGCCTCGGTCTCTTCTGTCGTCGCAGTCTGGACGTGTCGTCTCCGCTGCGTGGACACTTCAATGACCTGGCGATCCATTCGTCGGTCGGGAGTTACACGGGCTCATGAAGCCTCGACGGACGGAAGACGCCATCGTCTTACACTACTCTACACTATCGACACAAAAATCTTCATGCAGAACGGCACGAGCAGAGCCCAGTCCTCAGCCAGAAAACCCCACCTTCGTCGTCCAGGGGCAGACCATAAAAACAATCGGCAGGAGTTCCAAGCAGTGGAGCTGTCACCCAGTCTACGCATTATCTATTCACCTCAGCATGTCAGCAACATGAGGCATGCAGCCCCCACCGTCGATGCGGTGGTCCACCACTCGATATTATTTATTTCTATTTTGCATGAGAGAACGTAAAAACAAAAACACTGGAAACGCCATGGAGGCCACAAGAACCCCACAACAACAAAACTCGTACCAGTAGATCGTCTTCTCATTGCGTTTCGAAATGTGTTTAGCGCATTGCCGAACGGTTCAGTTGTTAAATCCTTAACTGAGAAGCTGCTGAAGCTCTGCAAGACATTCGTGTACCGCTGGGGATGTCGCTTGTCTAGCTTTCGCCGCAGTAAAGATGGCAACGTGAATGCTCGCAGTTTCTTTTGCCTTGGTGTCACCACTTAACGCCTACAGCAAGATAAAGACTGAGATTGGGTCAACACACCATGCAGCTAATAACCGAAACGTACCAGCGTTCCAATGGCCACGAGTGATCGCAGGATGGTGTCGTCGCCTAACTCCTGGATTGTATACGATCCATTGAGCAGATCCGCGGCCAGTGAGACCACCACGACCTGATCATCTGATGTCAACGCTCCGGGTGTTGCAACTTGTATGCGTGCAAAGCTACGCAAGCGCAAAACACCATTAGATCATGCTCTTCAACAGTGTAATTCAAACACAACGTACTTGAGGAGAACGGTTGAGAGACTGAGTGCCACAAGCTTGTGATGGAAAGCTTGGAACGACGGTAACTTGCTCAGCACCTCGGTCTTGTGAGCAATTACAGCCTTACGGGCTGCTTCATGCAAAAACATATTTGCAAGTATACGAAGCGATAGCATGCGTGTTGCCACAGGAATTGCGTCGTCACCTTCCGTGGGGCCTGCTTGTAATCCCAAACTCATCACCTTAGTGGCAAGCGTGTTCAATTCAGTGTCACCCAGCGAGGCTGGACCCTGGGGGTGTATGAGTACAAGCCGGAGAAGATCCAGCGTCGGGAAGGCGTATTTTGCAGGCCAGTTGTCTAACGTACTCTTCAATATGGCGATCTCGGTAGGAGCGAACGTGCTTGAGTGATAGAATGCAGTGTCCTGAACAGTATGGACAATCTGGTCGAGCGCGATAAGCTGGGAATCAGCGAGAACTTCTAACGCCTATAACATCTCACGGCCCCGACAACTGTTAAGGGAGGCCTCGCACGCATTAACCAATGCATCGAACATAACTGACCTGAGCTTCTTTCATCTTGTCGTTAAATTGGCGCAATGTGGTCATGAGCTTCGAGATCTTGGTCGTTTCGAAGGTGTTGTATCCAGACTAATTCATGTACATGCACAAGTAATAACAATCGTGAAATAGGTACAGAATTTGCAATGCGAATGCGAAACGTACCACAGGGAAGTACTTGTATCGCGGTGCATTGGCGGTGAGTTCGCTGAGAACGGAGCCACTAGGAGCAGAATTGACGCTTTCGTTGTTTCCTAACACAGGTGGGCGATACTCACCAGAACGTTGCGTTATGTAGTCAGCAATTTCACGCAGATAAGCCTGATCCAGCATGTGCTTGTCAATGAATTGTTGCGCCACTGTGAATGGGTTCTGGCCCTGATTGTATCCAATTTCAAGCTTTTTAAGGCCACCCGGTAACTCAATCTCAACGGGAATCACCATATCATACGCTTCGCCATCCACGACACCACCGCTGCCGGTACCCGTCACCTCACCGATCTGTACATAGCCAACATCCCGTATCTTAATTCACGAACAATAATACCAAGGTAGCAATCACATACATCAATCCAGGTTCTCGAGGGTCCGCTCCATTGGCAAGCCCATGCTTTCGTGTCGCGTCGGAACATCTGAACCTGGCCGTCTGAGCTTCCATTAATGCTAACACGATGATCGTAATCAGGAAGTGCCTCAATCTCCACACCACTGGGTCCACGAGTCTTCGCAATTCTCGCTTCCTCTACTGCCGCTAGAAACGAAGCCACTGCGTCCAAGTCTACACGCGCAGCATCATGCGTGAACACACGCACTATTTTATCATCACACCCTGTGGCAAAATCTCCATTGGGTAGTGCAGTGACGCACCAAAGTCCTCCCGGGTGCTCGACCGTCTGCAGAAGAGCCCCATCCTGCGACCACACACGAGCCGTGCAGTCTTCACTCGCCGACACCAAGAGTCCATTACTGAGCACACACACGCCCAGCACAAAGCCTGGTTTACCTTCCGCATTAAGCGGGTGCTCCATACTCGCGAGCACCACCCCATCCAGCGTCCGCAGCTTGATGGATCCGTCATTAGAGCAGCTCACGAACCCAATGTCCGGCACCAATGCCAACTGGCGAATCGGTCCTTGATGGTCCGTCAGTGTCTTGATCAACGAGAAAGTGTCCTTAGCCCAGAAGCGCAGCTTGAAGTCCACCACGCTGTTGCCAACCTGCTGCCCCGTAGAACCCGTTACTAGCGAGCCGTCGGGCAGCCCCAGCACGCACACCCCGTTCTCGTGGCCCGGTAGCACGTGCAGACACTGTTGTGTTTCTAGACTCCAGACACGCGCCGTGCCGTCCCAACTGCCAGAAAGCAGCAGCTTCCTGTCCGTCGAGACAGCGAGGGAAATGACGCCATCCTCGTGGCCCTGCAATAGCCCCACACGCTGGCCTTGAGCGTCAAAGAGTCGGATGTTCTTGTCCATACTGCCAGTCGCGAAGCCATCGCCCTCGAGCGCCACGGTGGCTGTGACCCAGTGCTCGTGGTCGAAGATAGTAGCGCTCTCCACGAAGCCGCTTGTGGAGTCGCGTAGCCAGACACGCGCTACGGAGTCCATAGCACCGGTTACTAGCAGATCATTGGGTAGAGCGGAGATGCAGCGAACCTAATGAGGTTGTGGAGTGTACAGAGCGAAGTAGAAGATGAAACAAGCGTGAGCAGATAGACGACACGGAGGAGAAGAAGACGAAGGTAGTGGAAGAATGATACGTACTGCGCCTTCATGGCCACGCAGCTCGCAGTTGACGTCGAACGTGACCGCCATGTTGATGATTGTAGGGGAGATTGGCGTTTCTAATACTTTAGATCGTTTCTAAATCCGGCTAAGTACGGTAACTTCAACAACGGTAGTACGGTACCGTATGCACTGAGATTGCGGGAACGTGTATATTACGCAGGTCTGCATTCAAATATGAAGCATACAACGGCAAGACATAGCAAATATCATACGATATCGTGCTCGTAATACGCACGACCTCGTCATCTTCTACGTTGAAGTGATATTAAACGCTGGCCAATGTTCATTCTTGAAAATACCATCAACGCCACACCAAGTTCCTCTCGTAACATGCGCGTCGCCATTGCCGGATCCGGATCCTTTGCCAAGTACTTTGCGGAGGAATTCCCTAAAGCCGGCCACGAAGTCGTGATTCTGACGCGTTCGCCCAAGGACTTCTTCAACGGGAAAATCGGAGTACTAAACCAGCGTGTGACGGACTACCAATCGGTCCCGCAACTCGTTGAGTTGCTGAGAGACTGCGACGCTCTAGTCTCCACGATTGCCAGCATGGATCGAGGTCTGGCTGACAGTCAGCTAGCCCTGATTGAGGCGTGCAAGCAGACCCCCAAGTGCAAACGTTTCATTCCAGCCGAGTTCGCCCACAACTCGGAGGAATTTCCTGAGCCCGATCGTGTCCACCCCTACAACAAGATGATCACAGACGTTTTGAAGGCCCAGGACGATCTGGAATGGACAATTGTATCGATTGGGTGGGTCATGGACTACGTGGTCCCGAGTGTCAACCGGTACCATCCTGACATCGACGGCATGTTCCCGCTCGACATGAAGGCGAACACACTGACGATTCCAGGTTCGGGTAACGACGCTTTCGCTCTGACCAGTGTGCGTGATGTTGCAAAAGCAATTGCTATTCTTCTTGAGAGTCCCACAAAATGGCGTTTTTACACATTCGTGCAAGGGGAGGAGACAACGTGGCTGCAAGTGGCGAAGGCCTTGGTGGCCGCGAACAAAGTGAAGGATCTGAAGATTGTCTTTGAATCAGTGGAGGAGCTGCAGCAAGTCGCTGCGAACAAAGATTCCGCTTGGACGTCGGGGATGGCTGAATTCAAGCTGTACACTCCTAAAGGAAAACTGCGCTTCGACCAACAGAAGGTCCAACGTGATCGCGCCGAGTTCTTCCCGAACATGCACTTTTCCACGATCATCGAGTTGCTCGAGAAAGTGGAGAAGGACCCAATGGTGATCGTCTAGTATAGACAAGTGAGAGGCTGCACTAAGTCGCTCTAGCAGAAGAATCCGTTCGTGTATTTGGTTAACTCTTAACACGAAGTATAGTTCTTCCTGCCTGATTCTCTATTACGTCTCATCAAGCAACACTGCAGTGATCACTTCGATGGTCTACCACGGCTTAAACTGTCCACGAGACTGTAAAACAAAATTATGCAAGAACCCATTCAACTTACGCAGCCTCGATGCGAATACGCTGAGTGATGTCGCTCGTGTTGCAGCTCTTTAGCTGTAGCAGTTTGTTGGTGAGATTGTCAAAGGCCAGACAAAAGCCCGAGTGTTTGACGTGCTTGATCATTTGGTTGGTGGCGTCGTAACTCCATTTCTGATTACCTTCGGTTGCGATGCAGCCGTAGGTGTGCACACGACCACCGTTCCAGGCCTCATAAGCATCCAGACATTGTCCATTACTTTTGGAGATCAAGCGGTTCGCGGTGGCGTCCCAGAACCAGTGTTGCTCCCATTTGCCACTCGATGTAGCACCCACAACAGTATCCTGGGAGGTAGGCTGCAGATACGCGTTATTTGCAGTAGAGCTGCGCACGATTGCAGCAGTAGCAGATGCCGGGATCATACGCCACACTTGGTTGTTATTGTTCAGGTGGCAGCCCCAGAGCTGCAGCTTGCCGGCGCCGTTGTTGGCAGTTAGATCGGCGTCCAAGCAGAAACCAGAGTGCGTTAGATGCTTTAACTGATTCGTGGCCAAATCCAAATTCCAGCGCTGGTTGACCTCGTTCGCGTTACAGGCGTACACGTGAACGATGCCGCCATCCCAAGGCTGGTAAGCGTCAAGGCACAAATTAGTGTCCTTTGCTTTCACGAGATGTGCGTTCGAATCGTAGAACCACTGCGAACCAGCCACGTCGCTACCGCCAAACGCAATGGCGACATTATCACCGTTCCGTACAAGCTGTGCAAAAGGCTTTGAGGACTCCATCGTGTAGAAACGAACCGAGCCATCCGAGAACGTCCAGCTATCAGAGATGTCGTTGGGGTCCATGACACCCCATTGCTGGTTTGGGTTGTTCGACGAACATCCATACAGCTGAAGTTTGTTGCCCTGTCCAGCATCTTGGTCGAGGCAGAAACCCTGGTAATTAGCATGTTTCATTTGACCGGTAGAACTGTCATAAGACCATTTCTGGTTGGCCTCGTTGTCCATGCAACGGTACACGTGAACAATGCCACCGTTCCAACCCTGGTACGCATCCAGGCAGCGATCGCTGCTCTTCGAACGGATCTGCTGGGTAGCAGAGTCGAAGAACCACACCTGTTGCTCCTGCACCAGCCAGTCGCTCGACTTGCTCGACATGTACACATTGCCACCATTCTCAGACAACAACAGCTTCGTGCCAGCATTGCGAATGGCACGTGGATCCTTCCACCCGATCGTCAACTGCTGGAAGTTGCTCTTCATCGTGTCATCCTCCTGGAAGATGCCAAAGTCGGCCTCGACCTCCTTGCCACCGTTCGTGACACGCCACTTCGAGTCGAACGCAACGTACCAGTAGTAGTCGAAGTTGTGCGAACGAGCCATTTGGAAGAAGTCCGAGAAGAACTTGGCCTGGTTTGCTGGAGACGCGACACCGGCAGCTGGGTCCGAACCACCCGAGCTCCACCCGACCTCAGAAATCACGACCTTCTTGTTCTTCTTCGCCGCCGCAACGCGAAGGCTTTTGAGGCGGTCCAAGGTCACAGCCGCTCCTTCGTTCACGTCCGAGCGCTCCCAAAAGGAAAATTGGTTCACCGAAATGTAGTCGACAGCATCGATCAACTGTTGGTTAGCGTAGTAGATGTCAATGACGTCGGCGATCGTGACAGGTGTGTTTTTACCACGGCTACGAATGTAGCTGCGAATCTCGTTCATGTAGCTGATGGCAGTATCAGCGTTGATCTCCTCACGGTAGATAGTTTCGCTGCCGACGTGCAGACCAATGACGTTGTCGTCGTAAAGACCGGAGTCGATGAGACCAACAAGCTTGGCCTTCTCCTGCAGCAGATAGTCGTGACTCTTAGTCGTCCAGATACCAAGGTGTACCTTCAGTCCGGCATTCTTGGCGGCCGGAAGGACCAGTTCGGCCTGATTACAGTCTACCAACGAGTAGATGCGAACCTTGTCGGTAACTCCCTTCAATGCGTACATGTCTTTCTGCACCTCGGACGCAGTCTTGCACTTGGTGCTATCGGGAAACCAATCTGGACCCTTACGTGAGTTGTAGTTGACACCAGGCATCTTGACGTTGAGAGCATCAGCTCCGTTAAGCATGAGCACCATGGAGGCGACGAGGGTGGGCAAGAAGAGCTTCATGCTGTTTATACTAGTTGATCAAGAACAAACAAACTAGTGGGCAATTATCCGCTGGTAAAACTACTTGTCCGGCCGGGAAAATTGAAAGTGACCAGCTCAAATGCTGTCAGCTGAATCTGTCGCGTGCTCCAGTTGTCAGTGGCATAGAGAAGCTCTCTTCGACTGTTGTTGTATGAGATGCCTTGCCATCTGACCCTCTTACAGCAAAACATCGCACGACAACTGAATTCTTTCGTCGTGAACCAATATTTGCAGGCGCTAACTTCCATCGTGCCATCAACACTGCACTGTTCGAGCAATCGTTGACTGAGATTTGGTTGCTGTACTCAACGCATGCATCCCAAAATATTTTGCAATAGGATTGAGTCCATGCGTCGGTCACTGACAGCCTCTCAACGCTTCGGGCTCCGTTGTCAAAGTTTGTTTTTACTGTTCGTAGACCAGTTGTACTGCTGACGTGCTAGAGGTAAATTCAGACAACACTAGTTCCAGTTACAAAGTACCTATATTCGCTACTTCGCAATGTACTCGCTATTCAGTGTAAGCGATATCCTCCACTCACGGAGTTTGCAACCGCTAAGCGATGCTAAGACACCGAAGTCTCAAAATTCCTGCATCCATAATACGGAAACAACGGTATATCTACACGTACGGACTACCGGCTAAAGCTTAAATGTTAGCGGGGCTGATCACGTTCCACTGCTGGTTTGGGTTGTTGGGTGAGCAGCCATAGAGCTGGAGTTTGTTGCCCTGCGCAGGATCCGTGTCAAGGCAAAAGCCCTGGTGCTTGACATGCTTCAGCTTGCCAGTTGAACTCTCGAACGTCCATTTCTGGTTGGCCTCGTTGTCCATGCAACGGTACACGTGAACAATGCCACCGTTCCAACCCTGGTACGCATCCAGGCAGCGATCGCTGCTCTTCGAACGGATCTGCTGGGTAGCAGAGTCGAAGAACCACACCTGTTGCTCCTGCACCAGCCAGTCGCTCGACTTGCTCGACATGTACACATTGCCACCATTCTCAGACAACAACAGCTTCGTGCCAGCATTGCGAATGGCACGGGGGTCCTTCCACCCGATCGTCAACTGCTGGAAGTTGCTCTTCATCGTGTCATCCTCCTGGAAGATGCCAAAGTCGGCCTCGACCTCCTTGCCACCGTTCGTGACACGCCACTTCGAGTCGAACGCAACGTACCAGTAGTAGTCGAAGTTGTGCGAACGAGCCATTTGGAAGAAGTCCGAGAAGAACTTGGCCTGGTTTGCTGGAGACGCGACACCGGCAGCCGGGTCCGAACCACCCGAGCTCCACCCGACCTCAGAAATCACGACCTTCTTGTTCTTCTTCGCCGCCGCAACGCGAAGGCTTTTGAGGCGGTCCAAGGTCACAGCCGCTCCTTCGTTCACGTCCGAGCGCTCCCAAAAGGAAAATTGGTTCACCGAAATGTAGTCGACAGCATCGATCAACTGTTGGTTAGCGTAGTAGATGTCAATGACGTCGGCGATCGTGACAGGTGTGTTTTTACCACGGCTACGAATGTAGCTGCGAATCTCGTTCATGTAGCTGATGGCAGTATCAGCGTTGATCTCCTCACGGTAGATAGTTTCGCTGCCGACGTGCAGACCAATGATGTTGTTATCGTAGAGTCCCTTGTCAATAAGACCAGCGAGTTTGGCCTTCTCCTGCAGCAGATAGTCGTGACTCTTAGTCGTCCAGATACCAAGGTGTACCTTCAGTCCGGCATTCTTGGCGGCCGGAAGGACCAGTTCGGCCTGGTTACAGTCTACCAACGAGTAGATGCGAACCTTGTCGGTAACTCCCTTCAATGCGTACATGTCTTTCTGCACCTCGGACGCAGTCTTGCACTTGGTGCTATCGGGAAACCAATCTGGACCCTTACGTGAGTTGTAGTTGACACCAGGCATCTTGACGTTGAGAGCATCAGCACCGTTAAGCATGAGCACCACAGAGGCGACGAGGGTGGGCAAGAAGAGCTTCATGTTGAATGCACTAGAATGTCAGTGAGTTGAGTCACCGGTTGGTGTTGTTGTAATTCTCCACAATCGGGAAAATTGAAAGTGAGTGCGGAGGTGATACCATGGTACGTTAGTGCCGGTGGCATAGATTTTCTGTCGTCTGTTGCTGCACGAACTACTAACGCTACGCTGCCGATCGTCTGTATTTTGCATTAAGCTCCGGCTTATTAATACAGCTTGCTCGAAGTTACATATCCAACAGCAATACGGCGACAAGACAACACTACATGAATCATTCGCTTGACTGTCGCCGTGCGGACATTAAGATTTTAACCGATCCAGAACCGATTCCAACGCTCCAACGTGACATTAGTCGGATCGCCTTTCCTCGCGTTCACGACTACCCAGGATTTGGAGAAAACGTAAGCTGGTAAAATGAAACTACAGTACTGTACGCCGTTCCTGCAACAGGCTGGTGGATATTTTGCAAATCTCGCCGTTGCTACGGTCATTTCAACGCCACACTCAGTGACGAACCCGACATCTCGGCGGCACTGTAGCCTAGTTGTGCTGGTCCTTGAAGAGCACGTCACGTTCTCGAACCTTTTCGATTGTACGTTGTCGCCTGAACGCTTCAACTTGACCTCAACACCGAAAATTCAAACAACAAGATACCACAAAAGTACTCTGTTTACTGACGGCAGTAGTACAATTCTACCCATTTCAGCAACAGGAATGAGGACAAGAATCATGCTGCTCAATTCGTTTGCTCTACTTCGAAGCACTAAGCTTGAATGGTAACTATACAAGCATGGACCAAGGAGCAACTATCCACTACACTTAAATGCTGGCCGGGTCAATGACGTTCCACTGCTGATTCGGGTTGTTCGGCGAGCAGCCGTAAAGCTGAAGTTTGTTGCCCTGCGCAGGATCCGTGTCAAGACAGAAGCCCTGGTGGGTAGCGTGTTTCAGCTTGCCAGTTGAACTCTCAAAAGTCCATTTCTGGTTGGCCTCGTTGTCCATGCAACGGTACACGTGAACAATGCCGCCATCCCAACCCTGGTACGCATCCAGGCAGCGATCGCTGCTCTTCGAACGGATCTGCTGGGTAGCAGAGTCGAAGAACCACACCTGTTGCTCCTGCACCAGCCAGTCGCTCGACTTGCTCGACATGTACACATTGCCACCATTCTCAGACAGCAACAAGTTGGTACCAGCATTGCGAATGGCACGGGGGTCCTTCCACCCGATCGTCAACTGCTGGAAGTTGCTCTTCATCGTGTCATCCTCCTGGAAGATGCCAAAGTCGGCCTCGACCTCCTTGCCACCGTTCGTGACACGCCACTTCGAGTCGAACGCAACGTACCAGTAGTAGTCGAAGTCATGCGAGCGAGCCATTTGGAAGAAGTCCGAGAAGAACTTGGCCTGGTTTTCTGGAGACGCGACACCGGCAGCTGGGTCCGAACCACCGGAGCTCCAACCTGTTTCTGAGATTACGACCTTCTTACCCTTGTTCGCAGCAGCCACTCGCAGGTTCTTCAGGCGATCCAAAGTGATGGCTGCTCCTTCGTTGACATCGGCACGCTCCCAGAAAGAGAACTGGTTCACAGAAACGTAATCTACCGCGTCAATGAGCTGCTGGTTGGCGTAGTAGATGTCAATGACATCGGCGATCGTGACAGGTGTGTTTTTACCACGGCTACGAATGTAGTCGCGAATCTCGTTCATGTAGCTGATGGCAGTATCAGCGTTGATCTCCTCACGGTAGATAGTTTCGCTGCCGACGTGCAGACCAATGACGTTGTCGTCGTAAAGACCGGAGTCGATGAGACCAGCGAGTTTGGCCTTCTCCTGCAGCAGATAGTCGTGACTCTTAGTCGTCCAGATACCAAGGTGTACCTTCAGTCCGGCATTCTTGGCGGCCGGAAGGACCAGTTCGGCCTGGTTACAGTCTACCAACGAGTAGATGCGAACCTTGTCGGTAACTCCCTTCAATGCGTACATGTCTTTCTGCACCTCGGACGCAGTCTTGCACTTGGTGCTATCGGGAAACCAATCTGGACCCTTACGTGAGTTGTAGTTGACACCAGGCATCTTGACGTTGAGAGCATCAGCTCCGTTAAACATGAGCACCACAGAGGCGACGAGGGTGGGCAAGAAGAGCTTCATGGTGGATGGCAAAAAGTCTGCGGAGTGACGGATAAATCTCCACAGAGGTTGTGAGGCCTTGTTGGAGAAATTGGAAGTGTCCCTTGCAGTGCCAAACAGCGAGAAACACAAACGAATCAGCGTCGTGCCAACAGCACAGCCTCAGGAATGTCCGCGCAGATTGGCATCATGAACTGAATAGTTGAGCAAAGCAAAGCGTGCGATACGCGATTGGAAGGCCCGACTTCGTGCGTTTGCTTCACAATTGTGTAGTCACCGTCTCCAAGCAGCTGTGTAGTGGCGAACCACCATCATCGAGAATTCTACAGTGGTGATAATGTATCAAGCCAATGTCGCTGCCATCTGATTGCATCTTTTCGCAGTTCGAACAGAGTTGGCATGAATTATCGTGCAATGTCACCTGTTGTCTCCACAACAGAACGATGCATTGTCCCACTCGTAGCAACGAGACTCTTGTCCATGGACATCGTATCGTCAACACCACTTGCTATCCTATCTAGCGCACAACGGTGTATAGTAACCACTAATTAGCTCTACTCCATTCTATCCTTGCAAGTCACTCCACCACATCAGGCGATGAGAAGTATCGGAATTAATACCAACTTCAGGTTAATTCAACAATTCAATTCCCAAACGTGTTCGCCAATCACAGCCACGCATTGGAGCAGTTGAGATCCGAAGAATGCCATCGGAGGAGGCTTGGATGAAGCCTGGCAATCCGCCGCCTGCAGCTGAAGCCCAGAATGCTACCAAAATCTGTGACGAGGGCGATGAAAAGGACGGAGATAACCCGTTCTCGCAGTACTACGGAATGCTCCTGCATCAACAGAACATGCTGCAGGACCACGTGCGAACCGGGACCTACGAGCGCGCAATGCTCTCCAATCCATCGGATTTTAGGGACAAAGTGGTGCTGGATGTGGGCACTGGATCGGGCATCTTGGCCTTCTTTGCCATCAAAGCTGGTGCGCGCAAGGTGTACGCCGTAGAGTTGAGCAACATGGCGGAATGTGCACGCAAGCTGGTGGCTGCGAATGGACTGAGCGACCGCATCACGGTCATCAAGGGAAAGATGGAGGAGGTGCAGCTGCCAGAAGAGGTAGACGTGGTGGTGTCCGAGCCCATGGGCTTCTTCCTTGTGCACGAGCGCATGCTCGAGACGTTTGTAGCTGCTGGCAAGAAGTGGCGACGACCAGCGCCGAGCTTCAAAATGTTCCCGTCCATTGGCACCATGTTCATCTCGCCATTCTCGGACGACAGCATCTACCGAGAGCAGATGGCCAAGGTGGCGTTCTGGCAGCAACAGGACTTCTACGGCGTCAATTTGTCGAGTCTTCGACCACGAGCCATGGACAATCACTTTTCACAGCCAGTTGTTGGTTACTTTCCACCGGAGATTCTGTTGAGTTCTCGTCCGGCTGAGCATGTTTTGGATTTTGCAGATGTCACCAAGGAGCAACTCGATACATTCGACTTCCCTTTCCACTTTGTCGTTGAGCGCACCGCAATCATGCACGGTTTAGGCTGCTGGTTCACTGTCGACTTCTTGGGCTCCGATGCACGTGTGGTACTTAGCACAGCACCGCACAATGCTGGAACACATTGGTACCAGTGCCGACTACTACTCGCCACCCCTGTTGCGGTAAATGCGTCGCAGAGCGTCAGTGGCAACCTTCACTTTGTGGCAAACAAAAATTCAGCTACGATATCGATCTAGAAGGTGCGGTTTTGTTTGTGCTTGTGCATATGAGTTTTGGCTCATATTTTTTTACTTTGTCGTGATGCAGTTCGTCTGGACGGGACTTCAATTATGTCACGGAACCACATTCGGTTGCATGACCAGATGTATCATTATCTGTATTCTCCGGGTGCTACTGCAGCAGTGGCCACCACCGACGGAATGCAGCAACAGAGCTCGCCGTACTGAAGTTGCGATACTACTCATTTGAGAATCCAACGTCAGTTTGTTTTAACTGAGCAAACTGGGAGTGGAAAGAAGATGCATAGCACCAAGAAGCGCCCATGAGGTCGAACAGATGAGCTAAATATCACTACGACGCATATATAGTGGAAATAGGAGCTGTGGAAACTCAGCGTCACTTCACTTGTCAACTGTTGTCTCGACATCCATAATATGGTCGATCGCCTTCCTCACACAAGGATCAAATGCAGCACTGGACGCAGCAGCTGTCGTCCGTTGCTTCTTTGGCGAATCGCCATTGGCCATTTGACCAGGGAACACCTCCATGTCGGGCACTGTCTTGGTAGGCGGAATTCCCACACCCTCGAACAACTCATTGTTCGCACTGAAAATGCGTTGGTACGGGATTTCCACGGTCCAGTAATTAGGTAACCGGAGTTGTCGGGTGGGCGAGAGACTGCCTGCGGTGGTAGCACCAACTCGGCACGTAAGCGGACGCTTCATTAACGAAAGACATAATAGCTCCGCGGTGCTATCACAAACGACAAGAAATCAGCTTGGTTAGATCAAATCATCCAACAACCCGACCAGCTTTCAAAGTTCCTCCTTACCCGCGGGTATATTGGCTCTGCAAAATAGCCAGAGGGCCATGATAGCGTGTGCAGCGTGACGTGTACGGCATGTAGTATTTCTTTCTCTTGGAGAATCTCGGTGTAGCACCCGGTAATTTCTCATCTGTCGAAAACGCCAGCGCCTTGCTCTCGCTAGCAAAGAACGATGCAATTGTCAACGCTGCGACGTGTGAGCCCCCACCTTGGTTGAAGCGCAGGTCCAGAATCAGTCCATCTATGTCTCCCAAGCCCAACAAAATGGCTTCGAGTGACCAACGCATCGACTCCAGGTCGTAAATTTCAGGCACAGCCACAGAACTACCGACCAGAGTTCCTGCTCTGCTCTCTCCAGCCTTGCCATTCACTTCCAACAGCGTCTGTCCTGCACTAACACCTAATCCAACCGATGGAGATCCTCTCGTCCAAGACGGCATGAGAGCGTCGACTCTCGGTAGTGGGAACTCCACGAAGCCCTGCATGGCAGTCAGACAGATGTATCCAATTCTCCACCCAGGACTCGTCTCTGCATTCAAAATGCCGCAGACAAAGCGATCATTGGCGATCCTGCGACCTCCTTGAGTGAGATGTTCTCTCTCCAAAGCGGCCAGCGTTTGACGCTGGAACTTTAGCGCTGCGACTGTGGGTAGCTTCTGTCCTCGCACCGTGAGCGTCCTGGGTCCTGCTGCCACGCGCGAGACAGTCAGTGACGGGTCATCACAGAGCGAGACACTCTCCTGCAGTGCGATCCACAGGTCGTCGTCGCTTGTGGCTGGTTGAATGGCGTCTCCAAAGAGCTGGCGAACGAGTTGCCAGTCCACCCGTCGTGGCTCCAGGAAGGCGTAGTGATCCTGCATGGCGCGCCAGAAACTGCGGAACGTCAGTACGGGGTCACGCGAGTACGTCACGCGCGCGAAGATGGCGCGCAAGAGCTCTAGGAACAGCCGCAGCAGGATTCCGTGTAGCGTCATGAGCACGACGAGTGCACCACCAAGTACAGGCACGTGACGTCGCAGGAAACTCACGGGCAGGATAGCCACGGCTTCGTAGAGCTCCAGAGGCCACAGGATTACAAGCTGCAACAGCGAGTCAGGTGTCAATAACCAGTCCAGACGTAACAGCGTCCACGGCTTCCGCATCGCGACCAGCATCTTTCGTCCTCGCTATTCTGAAGTGCTAGAGACCGTCGTGTTGTATCGAAAATACATTGATGTGGACCACATACAACATGAAGTGCTGATATGAATCACATAACCATGACGCACTACAATATTGAGGAGCTTATGTCTCCACCAGCAAGAGTAGACCTACCTGTCTCCACCAGCAAGAGAAGATCTACTAACCAACTATTATACTCATTCATACAAACCAAAATACATTTGCTCACGCCATAGGCTTCGATTTCGGTAGTCGATGGCTACGATTAGCGTCGTACATAGATAAGTTCATTTTTGGAGTTAGAGTTACTGTAGCTGACACTTTTGGTGTAGTGGCTAGAGGTGGTGCTAGTGCAGACAGCAACTCGACAATAACAATTAGAGACTGCTGTAGCGGTGCTGCTCGTGTGGCAGGATGCTGGCCAGCTGCTCCTCAATATACTCCCGCACCAGCGGAGAGAAAACATCGAGCTGCATCTGGCCGTTGAACATGGCATCATGACCAAACTTTGAGTCCACCTCCACCAGCTGCGCGTTGCGGCCATACGACTGCAAGATGTTCACGAGGTTGCGCTGCTCCTGGATCGGGATCAGCAGGTCCTGCTTTATGCCGATAACCAGGGTATCACACGAGATGCGACTCGTGCCCTCAGCCAGATTGAGCGCGTTGCGACCCAAGTTCGTCAGGTCCATGGCCTTTGACAGAAGCAGGTAGCAGTTGGGATCGAATAAACGGGCAAACTTGTTGGCCTGGTAATCCATGTAGCTCTCGACTTCGAATGTCGCCGCCTTGAAGTGCATGGGTCCCGTGGGATTCCAGTCGAAGCGGGCGTCGAACTCCTCACGCGAGCGATAGCACGTCATGCCCAGCTCACGCGCCACCTTCATGCCTTCAAGAGACAGACCAGGCGTGTAGTTGCCGTCCTTGTACTCGGGGTCAGCTAGGATCGCACGACGTTGTACACGTCGGAAGGCGACCGTGCCGGGGGTGGTCTGGTGCGTGCAGGCAAGACCAACAAGACGGTCCAGACGATCTGGGAACTGAGCCGCAAACTCGAGAGCCTGGATACCACCCATGCTTGCGCCAATGACAGTGTGGACGCTGTCGATGCCGAGATCATCCAGGATCTTGGCGTGGCAACGTGCCATGTCGGCGGGCGTAAGCTGTGGGAAAGAACTTTTGTACTTCTCACCCGTGAGCGGGTTCATCGTCAACGGGGACGTGGCACCGAAAGGACTGCCCAGTACGGATGGGCAAATGACGCGGAAGTACGACGTGTTGATGGCCTTGCCGGGACCGATCATGTTCTCCCACCAGCCGGGTCGAGGATCGTCGCGGTTGGAAGCGGCATGACTCGAGTGCGAGAAGGACGGCAGCACCAAGATGGTGCGGTTGCCGGGCAGCGAGCAGTCGCCCCATTGCTCCCACTCAATGGTTATCTCGGGCAGCGATCCGCCCAGCTCCAGTGGGAAGTTCTCCTTGAGAATGGACTGGTACTTGTTGCGTGTGAGCGTGAAGTCGCCGCCATCGCGCTTGGGATCCACGACGTACGAACGCTGCTGGCTGAACACGCTACTGCGTGCGAGCTGCGAGGCCGCGGGGCCATGACGGACAGCTCGTTGTGCTACGCGACTGCAAAAGTGGGAGGATTAGAATTAGGCTTTTGCAGTTTTAGTGTTGGAACGTACCGAGTCAGCATCGAGTTTCCTTTCACTTCTGCTCCGAAAGGTAGAAGATTGAATGAACTCTCGGTGCACTCCTTCGAAGTGTGACGAGGTGGCACATCGACTCTCCATTGGTTGAAGTGGCGATGCTGTGATAGTGACTGGTCACTATTTAAAAGAGACAGGTATTTTTGACCGGGCGGACATAGCTTCACTAACGGTAGTAAACTAAAAGTTCACTGCATCCGGCCGAAAGTGCCCCACTGTGACGCTGGCTATTTGGTCTCAACTTGGTCAGGCACCAACGCACCAGATCCGTTGGTCTCAAGAGACTCTCAGCTTGGTCAGGCATGAGTTTGGTACCTTGGTCAGGCACGATCCAGCTGTGCTTTGCTCCTTTCAGCTTTGCAGGAAGGCAGTCACTGCCGGTGCGTTGGTGCCTGACCAAGTTGGGACCAAATAGCCACAGTGGTCCACTGCCCTGTTTCCGCCGGTGGACCTGCGTTGATGGATGGCAACCACGGCACGTGCGCGATGGTGTTGCAAAAGGCCCAAACGTCCAAGCGGTGTTTGGCAACAAAACCCAACACTAATGAATTTCACAGCGCGCGAGCTCCTCTAAAAGTGCTGCTCATTATCTTTCCACACGAGGATGTTGTGAGTCACAACTAGTTTACCCTGTACATGTTACATGCAACATGTATCACCCTGTCACTCGCAATTTGTAATTCGTAATAGGTATAGCATCATCTCCCGATTTGATACGATGATTCTGCAACGAGAGTCAAAGCTAACGCTCAACACAGCTCGTTCCAAACGGGCGCATGCGATCTCAAGTCGTACACTGTACCAGAACCGAAGGGCTTGGCGCGTGTACAATATAGATTAATACACTGTACATATAATACTGCTTTCTATGGTGATGAAGACACATGAAGCACCCGCGGACGCACCGCCGTTCAAGGTGTAGTCCATCGTAACGCAACGTTGCTGATATACTGGGACCACAGATAATATCCCCGATGTAATAGAAGCACACAAGGACCAGCACCAGCTTCTACCGTTACTCGATGGAGTCAATCTTGTAGTTGTCCATCCATGGAGGACAATCTTGGTGAGTTAGCTACACATAACCGGGGTCCATGTAACGGTTTTTCGGTGGTCGTGCACATCGTCAACAGGTTCAACCAAGGCAAAAATGCATCCCGTTTATTTTGTTTGGTACGGACTAACATCAATCTTTATCTCTGGAAACTCATCCAGTGCTCTATGCATGACCATCGCATTTACAGGTAGGTGGTGTCGACCCACCACTCGGTCTCGTAGCCTTCGCCAAGGACATCCTTGATAGCAACAGGCGCGTCTAGTTGTCCACTGAAGGCGACACGACTGCCCGTGGCGGCACCGGGGCCCGAGTTATTAAACTCCTTGAAGTAAACATTCGCAGTGCTGGACGTGGCGTCCCAGGTTGACCATCCCTCCGGCTTCACAACATCTCCGAGCTCACTGTTCTGCCAGACGACCTTGGCATCCGGACGCCATGGGCGACCCAGGACGGTCGAGTTGACACCACTCTTACCAAAAACACGGGCACGGTTGAAGACGTAAATGGCAGGGCTGGACGCGGATTCACGGCCGCTGGCAGTGATGAAACCAGTGCCAATGGTCTCGATGTCGCAGGACTCAAACCAAGCCTGCGCGTAGCGACCGAACACGAAGTCGGTAGCACCATTAATGTATGTACGAGCGTAAAGCTCGCGGCCCTTGTCGGCAAGCACGGTGTCTTGGTATCCCGTGAGGTTACAGGCGTAAAAACCGTAGTCGGTGGCGTTGACATTGACGGCCAGCGCTTGACCAACGTTGCCAGCCGTGTTGGCAATGTTGAGGTTGTACACCTTCACATTGTCCGTCTTGAAGCGCACGGTACTGGTCATGTCGTTACGTGCCTCGCCCGTCACCTCCTTGGGAATATCCTTCTGTGCCTTGGCCTGGGTGATTGTCACCTCGTTGCTGGCGTAAGACGTCGCGTCACAAGTAAAACCCTGGAGAACCAGCGGACCAGACAAAGGCGAGATCAGCACCTGCTCGTTGTATACACCAGGACGGACGAAGACAGTCTGCTCCGACGTCGTGTTTGGGTCCAGCCTCGCCACGCCTTCCTGCACAGTCTTGAAGCTGTTCTTGTACGAGCCCGTGACATCAACGACAATAGCGCCAGCTGGAGGTTCAGTCCGCGCGTTCGGTCCACTGCATACTCCGTCGGCTAGAACTCCAGCCGCTAGACCGGTGAATGCAACGAGTGGCGCGAAAATCTGCATCGTTCAGTGTTCGTGCGACGAGGAAAATTAAGAAATGAGCAGCAGAGATTAATTGTCCTGGTGGCACATCACACAGAGGACATCTTCACTGTTGTTCGTGTGTTCGTGCATGCAACTCGCACCTGTTTTCCCCTTCCCGCCCAAGTGGCATCACGGACGTCAAGCCTGTGGCTCCTGTCTTGATGCACTGTGCAAATTGTACTTAACGCCCCATTTTGCAATGAGAACAATCATCACGACATCCTTAGCTACCACCAGCTGCATTTCTTCCTCTTCCGTACCGTAGGTACGTGCAAATGCCAACAGTGTCAGCGTTATCGTTAGGTAAGGACACGTAGTATACTTGTAGAGTTGCTTAGTACATGTAACAACGATCTTTGATGGGACTCAACAAGCAACAAAAGTGGTCTTGCTACTGCAATTCTTCTTAATTCTCTAGGAACACACATGACAACATTTCTACAGTCAAGACTAGAAGGCTGTGGTTGTGTGGTTGTTGGTTGGCAAGACTGAGAGGGTATCCAGCACGTTGTGCTGTTCGTTCAACAAAATTGAGTCTCGCCACGGTCACTACACGAAATCCCAAACATTTGCCCATCTGCGAAGTGCTACTGCTGGTGCTGGAGAACCAGAACCAAACTGATGACGGTCACTTTGGTGCTGCTAGAATTTAGCTACATATGGTTGAGTCAACCAACTCAAGTACTCGCGATCTCAAGTGCTTACATAAGTCACTTGACTTTGTAAAGGTAAAATATTTCTGGATGGATCTCGTTCGTGTATTGTTGCAACGAGAGATGTCATAAAAATAATAAAGAGTACTAGGTATCTAGTAGGCTATGGGCAAGATAGCAAACAACACTGATGCATGTGGTGGTCTCCTCTTGTGAGGGTAAAGTACCTCCAGGAACTAGTCGCTGGGTGGTAGGCTTCGATGAGCTTCATCAAAATGCCTCATCTCGTCCGGAACAATGTCTACGCACTGAGAAGCGTGTTGCTGGCATGCCACCGTCAAGACTGGAAGACTGGTTTTTAAAAAGCGGTGTTGCCGTGTTCGTGTGAAGAACGGCAACGGTCAGCAGTCCGCTGGCAGCGATATTTGTTCACCTCATGGTCGATATCAGCGTTTGGACGGAACGCGAAGCGCGCAACATCGGTCCATGCTTGAGTAATTCGCTTGATCACAATAGGTTTCTTCGGTGTACAGGCCGAGCCTTGTACACGTTGCGACGCAAACTGCTCAATCTCCTGGACTCGCACTTTGTTGATTCGCCCAGTGACGAGATGCTGGGGTTGTCTACCCCCCGCGTCTGCTCTCGAACGACATCGGTTCCTGGAGACCCCATGATTCCATCCTTGACGACAGTCACTGTAATTGTTGGTACTGTTATCGCTATCGCTTCCTTGAGATTTGGTGGCGATTACACCGTCGTTGGGGCGAATTTTACAGGCTGGTGTCGCAACAGCATTGCCTACCATCCTGATATCATTCGTAACTGCGCGAGACTGCTGACGCAAGAGGAGGCGCTGAAATGGCGTGGACATGCTGCAGGGTGGATGTTCAAACACGAGTCTTGTTGTGACCTCCTCAGTTTCAACAGCGGGCACCACGTCCTCAGGAGCCATCGTCATATCAGTCAACTGTGCTGTGCTCACCGTATTGCTTTCATCATTGTTGCTGTGGTGGCTCTCGTATCCGTGCCCATACGAGCTCGAGAAGGCATTGTAGAGCGGGTGGAAGCTTCTAAATCGTTTTTCATGGGCGACATTGATATCGTTGGAGACTGGCCGCGATAAAAGATCCTCAAGCAGTTCGTGAAAGTTTTTCGGGGGATAGTTGACAGCAGTGCTGTCAGCGTTGTAGCTGTTCGTGCTCGAGCAGCTGTCCATGAGCTCGCGTGCATCGCTTGAAAGACAGTCCAAGACATCACTGCTGATGAGGCTGCTCAGAGAAGCACTGCTGGTATTGCTGCTGGAATCGCCAGAGGATGGTTGATTGTCAGGTGGCATGGCACACTTTTCGGCGCGATTTCCGTTGATTCTCTTGATATTAGTGGTAGACTCTGGTGTTGCTGATCGGATAATGACGATTTCGTCGGGGCTTTCACTGGACTGCCAACTCTCGCGGTCGTTATCATGAGCAGACGTCGGGCACAAGTCCTGCAGAATTGGCACATTGTCCATCCTGGTGTTCAACGCGACAATATCCTCGAAATGATTGTCACTTTCCAGCACTGGTTCAGGCTCCGGTAGCACATCAAAATTTGTCGCGAGCGCACGCGACATCTGCATTAGCCGGACTGTCATAAATGCTGTCTCCAGTGCCGACCACCACGCCTTGTAGATCGCGGGTGTTGGTGCACGCAACGTTACACAACGGCGAAAACTGCCGTAGCAAACTGTAAACTGGCAACGGCGTTCGTCCTTTAGTGATGAGAACATGCATGTGGGCATGTTGTCAACACGGTCAAGGGGGATTTTCAAGGTGTTACCGAGGGCTCTCGGACGGAAAATTGTGAGAAATCCTTGTTGTTTCTGGCCTTGCGCTTGATTCGTGGGGAATGAAAGCGAGACAACGGTCTTGTACCTGTGTTCACGCATTAAATGAACAAGAAGAAGAGACGAATAAGTCTTCAGAGGAAAGACCAACAGCACAAGGCCGCACCAGAAAAGCCGTATGCACGAATCTTCATTATACCACGAAGATCAGCAGAAGCATTCATCTTGTGATGTTCGTTGGATGCTCTGTCGAGTGTGCAAGTTGTTTTGATATCCTTCTCTCAGCAGTAGCGCAAATCGAAGAATGATACTGTCATGTCCACCGCACGCGAGATTGCAGGATCACAACGAAGCATTCGAAGCCACTTGAGAGTTCGTTTCAGTTCAGTGGTGCAAGTGACCGCAGCTGTTTCAAGTTGTGGACACCGCTGGTTGACACGAAAGATTGCCGCTCGATGCGAGGAAGATGAAGATCCAAGTTATTAACCACCCGCTAGTGTTGCTTGCTAGAACGAAATAGCACCGTAGGACTGCAGTCATCTTATCATCAGAGTGAATTGCTTCGTCAAGAATCATTCTTACCTCCATGGTCGTCACGCTCGACTTGGAAAAGAGACCACCGAAAAGCCGTTATCTGCCTGCCCCGTCTATATATCATGTGTAGACGAAAAGAGACGGGTCATTGAGTGGTGTCCCTTCATGATCCAATGGATCAGATCCATTGCGCTTCAAAACTTCTTACAAAGCTGTCATACAACTGGAAGATGAGTAAAAGGCTGACAGAGTGAGCACCTGCATGGTCGGCAGAAAAAAATCCGGTACACCCTGTCCCAGAGACAGAGTCTTTACCTCCCCCAACTTGTTCGAAGCTTAAACGAAGGGCATAAGCAACTACACAACTAGTTAAACGCCATCTAGTAAACGCCATCTGCTGGCCAAAGAAACTGGTACCACTTGTTGGGAAACAGTTGTTAAACCCGAACTAAGATCTTCAGATACCATTAAATTGACATTCGTCTGCTGAACATTTGACTTTACAGCCATTTTCATGGCCACAGTCAGCCAAAAGTCAAAAGTCAAGTCTGTTCCAGCCCCTGCCAGTGCAGTTATCAGCGATCCTATCCCTTGTTGTCCAGCAAAACACTTCAGCGAAACCGAGAGTCAGATATCGACGGTCTCATTTCATTCTTTAACTTGCATTAAACAGAGCAGAAGAACAAGAACGGTAACAGAAACTACAACTGTGTCGTCATCTCCCCCGATACGACGCTATGAATTCTCATCACATTATTCGTTGTACAATGAAAATGCGAACTTGCGGACTTTTCTGGTGAGACCTCATTCCACATTCATCTCTCCATTCCAGCACACCAACCCATCTAGCTGCCTTGTTCTTATTTCCCCCTTCTCCATGATCCCAGGCACAAGGCTGTCATCTCGCTCAGATTTCCATCCCTTCTAACAACAAGTCAGCCACAGCTAGGACGGCTGACTATTGCCCGTCCAAAAATCTTCGGAGGCAAGTTGGAGATATTGCTCGACCATAACACAACCAGTCTTGTCTCCGTGTCAAGGAAGCAGGAACGCCGCCATCAGCTCAAAATCCGATATGGTCCACGGTTCCAAACCTTGACGCTACGCGCCCCGACAAGTGCAATTTTCGAGATGTGGTGGGCGGCATTCGAGAATGCTCTTTCCACTCCTAACTTCGTGGTGCTCCCTGTCATTGACGCCCGCGCACACCAGGTGACTATCGCACCTGTTCTACCAACAGCATCTAATGATTCACGACCCATTCATACTGCACACACCGCGACGCTAGAAACCGTGGTAGAAGAAGAACTGGGAGACGAATTGAGTGACGACATACCCATACTTGAGACTGGCGGTCCTTCATCTCCACCTGAGACGGATATTCTCGCGAGTTGGCGAACGTGGGGAAGTCTCGACTACTTCGCCTCACCACAGAGTAGTACCGGCTCATTTCCACACAACGATCCTCTTAGTGCTGAACTGGACGGCACTGATCTTAGCAAAATCGACGACAACAGCAGCAACAGAATTTCAGTCTTCAGTGATATCAGCGAATTTTGGTCGAGGCCATCAGAATGGGAGGACGAGATAAACTACGATGGATATACCTCCACTACCACGAAGGAGTCCATATTATTGAGCCCACAAGATCATATCACCCTGGATCCTCAGGACAACGAAGATCGATGGCTGGACGAGATAGCCCTGTTCGCGTTCCGACAGAATGTTGGCGCAAGTCGCAAGTCGGAGAAGCGCCCCAGTAGACAAGTCACTAGGCGGCTTCACTCTCTGCTATCGTATGCTCTGCTCTGACAACAGATATGAACTCCGCATTACGCCATACTCGAACACAATTCATATACGATACCCTCAAATACGGAGACCCACTTCATCCTATTCCCTTAAGTCCATATTCAGCTTGCTCTCTTTCAATCCATGAAGAGATCAAACGAAATATGCAAAATGATTAGAATGGCAGACCACCGCCGGCATAGAAATCTCCCCAGTTGTATTTATTAAAGCAGCACCCATCGACCCCCACAGTTGTAACACTGCTCACTTCAAATGTACCGAACTGGAGTCAATTTCTTACATGTCAAATGCTGTTACATCAGCGTGCTGTCCACATTTTTCTCATCACGACAGGTACGTTGCGATCGTTGAGGGAATAGACGCAGTGTCGCCATAAGCAGTGAGATTAGCCGACTCCATTCCTTGTTCAGTCAAAATTGTTTGTCCATCATTCGATAGCAAATACGCCACGAACTCTTCCGCCTCTGACATGTGCGTGGCATTGTTTAGAATCGTCACAGTGTAAATGGACGCCGATCCGTTGTATACCGTTCCTGTCTCCGAGTTGGTGTACGACACAGTAGCGTATTCGTCATTCAGAGCCGGATTGCCCATGTTGATCTCCTCCGGGAGTGTAATGAAGTTGATACCGCTTAGGCTGCCTGCCTCAACAGCATAGAAGAACCCAACGTCCAAGTCTCCCGACGTGAGATATGTTTCCAAGTTCTCCTCGGAGAAGATCTGGTCCCGGTTCGTTGCGTTGCCCAAGATGCCCGAGATTAAGCCGGTGGTGTTGTAGTACTCCTCAGCCAGCTCGAACATCATGACGGTGCGGTATCCCTTGGGGTCTGCGTCGGGGTCAGTGCGTCCAAGCTTCATGTCGGGATTTTGCAGCAGTGCTTCATACCAAAGCAGCGAGCCGTTCTCGACAGCCGTGAACACGTCAGCATAGGGTGACTGGGGATAGTATCCAAGACCGACCGAAGTCTCTCCGAAAGTGATGTACCACGAGATGAGGTTGTCGTTGGCGTCGCCCATGAGCAGCTCCGAGTTGACGGAGGCATCAGCGCTGATGAACACGTCGGCTTGGCTGCCGTTGACAATGAGGTTGGCCAGTTTGACGGACCCCTTGGCCACGAGCGTCGTGGCGATTCCTGTGGCCGCTGTGAAGACTGGAGCCACCTTGTCGTCCATGAGACCGACCAGTGAGCCGGCGTGGTAGATGGTCACGTTGCCTGCGGTGGTGGAGACGGACGAGTCGCTGGAAGAGGAAGAGGAGAAGACTCCGCAGGCTGCCAAGACAATCACCACGATAAGTGCAAGCAACACGACGCCCAGGGCCACGCGGTACTTGACGATAGTGGCCTTGACGTTCCACACGGGTGTGCCCTTGTACGGCGTCTCGCTCTCATGCTCAGCGTGTGGGGGTGGCGTGAGCGGTATTTCCAAGACCATGGCTGCGTCTGGTCGGGAGTTTCGATAATGAAACGACCTCATTTCTTACCTCAAGCATCATCAACAGATACAGATTCAAATGTAGTCGTCCGTGCTCTGATTGGCTGGAAGAGTAGGTAGGATTAGATGAAAAGATAATGTAGCCATCTAGCCACACTTCAACCTCTTTGACAAGCTTTCAGATGGGATGTATTTGTGGCATCTCTGCGGCTGCCTACTTATCTCCTTTACAAAGCGTAGTGGGGAGAACTGCTACAATGAAGAAGTGGGGGTAAACTACCTTATTCAATGGTCTTAGAGCTTCTTCTTGGCGTCCTCCACAGCCGGCTTCTTGGGACCGAACACGTACGCGCGAATGTAGAAGTTCATGAAGAGCCAGAAGAGCGACTGCACGTACACGAGATACATGAGCGGCACCTTGGGGGGCATGCCCGGGCATTGGCGAGAGTACGTGAGGTAGCCCTGCACATTCATCGTCACGAACTGGATGAGTTGAATGCGCGTGAGGTACTTCTTCCACCAAATATTGCGCGTGTGAGCGCTCACGAAGTAGTACGTGTACATGATAGTGTGCACGAAGCCGTTAAGCACAATGGTAGCGTACGAGTCTCCGTCCTGGGCGGCGCGGAACGTCACGTAGTAGACGAAAAGCACAGTGAGATGGTGGTACACGTGGAGAATCGAGAGCTGCTTCCACTTCTTGCCGAGGATAATGAAGACCGTGTCGCACAGATCGAGCATCTTGGAAAGGTAGAAGAGGTATAGCACGTTGCCCATGACGGGGTCGTCAGCCTTGAAGGCATTGCAAGGAGCAGCAGTGTAGCCATTGCGGTAGGCCTGAATGGCAGCCTCAACACACATGTAGGAGCAGGCGATGACCTGGATGGGGTTGTACACGAACTGGAACGGACTAGTCTTGATGGCAGGAATGCCCATTTTCATGAGCGCCGTGCCGAAGATGACGAAGAGCAGGTAACCAACGCAGATGGCGTAGACGCTGGCGAAGTTGGCAAGCGGGTAGTCCGCCATGGGGTGAACCTTCCAGCCGCCTTCAGGGTCCACCCAGTCGAGTAGCTTGACTTCCGTGGCGTTGGCCCATTCGTAGTAGCTCTGCAACAGCTCAGCCGACATGGTTCCTGTGCTTCTCGTGTGCGGGGTCGACGACGGACGTGGCAAAAGCGCGAATGAGGAGCCTCAGCCCATGGCCACCGATAGCCGCACACGATGGCGCGTAGCAGGTCCCTTTGCGTATCAACAGACTTTCTACTCGAAGCACCATTGCGGCGGTTCGGGGTACGGATCCTCGTGCAACTGTCGAAGGCATAGTGAACTCCAGTGAATCGTTTTGTGGAGGGGAAAAGCACCCTCGCTGATGAATTTCAGTGCCGAGTTATGATGTCATGTGTCATCGCCGGCCCCAGCGCGCCGTTGTCATCGCCATCCTGGAGCCTTCCAGCAGGCTGTTTGCGCCCTGCGATGACGCAGATTTGCAGGAATAAGGTGTTAAAGCAACCGGAGCCACCCAACGCGCAGAGGATAGGCAGAGTGTTGAACGCCATCCATCTTGCCGCTTCAACGCGGCCGCTCTCATGCAGTGCTCCATGCGATGCAGCCTTTCAAGACTTGTTGCTTTGTCTCGATGGTCTGTTTAACACGGTTCTGGTGGTGGCCACTGTAGCGAATGAAGAGCTGCTGTGGTTGCTGCCCTACAATTGCAAGACGCGCTGCATTGTTTAACATTACGTGGAGATAACAGAGCTTTCTATCGAGTAAAATGAACGCTGTGTACCAATGCAGTGCTCTAACACTTTACACGCAACTCCGGAACCTCTTACAGGTTCTTCTTGGCCGAAGAGACCTTCTTCGGGGCAAGGACATACGAGCGCACGTAAAAGTTGACGAACAACCAGAAGAGCGACTGCACGTACGCCAAATAGATGAGCGGGATCTTGGGAGGCATGCCTGGGCATTGGCGCGAGTACATGAAGTAGCCCTGTACGTTCATGGTCACGAACTGGACGAGCTGAATCAGCGTCAGGTAGCGCTTCCACCAGATATCACGCGTGTGTGCGCTCACGAAGTAGTACGTGTACATGATGGTATGCACGAAGCCATTGAGCACGACGGACGCGTATGAATCGCCATCCTGCGCGACGCGAAAGACAATGTAGTAAATGATCAGCACTGAAAGGTGGTGGTACACGTGCAGGAACGACAGCTGACGCCACTTCTTGCCCACGATGATGAAGAAGGTGTCGCACAGGTCGAGCATCTTGGACAGATAGAAGAGATACAGCACGTTGCCCATGACGGGGTCGTCCGCCTTGAAGGCGTTGCATGGAGCCGGCGAATAACCGTTGCGGTAGGCCTGGATTGCCGTCTCTACGAACATGTAGGAGCACGCAATAACTTGAATGGGGTTGTAGATAAACTGAATTGGACTCGTCTTAATTGCAGGAATGCCCAGTTTCATGAGTGCCTACAGTAAAAATTACACAACACGCGAGTCGTGAAAACAAGGCAAAATGGACCAACGGAATCGAGATGTCCAACTCACCGAGCCGAATACGACAAAGAGCACGTAGCCAACGCAAATAGCGAAGGCACTGGCAAAATCGGCCAATGGGTAGTCTGCCATCGGGTGGAGCTTCCAGCCACCTTCCGGGTCGACCCAGTCGAGCACCTTGATTTCCGTGGCGTTTGCCCACTCGTAGTAGTTCTCTAGTATCGACGCCATGTTTGTTGCTTCTGCTTGCCTCGGCAAAACTGCGACTGAATCGAGACGTCCACCGTCGATCTATGTACTGTGCATTTGCATGGTATCCACACAAGAAAAAGCATACAAACCCTCAGTGCCTTCGTGATGTCATGAATAAGAGCAGATACGCGTCATTCCCATCTTGCAGCCTCTTCATGTTTTGGAGTGATCATTGAGGCATTATGCGTAGGTTGTCGAAGCTTTGCTTCACTGTTTACTACCTGGACAACGCTAAAGCTATAGGAATGTCCCTTGGTTGTTAATAGGGCTGTACGTGTACATGTGCATGAGCGTCGTGCAACAGTGGACTTGTAACAGTAGGATCTCAAAGATACGGATGATAATCAAAGCCACATCAACTCGATCAACAAAAAAGCAACAAATGACAGTGGTTTCGGTGGTACTACATAACTCAAGCACAATAGTAGTAAAGAACTTTAGATGCAGCAACAAGACTGCACAATCGTTTCCCTACAAGCTCAGTGTGAGCTCATGGCGAGCCATACATTAGCCATCGACAGAAAAACAAAAGCTTCGCTCTGCTACTCGGTCTTCGGGTCTTCGCTGCTTTATCGAAACGTGAGCAGACCGAGCGTCCGATCATGTGAGACGCTGAACATTGCATCGTAACGCGGGTGCCATGTTGCATGAAGTACCGTTTATCTGTTCAGTAAAAACAACAGAGTTAAAAGGACTGCTCATACAAATTGTAGGATCAACCAAGCACAACTTACGATGTACACGAAGAGATTGCTGCGGCAGCACTGTAGGATAATTTTCGCCACGCATTCGCACGTCCCATATGTTCACCACACCCGTCTTGCTGCCACACGAGACGTGATAGCCTGCAGGGGACCACCGCGGCACGACGTACTGACTCATCGAGTTGCCGTCCCACGTCAGCCTCATCCCATTCGGGTCATAACGCTGGCGCAGATCGTAAAGCAATAAATTGTGCCTGGTCTGCTCTACCGAACTTACCAAAAGCAAATTTGGATTGTGCGGGTGCTCTAGTACTGCGTTGATCTTGGAAATGTTCGGCTTGCGGCGCTCCATCACAATTTCACTACGCCCCTTTTGCAAGTCGTATCGAATTAACAATCCGTCTAGGCCACCTGTGTACAAACAGTCACGCTTAGAGTGAACGCATAGCGACTTCACCTCACTGCGGTGGTCCCGGTGCAGAACATTAAACTTCAAGTCCAAGCCACCGCTCTCCCTGTCTTCGTGCTCTTCCCACAACACAACGGCGTGATCCGAGTTGCCAGTAGTTATAAGCTGGCGGCTGGTGGTTTCAGGACCAAACCCACTGGGAAGCCAGTCGATCGCTGAAATACCTCGTGAATGCAAGGTTGTACGCTTAGACGTGATACGATCGCGCGGAATTGGTTGCGGTGTATCGCTATCCTCAAGCTTTAGCTGGTGGAGCTGCACAATGCAGAACTCTCCCTTTTCCTGCAAAGGATCACGGAATGCCATTGCCATGCGGTTTCCATCTGGGCTCCACGAGATAGCCTCAGCGCAAGGATTATCCCGGCGGAATGATGCTGGCATAAGAGTAACCACCTTCGCGATATCTTGGTCCTGACGTTGGTAGCTCCACAGAATGAGACCACCCTCATCAGGGCTTGTGGCAAAGATTTGGGGCTGGATCGGGTTAAACGCCAAGTGCCGGCCTTTGCGAATACTGCCGTCCGGAATCGCACGGAAGCGATGGTTTGCCAGTAGCTTTGGTACGTTTGAGCGACCCCAGAAGAAGTCGGGCGTCGAATCCTCAACCGGCACCACTGTGGTCTTCGCCACACTAGTCTCCTGTTCCTTCTTCACTTCACTCGGATCCATGATTTCAAAATCACTGTCTTCATCATCTTCGTCCACGATGCAAGGACGCTTGGACGCTCGCGAACGACTATTTGATCTCCTGTCACGACGCATACTCTTGCTCCTGGATCGTTGCGAGGATTTGTCCTCTCGATTGCTAGTGCTACGTTGCGAGGGCAGACGCCTCTCTCGGCGCTTACGCAGCGCATCCAGTTCGACCTGAATGTCGTACACCTCCAGCTCCTTCCTCTCGACGCGCTTCTGAAGCTTCGCCAGCTGCTCTTTCAACTCTTCCAGCTCCTTATTCTTTGGCTCTAATTCCTGTTCCGCATCTGCAATGGCGTCTTCGATTTCCTGGAGACTACTACCGCTCCTGCTACTGCGTCGATTACTCCTGGACGCTTTTTCTTCGTCGTCACTAATGTCAGCAGTTCTCGACCGCCGAGAGCGCTCTCGTTCTCGTTCTCGTGGCTTGGAATTGGAGCGCTCTCTCTTCCTCCCACTGCGAGTCTCACTACGCTCTGTGGTTCTACTGGATCTAGATGACGTAGCCGCTGACTCTTTGCGTGAACGTAACGGGGCGCCTCCACTGCGTCTTGCCGCCGACTTGGAGCGTTCTCTCTGACTACGTTGAATGGCAACATCCGTGTCGTGTTTCTCTCTCGTGACGGATTTGGAGCGCGTGCGTGTTGAAACTGGCGACAGGTTGCGTCGTCCATTAGCAGCATGGGGCGAGCGCGACCTTGCTCTGGGGGGCGGCGGAGGCTGGTATGGCTCGGGTGGGTTGTAGTAACGGGCTTTGTTGGTATTGAGCGTGGACGCGCTGCTCGCTCGGTTGCTGCCCAGCGCAATAAACTGCTGGCCTGGTGCCTTGTGTGCCGTGACTCGTGCGCGTGACTTGGATTTGGACCTGGCGCGCATGGCGATGGTCCCGACCGACGGAGCGGTACGACCCGACGCGACGGCGCGAGGAGGAGAGAATTGACGCCGCCGCTTGAGAGCAGAGTCCCGAAAGTCGGCGTCCGGGATGGAGAATGCCCGCGAGTTGTTGCTGCTGGCGTAGCGCGAGGAAGACCCGCCGTAGTCGCGATAGCGGCTCATGGGACGAGGTGGACGACTCGGATGGAGAAGAATTTATTGGGTGGTTTAGCGCGCTGTGATTGGTGGAAAATGTGTGGTTTTGGCGCCAATTCTGGCACTAATTACAGGTTTTGGCGGGAGAACATGCAATAGGAATTATTTTGTAGATATCTTACAAGTTATCTCGAACCTCAACCAGCTAGCGCGATTCATATCGAAAAGCACCACCACCTGCAAGCATATTAGAAGAGGTATACTGCCCTGAGTCCAATTGGCATCAAAGTGCTGAATGACTATGTCCGCCATTACCTGCACACGAACAACTAGAAACGCTTCGAAGTTATTAAATGCCGCCTTCGACCAATTTGCCGAGTCGATGATCCCAACTTCGCCGTCGATCTGAACACAAATAATCAGCACGTTAGTACTAGCAGCAAATACACTTGTCAAGCATACTATTGCAAACTTCTTATACTTATCTTGCGACGGGAAATTCCCTTGGTTCACTTGATGTAGGCTCGTTGCGATGAACTGTCGATAGGCGGTGGGGTGGGATTGCGCTCAATGGAGATCGATGAAGACACTCCAAGCACGACCGCTCGAATTAAGACGTCTATCACTTCATGGCATATGATACCGTACGCGCTGAAGTCCAAGGTTTCTTAGCGATATAGCGCAATTCTTCTCACCATCATTTACTTGGCAACCTGCAATGATCCTACAGTTGCAGCTTCTAGTGATAGATGTCTATGCTCGAGTTGCATGCACAAAACGCTCGTGCTTTAATCCAATTTTACTTCATCTGCCCTTATCATCTGACGGCTAAACTTTGTAAATCTAACCATACAGTTAACCTAAATTGTAATGAGCAACTTACTACACCTGTGGGATGACTATTATATACCGAGTACTTATCTGGCGCAAAGCACTAGTTCAGCCGTCTGATCGACATGTTGAATGGCAAAAGACATCATTGCACATTTAGCCTTCCTAGTTATGCATAAAGTAAAAGTAATACATGCACTAGTATGTACTGAAATGTGGAGGACATACTAGTACCTTACCGACATTCTTCGTTGCGTCTCCGCATTTGCTGTTGATAGACAACTTCTGCTTCTTCCTAGCATTTGCAACATGTGGTGTCTACCGCGAATCGCATCCTGCGATCACTCGCTGTTCCATACGCATGAACGGACTAGGTAGTTCCAGCGTTGCCGTCGCGTTGGTGTCCTGCGTAACCGAAATATCATTAGTTGACTGACAGCCCTTCTGATCAGACAAGCAGTTCACTGTCAATCCGTCGTCATGCTCTCTTGACGGTCACGACGTCGTAGAGATTTTGGCCAGGAGCACCGGGTCACACGCGCATACCGCGTACGTCTTCTTTTAAGTACAACATTTTATGGTCGTAACGGAGATGATAAATTTTGCTGATCGTTGCAGACAGCAAAATCGGTTCTTCCGTGGCTACCGGACCAGCAGAAACCTGCGAAGCCCGTGAGACTACAACAACGTGAAGGCAACGAACTCAAACGCAACCTCGAAAAAGGAGAGTATGGTTCACTGTAGTTTCATCGGACCGTAGAAGCATTGCCACTTAATTCTATTTCCTTATTCTTTAGGCCACGCAGCTTCGAATGATACAGCGCTTTAATATGATCGACAACACCCCTATGTATTCCGGAGCGAAAGACCCAACGGATAAGCAATCGGTGGCACACCCAAACCAAAAGAAAAGTGTAGCCGACTATAACATCGTTACAAATATTCCCTACGACGGCACAAGTGCACCAGCAACGAGTGGCTCTGCTTCGCGCAAACCTTATCAAGAGTTCAACATTCTCACGAACAATTAAGCACCCTGAATCGCCGATGAATATTTGTGTTGAAGCTCGTGAGGTCTGATCGGTTGAATTGTTTCCTCGGTCGAGAAGATACCATGACCGCCACGACGAGCGCTCTGAACAAGACGCAGCGCAAGCCAAGCGAACAGCAGCCCAAAAGTACATGAAGACACGGATATTCGACCCCATTCGCATCACGTACACGGACGAGGATCGCTAAAAGGAATATCTTATTCGCAGATACGAGGAGGAACACGTTCATGGTAAAGATCGTGTGTTGTTACTGCCGCCACGTGAACACTTTTCTCAATCAACGCGTCATCAACTCGGCAAAGATGGCAACAATGGACGAAAAGATCAACGCACTCTGAACAAGATCAAGAAGACAAGATTAAGAAGACAACATTTGAGACGAAAATGCGCAATGTGGGCGAAAACCAACAAGCTCGGGACACTGACATCTGCCTTAATCGCTACGCTCACGAACGCCACGTTGAGATTCAAGCTCACGGATATGACGTGGTTTCCAATCAGTCTTATGCAGGTCGTGATGCCAAGCCGATTGCTCATCCAAGAACACTCTCTGATATTACTTGCAGACATTGAAGCAGCCTCCATCTAACAACGAGCCTTCGCAGCATTCCACTGAGGCACGAGTTCGAACGGGGAAACTCGTGGAACGCAACATATTCGATTAGGATAATTATTCAGCACCAAGGATATATAATTGTACATGAAACTACGACATCATGACTTCACGATGACTTCGTCGTTCGGTTTGCTTTGGTGCAGTCTCCGTGATTAGCCCGTGGTATGCCAATTAGACTTTCAGTCCGTGGAAGCTCCACACTTCGATGGTCTCACTTGGTATTCAACAAGCGGTGGCGAACCGAACGTGGTGCATGCATGCGTGAAGCCGCACCTGTCGTCCAGCTGCAGACACAACGCGATACCCTTGTTGCTTCCACCTACGAAGATGGAGTCCCGTCGTGTATACATGAACGAGCTGTCGATGCCCGACCACATGTACGCATTCATGTGCGGGCTCAGGGAGAAGACGAATGTCCGACTGTTGCCCAAAGAACGTTTTCGATCGCTTCCACGATGCTGGGCAAAACGCGCCGAAGATGTTCTGGTGCTCGTCTTGTACAACCATGACAGTCGGGCCCTTGTTCTAAAGTTTGTCGTAGAAGCTCAGGAAGCTCCAACCGAGTACCCGTGTGGTGAATATCAGCTCTATTTGGTTGCACGTCAGGTAGTTTGGCAAATGCTTCCACAGGAATTGCATGAGCTTCTCCGTGAGGAAAGCTGACTGATGGCCAGCCAGAGGTCTCCCTCCAGTTGGACTTTCACCACCAGCCCACAGCTTGAACTGATCCAGTGCTCCGATTTTTGCCGCGAATGCTTTGATTTCTCTCGCTCGTTCTTCGTTTTGGTTATCAGAGGCAGCAGCTTTCTTCGGCGAGAGACTCGCTTTTTCAGGCTCGATAAAACTTTGCGACACGAGTGCTCCAGTCTGGTTTGTTTTCTCTGGCGCCTTATTTGGCACTTTCTTCTTGTACTCTGGTGTCGGCGGGAACATAGCTCTCGCGATAGACTGCGACGACAATTCTTTTCTTTTTGTTTGGAAGAAAGTGGTCAAATAGTTGCGGTACGCCACTTGCCGGTGAAAACGTAGCGTGACTGGCGGGTGCAGCTCTGCAATGGCGTCGATAACGTCGTCGGATGAGAGACGCGACATCGACGAATAGCCATTGACAGCCATAATCGCTTCACCCACTTGCACTATCGAGGCATGTTGCTTCTACACTTCCACCGACCCGTAAAGCCTCGTGGACGGTGCCAGCGCCAAATGAAGCGGGGTGTCATTGAACGTGACGTCCAACTCTCCCAGCTCGGACAGTGTGGGTCTCATCACCTTCTTCCCTTCTGCATCCACTCCACTCACTATCACTGCACTGCCAATCTCTCGAATCTCTAAAGCTCCTGAAACTCCTGCTGGATGCCCTTCATGGATAGTATTGATATCTTTGTTCACTAGTGCTTGGGCCAATCTCCGCGACTTCTCCTTCTTTGCAACCTTTGCGTTGAGTGCCAAGTCAAGTTCCAATGAACGTCGCCATTGCATGGACGACGCTCTAGCCACCACTTTCGACAAGAAGTCGTGCTGATGATAGTCTATCGAGGCCTGATACATGACCGTCGATATGGCTCGAGTGTAGAAAGACCCTAAAACTTATGGGTTCCGCAAAGTCATGACAAAGGGACATGAGCACTGTCTTAAGTATGCAGCCAGTCTCGCAAGCGTTAGTTGCGCCTTGCGGCAACTAAAGTTGATAGCGATAAGCACGTCTCCCTTGGCAATGTCCGCCTTGTCCCCTGTCGTCTGCTGCCTCCGTCTCCTGCACGGAACTCGCTTCCCACGACCCGTAGAGCTGCGAACTGGGCACGAGCCTCACGCCCAGTGGTTTACGACGGAAACACAAGTTGTACTCACCCTCAAAGAGCTTGGACTCGTACGGGGGCTTACTCTCCGAGTCGCTCACGTCCCGATACACTTTGTTCAGGCGTCCAGGTGTCGAAGCTTGTCTTGCTGCCACTTGCGCCTCACGAGACTAAACTTAAAGTGGCGAGAGGACACTTGAACATGATCACTGACGTAGGAAAATCCAAATCTGGCACGAACACTCAACTTGAACAACTGCAACTCAAACATGTATTACAAGTTAGACTGATAACAACAGCACTTCACAGACGTCCGCGTCGCCGACCAAGCAGCATACGCAGGACCCGACGATTGTGGTTTTCGTATACACCAAATCGGGTTTCCAGAACGACGGTAATCGCATGGATGGCAGTTAGATCCTCATGTAGCGTACGAGTGAGCCCTTGTAGATTACGGTTGGTAGACTCTTGAAGAGAACGAAGTTGCAGTATAAGCGAAAAAATATCACTTAAGCTGCGTTCTCTAATTGGGCGCGCCGCACGAGTCCCAGTAAGGTCAATAACAGGAATTCTTGATCTTGCATTGCGTTGTAAGGCCAAACCAATTTCACGTCGACGTTCACGGTCAACGAACTCCATCGCAACTTGACGAAAAATTTCTACAAGCCTTGCCTCTTCACCTGCATTAGCGAAAACGAATTCGTATCTGTCGAAGTCGTCGCCTCCAACTGGTAGTCGAAACTGCAAAAGAGCTCGTTTGAGACGCATTTCAAAGCGATGTGGGATAGCAGTCCGCAAACCTATCACATAGCATACTAATGTTAGCGAAGATGCAGTATATCGGCCAAGATCACCAACCCCTAATAAGAAGTTGGCGCGGCCTGATATATTGGTAGGAGCGATGCCAGTCTTGTAGACCGTAGTGGATTCGTTAAAGATGGGATTTGCTGGGTCTAACCCCATCGTCGGAAGTACAGAGGCCGGGGGCTCGGACAGGCGGAACATGTATCTGCCTCCTTCTGACGGAAGGTTGTCCTCCGAATGGTGAACTCGTATGTGGATGCTGTTCACCAGCCGGGCCCCAACTTCCTGAGGCGTTAGCTCGGAGGAACGGAAATCGGTTGGTTAAACCAGGGTAGTCGTTGGGTATCAGAGACTGGGTGGCAGAGACTGGGTGACTGGGTTGGTGACTGGGTGGGTCGCTGGCTGGGTGGCAGAGACTGGGTGGGTGGTTGAATGTGTCGCTAGATGACAGTACCTCTGTTGCTTGTGGCAAATTGAAAAATGAAGTACCTCCTTCCAGACCTCACTGCTTACTTCGATTTTGACTTCTAAGAAGACAGCGTTATCGAAGATAAGTGCAGGATAAGTACAGGATAAACCAGTTGCCTGTCGTATCTATTGCAAACCTCCAGAACTTGATATATCACTTGAAGTTGTTACATGTGGGAAAACCCGTCATTTCTGATATAGTCTTGGAACAAATCGTCACAAAAAGCACATTGTAATACTTTATAGAGAATAGGACGTATAAAATATTAAAGGCAATTCAGTAAATTTATAAATGGAACGGTAATTAGATTTGGCAGGTAAACCCTTCATTTCTGATATAGTATTGGAACAAATCGTCACAAAAGCTCACTGCTATCCTCTATAAAGTCATGGATGTATAAAGTCTTGGAGGTAAAAACGGACACAAACAGTCCAATATGTGGCAATGTTGCAATAAAAATGGCACCGATTTTACAGTACTTTCGGTACTGTAAAAATATCCCCTAATAAGGAGTTCAGATCTGGCAGGACGCTTTATCGACCGTAGTTCCAGTGGACAAGAGTTGTGTGGAGTCAAGAGCTCCTAGAAGAAGGTATATGCGGGGGAGCAGTGCTGGGAGTTGCGGATGAGTGTCTGCGTAATGTTGAGGGCATCATACCAGCCATTGTGGACGGAGATGAAGAGCCTCCGAAACATGACAGAGAAGCTCATGCAGCCTGGCAGATGCGTCAGGCACTAGCGGGTCATGTCGCCTTCATCCCGTCGAGTGACGTGAAAAAAATCATTGACGAGCCGAGCGACTTGTTACTTACAAGTATGGAGTTGTCGCCGCATATGTGAGGTTCGTTCATATACTAGATTAGATAAAGGCCTGAACTACGTCAAAAGCTTTGAGCTCATATGCAGATGCGTTCGAGTGGAAGTTAGTGTCTGAGCTGCCGAAAACTCAACTATGTGACAACTCTCTTGTTGGAGAAAGCAGAGCAGGCGACAGCTAGTGCCTGGATCGGGGCGAGCGGAGCTGCGTAGTCCGATAGTTCAGTAAAATGCGTATTTTCAACCCTGCTGTCGCCCCACTTAATTCTTTGCCAAACTTTGTAAATCTAACCGTACAACATACCTGAATTGTAATGAGCAACTTACTACACCTGACCAAAGGACATACTATCCATATATAGTACCATGCCGACTTTCTTCGTTGCGTCTCCGCTTTTGCTGTTGATAGACAACTTCTGCTTCTTCCTAGTATTTGCAACATGTGGTGTCTGCTGTGAATCGCATCCTGCGATCACTCGCTGTTGCATACGCATGAACGGACTCGTTCCAGCGTTGCCGTCGCGTTGGTGTCCTGCGTAACCGAAATATCATTAGTTGACTGACAGCCCTTCTGATCAGACAAGCAGTTCACTGTCAATCCGTCGTCATGCTCTCTTGACGGTCACGATGTCGTAGAGATTTTGGCCAGGAGACAACGCTTTCGGCGCATCGATGAACGATGAACGGCGGCAATTACCATGAGGGGACATGGGTGCAAGAATGACAAAAACCGGTCCTGTACACCCAATTAATAGAAATGGTCCCATTTCCTGACATCAACCTTGATCGAAAGTACAATGCGTGTTGCATATCACCTCTAAAAGCTAGTAGATGCAAAGCGGCACCTGACAGTAGTAATGCTAAATGTATATTTATTAGTACTATTTATCTGGTCTGTTGTGAATTCCATGCAAGATAATCGTTTATTGGTTTCCATTTGAGACGATATCTGGTAAATGTTACCCATTCGAGCGCTGAATTGGGTACGAATCAAGTCAGGAGGAAGATCCAGTCTGACGTTTTGCAACATGTGGTAAGTTCGTCTCGCTTTTAGTCTAAATCGTCGCATAATATCTAATTCCTGGTCCGCACTAAAAATTCCGTAGCCCCATTCCTCATTCGGCCGGTGTCGTTGACTCTCCCGTGCATGCAGCGCAAGGCCGCAGCCTTCGAGTCCACCCCCGTCCACTCCGCGCTGGAAATGAGCAGCGAGACGACGGACTTTGAGCGCGTGCCGCCCGAGAGCAGCGGCGGCTTCGTCAAGATCGGTGGCCCTCTGCCAGACTCGTCCGACCCGCGCACCATCAAGGGCGCCAGCAGCGCGCCTGGCAACGGCCATCGCCTGTTCTACCTCCGCGTGATTGACTCTCGCAAGTGGCACTACTCGGAGACGTTTGCGCTGTTTCTGGACTTTTTTGTGCAGGTTTTGACCATCTCGTTCACTCAAAAGGCCTCGTTCCACGACGAGGTGGCGGCCAAAGCCTCACGCTTCTTCTCGTCCGGCCTCATGCTCTGCTACTTCATCGACATGGTCATTCGTGTACTGGGCCTGCGCCTCGCGCTCTTCCGCTCCCACTCGAACATTGCCGACCTCTTGTGTCTGCTGGCCATGGTGGTGCTGCTGGGCTCGAGATATGTCATGGGCGACAAGGAATACTGGCTCTGTCTCGGCTATTTGACGATTGTGGCGCTCCGCCTCATCCTCAAGCCTCGGGCACGAACGTTCTCCAAGAAATTGCACAAGTTCCGCACCAATGGCGACCACATCCGCATCAGCATCGAGTCATTGCGAGCATCGCTTGCTCGTATTCCTGGTATCTCAGCCATGTCCATTGAGATGATGGAGACTGATCTCGTCATCATCTGTGGTCGAGATGAGGGCGACATGACCCGAGACGAGCTCATGAACTTTTTGGAGCGTGCGCTGCACTACCGTCCACCGACACTGTCGGCTACTGAATTTTTGTCGCATCTGCGTGACATTGACGCGTCGTCGTCCACGTGGCCTACGGCATTATGGACGTTGTTCGAAGCACTTTGTGGCATTGGTCCACGCAGATGGCAGACCTCATCTTCTGCTTCTTCGTCGTGTGCATCAACGCATCGGTGAGTCCGGCGCTGGCCATTTTCCTGGCCAAACTGTCTGACGCGTTCGACACGCTGGATTCGGGCGACCCGAACGAGTCGACACTTAAGTTTGGCGTCGTAGGTGTACTAGCATTGTGTGTGCCGTTTGTGTTGGGTGACTACGCCGTCGGGTACTTCCAGTCCAAGATGATCTCGAAGGCTACCGAGTCCATGCAATCAGCGTTGCTCAACATTATTTTACGCCAGGACACTCAGTTCTTTGCAGAGCGATCGGAGGGTGACTTGAACAATCTCTTTTCGAGTGATGTGGCTCGTGTAAACGCTCTGTGGCAGGCTGTGTTCTGGAATCTGCTGAACCCGCTTGTGGCTGTGATTTTCGGTTTTGGCTACGCATTGTACATGGACGCTAGTATTGGTATTATGTCGTTTGCATTTACTGCAGTGCTTCTTTCGAGTGGTCCACAGGGTTTTGCTGCTCAGCGATCGAAGGAATTCGGCTCTAGGAACGCCTACGTCGCTGCAGAATTCCAGAATGCTGTGGGCTGTGAAAAGGTTGTGCGTGCCTACGCTATCCAAGATCCACTTATTACGCGTTTCAAGAAAACTTGTGCAGCGTTGCGCAAGAGTCAGTTTTCGAAGGATTTTTGGTCAAGTATCGTGCAGATCTACATTGAGTCTGCGATGTACATTTTCGTGGCCATTATGACTGCCTCGCTGGCTATGAAGGTGTGGCACAAGGATTTGTCGTCAGGTGAATTCTTCGGATTCATCACGCTATTAAGTCGTGTCTCGAACCCTGTTACGGTCCTGGGTGGTTTTATGCGTGTTGCTATCGGTAACGCTAGCAGTCTGCAGCGTGTTGATGATATTATTGTTGGTCTGGGCTCATCTAGCGGTGGTGAGGACGGTGACAAGGATATGCCACCGCTGCCCAAGATGGAACACGATCTCCGTGTTGAAAAGCTTGTGTTTAAATACGACAAGGCGTCGGAGAACTACATCCTGAATGAGTTGACTGCAACAATTCCTCGTGGATCTTACACTTGTATTGTCGGACCGTCCGGCTGCGGTAAGAGTACACTGCTTGCATGTTTAATGCAGTTCCAGGATGCCGATGGTGGTTGCATCCGTCTAGATGGGCATGACATTTTTAACTTCTCCAAGAAGTCATTCATGGACCAGACTGCCGTCGTATTCCAGGATGGTGGTATCCTTAACGGTACTATCTTCGACAACATTCGCTATGGTAATGTCGGCGCTTCGAACGCTGATTGCGAAGAGGCTGCGCGTCTTGCCGAATGCCGCTTCATCAAGGACCTTAAGGATGGTTTCGAGACGGTTGTTGGCCAGCACGCTACGTGCAACCTAAGTGGTGGTCAAGCACAGCGTATCTGTTTGGCGCGAGCACTTTGCCGTCGCCCGAGCCTGATGCTTCTTGACGAAGCAACGAGTGCTTTGGACCCTGAGACCGAGGCGTCGATTGTGGCCACGCTGGAACGTCTTTCTAGCAAGATGAACATGACGATTATCTCGGTAACGCATCGCTTGTCCACCGCCCTTAATGCTGATCAGATTTTGGTTTTGAACGCTGGACGTGTTGCCGAAGAGGGTCGCTACGATGCTCTGGTTCAAAAGGGCGGCCTGTTCTACGAGATGGTCCACAAGGTGGACAAGCCAGATGAGGAGGAGGATGCTGCCCCTGTAGAGAAGCCAGACATGGTTACCATGACTAAAAGCCGTCGCCGTGGCACAGCACCACGCAGAAACACGGACACGATCGGTGCTACTGGCGAGGAGCCGCTGCAGATGCACGACAGCGCATTGGCACTGCAGCAGTTCACCAAGACTTTGAGCTCGCGTGTGGTGCACGAAGGTGACAGTAATCGTCCGGCTGGCACGACTTCGTGGTACCGCTATGGCAATCGTAACTCCCATCGCAGTCGTAAGACTAGCGATGATGGATTCACGTCTCGGCGCTCGGGCAACAACAGTGTGGAGGGTGGTCAATGGTATCCTAATCACCACGATAACCGGGCTGCAGCGACATCGGGTGCCAGCGAGGAAGAGCGCAACAAGTACTTCGTGCTGTAGACGCCATCGCCATATTTTCTTGCGTATTTTGGAAGCAGCTGCAGTGACACTGGATCGGTGTCGATGCCCGCCCGTATACAAATGCTAGCTGCAATGAATAGCTACAGGACTGTTTTGAGTCAATGGTAAGATAGTTTTCATTTGACCTAGCGAAGATAGCTTCAGAAGGAAGCGCGTCGAGAAGAGTAGAGCTAGTTTTGTAGTCAAGGCTAGGCGGACGGAATGCATTCATGTGATTTGGGACAAATTGTGCTTGAGGCTGTTGAAAACACCTCCTCGAAGACAATCAACGTGAGCAATTGTCTGACATAACAACCAGTTATTACATTTAGCGTCAGCACTAAGTGGCCACAGCCACCACTTCTTAGAAACCCAGGGTAGCACGCCCATAAAACTGCTCGTCCTCTTCGGGCAAGGCGTCTTCTAGCCCATCGAGATCGAACTCCTTCGCTTGTTTGCTGTCGTTGCGAGTAAGCGCATGTTTCTCCGGGTCGCCACGCGTTGACCGTGGAGGGGGCAGCGGCGGAGCGGCAGCATTGAGTAAATAAGCGTTCGCAGCGCGCAGGGTCTTCACCCAATTGTTCAGCTCCTGTGGGCTTTTGGTGAAGAAATGAGACTGCTGCTCGTCCGTACTGAGCACGAACTCCTTGCCGTATCGGAGGTCCTCGCAGACGACCTCGAAGCTCTTCTCAGCAAGATTGATTTCGCCTCGTACAACTGAGTCACCACGACGCTTGTAGTATTTGAGGTAACCGTCGGCTGTGATTACGCACCATCGCTCACGTGCACCACGCATAGTTTTCATGCTGCTGATGACGCCACGGTCGGCCCACTCAGTCGGTCCTTTGTCCAAGAAGCCACTTAGCATCGGCATCTTTCCTGCACGAGAGCTACCGGTCGTGGACGTAGTATCAGTGCTTGTGTCAGGAGTAGATGGACTCGAGTTGTCTTTGCTAATGGACCCTGAACGCTTCGATTTCTTCGTGCCCGACGACGAGCGCTGACGGCTTGACGAATCGTGAGGAGCCTTCTCTTTTCGACTAGACTCAGTCCGCGTAGGCGGAGCTCCTGATTTACCCTTAGTTTTAAGTCGGTGTAGCTCATCTTGTGCGTCCTTAAGCTCCTCTTTGATCTTCTGGCGTCGCCGCTGGCATTCTTTTGCCAACTTGTGATCACCTGATTGCGCAGCCTTAGACAAAGTATCCACAACGGAGCGCTGCTTCTTACGAAGCTCCAAGATTTTTGCTTCAAGATCTGCGTACTCAGATTTGGGCTTGCTTGTACCATTGTTGCTACTGCTGGTCTTATCACGAACACCACTGGAGCTGAGCGCATTCTTATCTTTCTCGTCAGATTGTGATTGATGAGAGGATGACGAAGATGTTGAAGAACTGAGGGTTGGTTCCTCATTACCGAGACTTGCGTAATGCTTGGTGAGCTGTTCCATTTCTTTCTGCACCTTGTTGGCCTTCCGTTGTTCCTTATTGAGCTCGTCTTCGAGCCCACGCCGCTTCTTTTTTAGTGCCGACAGTTGTTCTTTAGGCGGTGCTGTGGGTTCAATACCGAAGATATCCTCCTCCGGAACGCGATCCTCCTCCTCATCTTTGTCTTTCTGCTCCACTTTTGCAAGTTGTTTTTCCAGTTCATCTAGCTGGGCCTGCAGTGCATCTCTCTCTTTCCGCAGCCGTTTGTTGCCAGAGCTCATTTTGGAAATGTCGTCATTCAACTCTGTATTTCGTTTGGCCAGCTCATTAGCCCGCACGAGTTCCGGATTCTCCATGGCATATGTGGCCTGTAGCTTGAGATTCTTCATCATGACTTCGTATTTTTCATTGTCAGTTTTCAGGTTATCATTCTCTTTCCGTAGTTCCATTCGCTTCGCATTCAGGATATCAAACTCACTTGACACAGTACTCCATTTGTGCTGCATGCGCGTCAACGATCGCATCAGCTTTTTGTTCTCAATCATCCACATTCCGTATGCAACTCTCCTGTCACGAGCGTACGCGTGTATTCCTGCTTCTGTTGCATATATGCAGTCGAATGTCCATATCCAGAAGCTGCTAAATCATTACCAGCACCATTATTGGCATGCTCTGGGTCTGACTTGCGACCGCCATTTTCCTCTACTGTCCCCTTATGCACATCAGCAAATTTTATGCGAACAGGACGAGACGCGCTCTTGAGTTTCCCCACAACCTCCTTATAAGTCAGTCCAGCCAGTGACGTGTCTTCAATACTGATGACACGCATGCCAATCGTCAGACGTTTATGGGGTTTAACACTCCAGTTGTGAAGCTCTGCGGGGCCTGCTTTGCCGTTAATTTTGGGCAGGTCGTCGACTTCAGCTTGGAATTGAGGGTACAGAATCGTCTCCATCTGATGGACTTCCCTTAAACTCACTCCAAGGCGCCCCTCTTGGAAACAAATCTCCACCTCACTCATCCAATTGAAAGTCTTTTTGATCTTGTTGCTCGAGGTTTTCATGGGTGGTGGGACCCACTGCGTCTTGCCAGCGGGAGAGATGAAATAGTACCGACCTTTCTGGGACTTGCTCTCCTTACGTGTCCATCCTGGTGGTAATTTGTCTTCGCCTTCAGGTGTGGCGCTTCCTGTGCTGCGTCTGCTACCACGACTTCCTCGACTCCCCCGACTACTATTGAGGGATGTAGCATTGGACGAATTACTACTGGACACTGGTGCTTTGGTGGGTTTCGTAGTAGTAGTAGTAGTAGTTGTTGTTGTTGTTGTACTACCTCCTCCCTTATCGTTGGACATTGTACTATTGTTTCTGTTTCATGGCAACATGCAACAACGTTTAGTACAAACCCCCTGTCGCTTTAACACTAGTCTAAAAATCAGGTACTGTATGGCCGATGGCAATTTCCCCTTACCTCCACAATGTCGTCTTCTTCATGGCTGAAAATAGGTTCCCTGAGCTCGAGCTAGCGCGGCGTAGACGGCAGCTTGCCTCCTTCTCGCTCTGTCGTCGTGCACGAAGCTAGCTTCCTCCCGTTGGAGATCGCGCCGTCGCTTGCTCGCACTTGGCAGCTCCGTTCCTTTCTCTCGCCCGTAAAAATGGCAACCCCCTCCGTCTACCAGCTGGTGAACCGGAACATCTCGAATAAGTACGATTGCAGTAACCAATTACAAAACGACACAGATCTGATTCTGACAGGAAGCCATTTCAGCAGTCGCAGAGGAATCAATAGCAGCCAATGAAAATGTAAGAGTAAGTACATATCCAACTCGTTTTTGTCAAAATATAAAAACAAACTGAGGAAACCTGTTTTGAGTGGGCAAAACACTGCTGCAACTGCTGATCTAGTAATACGATTGAAATTGTTGCTCGAACGACGGCGCTCGAGAGCGTTTGCGAGGCGAAAAGTCCTCGGTGGTGTGCGCGGGTCCATAGACGCTCTTAGACCGATGGAGACGCGAAGGCACGTGAACGTCAGCCATCTGGTACACACTGTGCGAGCGCTTGCCCGTCGGAGACTGCTTAAAGGCGTAGGCTGACTGGTGTCCTCGGGTTGGAGACCTCTTTGGGTGGTACTTACGCCCCACACACTCAGAGACCTCGTAGTCACCGTGGCTTCGCGACACAGCTGTCGTTGATGCCGAGGCCCCGTAGTTCGCACGCTCTCGGTTTACCTCGTCGATATACGCTTCGAGGCAGTCCACCATGAACTGGTTTCTGTCGATCGTCACAGCACAGGAAAACTTCTTGTGCAGATCGTGCGTCGTTCCGTTTTCAATGTCGGCTTTCAAGTACCAACAGCGCTTTAAGTGGTGACCCACCTTTAGGCAATAAAAGCATGACACCGGGCCTGAGTTGTCGAAACGATCGTGATCGTACTTCTTCTCATATCTGGTGCGTGATTTGCGCGGAGACTTTTCATATCGATTGTATGCGTACTTGTCGTAACTTCTCTCAGACTCGTACTTGTCCAATCGATCCCGCTTGTCGTAGGCGTCCTTCTTCTCGTGTCTGTCATCAACCTTCGAGACTTGTGGCGTTGCAGCTTTATCTAATCGTTCACGTGGAGGCGAGCGTGTATCAGCTGCCCTCTTGGCTTTTCCTGATGTGTAAATAGCGTCCATTTCTCCACGCGTCAGATCTACAGTATCGTTTGCTCCAGTCGTCACATCAAGTGGTGGCGGAACCATTTTCTCGGTAGTTTTCGGCGCCTCAGGAGCACGTTGTTCCGCGGACTTCTCCATATTATTCTCAACCTGGTTCTGACCCTGATTCTCGACAGGTTTGCTTGTTGGTTTGGTCGTATGCTCTTGCGCAGGCTTCGTTGTTGGATTACCTTCTGTCTTCTCTGAGGTGTTTGATGAAGTCTCTGGCAATGGGCGACCTGCACGTCGCTCTTTGATTTCGAAACTTCTGTATTCGGAATACTTGCAGCCTCCGTCTGTGCTTGCATTTGTTCACGAGTAGCAATCACTTTCTCTACGAGTTCCGCGTACGGCACAAAAGGTCTAAAACCTCTCCATGATGCCACCATTGACCGCCACGCACTAGGCAGCGTCTGCACAAGTGAAACGGAGCGAAAACCGTCCGTCAGATCGATTCCTGTGGCCAGAGCATATTGCTGCATGAGCATTTCCCACCTCGTGATAAACTCCCTCACAGGTTCTTCCTTCTTGTCACCAAGTCGGATATGATGCAACACTCGATGCATCTCGTACACGTCATGAGCTCCAGGGGTGCTGCGATTGCCGTAGAGTGCACAGAGCATCCTCCAACTGTCGTAGATGTTCTTATTCAGGATCGCGCACTCCACGTCCGGATGCAGGAAGCGTTGTAGAATGCTCTTGGCCTCGGCACTTTCTCCCAACACGTCCCATCGACTTAGTCTCCCCTGTTGCGTCTGCTGTGTGGCAGAATTGCGGCCACACGAAGCTTCCTCCTTCATCCCCAACTGCTGCTCGTCGTCTACGTGGATTACCGGTGTTCTAGACGGCACCTCCTCCCCATTGTACGTGAACGACTGACTCCCGTCATAGCTGCGCACCATCACGTAGCCCAGCAGGTGGTAGCGCATGAGCTCGTTCTCCACGCGCGCGCGCCACACGCGGAAGTCCGTCGTGCCGTCGAACACGCGGACGGTGCTGCCAGTGCTGCCAGTGCTGCCAGTGCTGGCCTCCATCTTGTCTTCTTCACCTGCAGATCCAGCTTCGTTAGACGGTCGCGACTCGAAATTGGCGGTTTCAACCAATCAGCACCAGTGTTCAAGTGGCATGGCGGATGTTCGTGATGATGACGGTCGACGTGAAGTGGGGGACGACGCAGTGTGGTCGCTGTCTTCAGCGAAGCCTGGCAACGGCGTGGACCAATTGCGCGATAGTCCGTGGTTCAGCCTAATGGGCTGCAGACAGATCAGTGCCTAACGGTTGCTTCCTCGCAATGACAGACAATATGGACACATACTGGCAGTCGGATGGCGTGCAACCGCACCTGATCAACATCCAGTTCTCCCGCAAGATGGCCGTCAAGGAGGTGGCGCTGTATCTGGACTACAAACTAGACGAGAGCTACACGCCCAAGAAAATTGCCATTCGCACCGGCTCCACCGTACACGACCTCAAAGAGATCCACGTACAGCATATTGCAGAGCCCAGTGGCTGGATCTCCATCCCATTGCTAACGGATGAAGGATCACAACAGGTTCGTTTGTTGTTGATATGCAGCTGATGCCATTAGATACCTAGAGTTCGTTGTTGCCTGTTGTAGTCCCCGCTGCGCACCTTTTTCTTGCAGATTGTGATCCTCGCCATGCACCAGAACGGACGTGACACGCACATCCGACAAGTGAAGATCTACGCGCCGCACGAGACCAACGTCCTGGACTGGACCATCCCGGAGGCCACCACGCCACAGTTTGCAGCGTATTCCTGCATTCGCTAGGGTAGTACTTCAAGTATATAGACATCCAGACACACAGCGTTGTTGCAACAGCGACAACTTGCATTGAATAAAACACGAATCCACCACAGAAACTTGGGGAAGAAGACGGACGATCTCTCTCTTATGATGACACTGACGGGTCTCGGTAGTTTGTCTGCTGGGCCGCGTTCTTAAACCTGCACACGACAGTTAGTATACACTCTGCATCAGTCGAGCTTTGCACGTACACTCCGTTGAAGATGCGAGTCATGGACGTGACCTCCTCGTCCGTGCGCGCCATCTTCTCCACGTTCTGCGCCATCAACGCGATGGACGCGTGTAGCTCCATCATCTGCGCCGCCAGGTCCGCATAGGCTTGCACCTTGTCCTCGTCCATTGCCAAATTGTCCACTCTGTCAATTATCCGGACTCAACCGGATGTAATGTACCCATTTTAAACGTTAGTCGGTTGGTTGCTGGTCATTCCTCCAAGTGCCATGAAGGACGAAGACGACTTCCGCTTGTCTAAGGCCGCTGAGAACCAACTGGCGCGTACGCTGCGCAATGAAGAGAGTGGACGCACGCGTCACACAGGCCGTGATGACCGTGCCACGACGGAGCAGGTGCTGGACCCGCGCACGCGCATGATCCTGTACAAGATGCTGAACCACGGCATCGTGACGGAGATCAATGGCTGTCTGAGCACAGGCAAGGAGGCCAACGTGTACCACGCGCGTCTGCCCGACGGTCGTGAAGGCGCCATCAAAGTGTACAAGACATCTATCCTGGTCTTCAAGGACCGCGAGAAGTACGTCTCAGGCGAGTTCCGCTTCCGTCACGGCTACTCCAAGAGCAATCCGCGCAAAATGGTGAAGCTCTGGGCAGAGAAGGAGATGCGCAACTTGCGTCGGCTCAGAGACGCAGGCATTTATTGCCCAGCGCCCATTCTGCTGCGCTCACATGTGCTGCTCATGGACTTCATCGGTCGTGATGGTTGGGCCGCTCCTCGCCTCAAAGACGCCAAGATCAGCGACAGTCGATACCGAGAGTGCTATCTCTACTGCGTTAAGATGATGCGCACCATGTACCAGAAGTGCCGTCTCGTACACGGCGACTTGAGCGAGTACAATATTTTGTATTACCAAACCAAACTCTACTTCATCGATGTATCGCAGTCTGTAGAACACGAACATCCAAGTGCCAATGATTTTCTACGCAAGGACTGTCGCAATATTGCCGACTATTTCCGCAAGACTGGTGCGTTGAACCCCATGACCACCCAGGAGCTGTTCGACTTCGTCACGGACCCGCGTATTGCAGATGAAGACGTGGATGACCACCTCGAAGCGATTCAGCGCGTGATCGCTGATCGTCCTGTGGAGCGAACCAACGAGGAGCAGGTGGACGAAGCAGTGTTCATGAGCACGTTTATCCCTCGCTCACTGGGTGAGGTGCTGCACTCGGAGCGCGAACAGCTTGCGTATCAGGAAGGAACAATGGAGAAATCGTTGGTGACGGCTATCTCACGTCTCGAAGTTGAGCAGGGAACGGCTCCAGCACCAGCCATGCAGGGCACACGCATCATGGATCTTTTGAACGAGGAGGATGACCAAGACCTTGAATCCAGTGATGATGACGACGACAATGAGGACGAAAGTGACGTTGATTCCGATAGCGACTGTGAAGATGAAGATAACGATGATGATGCATCTCACTTTGACAAGGCATCACTGACAGACGAGCAGCGGGCTGCGTATCGGCAAGAAAAACGGGAGGAACGTGAGAAACAGAAGGCTCTAGACAAGCTAAACAAGAAAGCACGCAAGCAAGAAACTAAGGAGGAAAAGAAAGTGAAGCGGCAGACAAAGATCCCCAAGCACGTTAAGAAGCGTCACAAAAAGCTTGCCCACCAGAAGAAGAAAAAATAAGCGTGCAAAATAGGAACGACATCTTTGCTTTCTCCGTCCGAGTGCATGCATGTCCTACATTGACTACCGCTATGTCGCATTGTGCACAAAGGTTCACGACTCGTTCACCAATCTTGTCATCATTGCTGTCTGCCTTGCGGAGGAACGCCCGTTAACCGCTGCTAAAGGTAGCAACGTCGTCTCCCACCCATCAGCGCAGTTGACCAAGTATTTGACACTTTGAGTGTTGCCTGGAAGACCACAGAGGTGGAGGTCGCCATGGAAAATGGTAATCACGATGTTCATCTTTTCGACGGAACCAACGACTTTTTCGTGTGGCGCTCACGGATTGAGAACGAGCTCATGCGTTCCCATCTGCTGGGCTATGTAGTGGTGCAGGACTACAACGGAAGTCAGTCTTTTATTTACCGAGGCGAACACGTACCAGTAAAGTGTCAGAACGGGCTGAGTAAACTCGATGCAATGAAGGAAGCTGCAGAAGCCATGCATATTGTGCAGTGGTCATTGCACGAAAAGATCGCATTGACGATCGTCAACAAAAATGTTTACGATAGCTGGGCGACGTTGAATGCATTGTATGGGAGTGCAAAGAACCACCCTACTGTCTTTGAAATGCTCCAAATGCTCAGTCACATGTGGTACGGCGAGAAGGGCGGCGAGTCAATGGAGGAGTTTAGTCTTCGGTGGGGTGTGATGGTGCAACAACTCGCACAAGTGACGGGAGACTTGCGTTCAGATTCGTTGCGTTCTGCTCTATTTCAGAGGGCTTTACCCAGGTCCTGCAGACCAAGCATAGCAAAATGGCGCGACAAAAGACCGTGGATCCCGTTCAAGGAGCTTGTCGAGAAGGCAATTACAGAAGCCAAACGTATCGATCAGATTAAGTCGACGGGAGCCCGTGGTGCAAGAAATACTCATGAGCCGTCCGCAAAAAGCAATGCAGGAGATGAAAAGCTGTTTTTACTGCTTCAAGACTAACCATTCTTTCTCGCAATGCAACTACCTGCTCCACGATATTGAGACAGGAAGGACACACAAGGAAAGCAGTTCGTACTCGTGCATAGTGACAGATCAGCGCACGCGAGCGATGGTGGAAGCGCTGGAGAAATTTATTGCCGAAGTGATGCCACGGAATAGTTCGAACGAGATGCAAGGGAGCAGAAAACGCGGTCGGGAAATTGATAGTCGAGAGTTCGATCGACGAAGCAAGTCTCGGCCTCCTCCACCCAGCGATTTTGATCGGCGAAGCAAGTCACGACCACCTCCACCCTGTTCAAATCCCCACCGCTCTCAAAGCGCTCATCCGTCCACGACCAAACGCAGTCCACCTCACGGTGGGAGATCACGAAGTGTGTTTCGTAGTGAAGATTGTGCCGAGGCTCCGTGTTATGTCCAGAGTTTTGACTCGAATTTCGAGCCCTTCTCGAAGTTTTGGTTCCCACAGCGGAAGCGATCTCCCTCATTCGAGCGCGAGTTGAGGTCGTCGTAGGAGTACAGCACTATTTTTCCTGGAGTTAAGTTTTACCGTATTGCTCACAAACGAGCTTGTGCTGTCAGTCAATTTAGCTTTACCAATGATATCTATCGTCTGAAAGGTGATACAGCATCGCTCACCGGAAGCACATGCGTAATTGCACACTTCATAACTAAGAAGAAGTATTCGAGTACAGAATCTTGCATCTGCAAAAGAGGTGTCCAAACACCCGGTCATATCATTAGAAATTCTACAACCTATTCTACCGTTGTGGTTGCTTTAGTGTCGTTACTTGCAGAAGTAATCTGACCTTCCTCTTTCTGTTGGTTCGGCAATTGCTGTTGTAGGAGATCAGTGCGTGTGGAGTGACCGCCTCGAAGCATCTGAGCAGCCCAGCGACCAATTTTACGCCGACGCTGGTGGAATAAGCAAGGGTGCATGTTAGATAATACTGACAAAATAATTTCCACGCACACGTACGTGGATGTAGACAGTAGCGGTTCCCCAACTCATAGTGAAGTTGAAACTCCTGACCACTTCAAACAGCCCCGTTCGCAGCACGTGCGTCGTCGAGATGAAAAACGCGCCCTGCTTAAGTTTCTCCGCTGCCAGGAAATTTGGGACCACTCTCTGTACAAACAAGGTAACATGTTAGCAATCACAGCAATGCAATCGCCAACTACTGATATCGTACTTGTCGTTAAAGCACGTGCCATGGCAGAACACAACGTCACCATCCTCCCACTTGGTTGTCAACAGACTGCCCGTAATAAAATCGATGTCTGTCTTAAGCAAGGGAGAACTGAGTTTCTCCAACGCCAACTTGCGTTTTTCAGCACAGTGAACCAGTGGCTGCAGGTAACAACAACATTTGTCAGGATGGGGCGATTTAACATCAGTGGGAGGCAAACTCACCTCCAGCAGCTCGATTCCGATGGCCTGGTCAAATGGATGCACTAAACTCGCCGCAATCACTGCCTTGCCAGTGCCAGACCCCTAACAGATCCGAATAACAAAATCATATCTAGTTGTTATACCTGTTGGTTATCACCTCACATGTAATCACGTAGCAACACACCAGGTCGTAGAAAATAGCAAACTCAGGCAGTGACGGAGCCACCCAGCGGATGATGTCAGCAAATGGGAAGAACAGGATCTCACCGTACACCTAGCATCAACACAGAAAGCTGTGAGTTGGAGAGCTACAGGAGCACAATCATTATGAATACGTAGTTATCACGCACGTAAGACGACTTGATGAGGTTGGAGCTTTTCCGCGCTTCGCTCGACAGTTCCTTGGCGTACTGTAATATAGAAACCATCATTAACAACCAGAAAATCGCACTATTCTCGCGACAGAAATCAAGCAAAGCATCCGACTGACCTCTGCACCAAATCCGCGGTACACTCGCTCGAACACTGCGAAGGGCTTCTCGAAGATCATCCCCAGCACAAAGTCGGCCACTTTTAGCTCCGCGATCTCTTCACGTGTCACCTGATTAATGCAGAGCATCAGTACGTCCACGATCCTCCCAACTGGTAGCCGCTTACCTCCGGCACAAGTCGCTTCATATCCTGCAGGGCACCGCTGCCTCGGAGCTGCGCCACGCCCTCCGCTGAGCGCAGAAGCGTCTCCACCTGATCGCGCGCTCCCAACGCCTTCTTCTCCGCCTGCATCACGACAGATCATCAGTTACTGTGAAATGCGTATCTGGACCCACTTCTCGTAGCGTCCAGAGCCGACGAAACCACTGCCCAACCTGCTGCCAAGTGTCGTCCTTTGGATCGTAGTCCCGGAGTCGCGGGGAAAGCTGCTGGAGCTCCGTCACCAAGGCTTCAAGTCCATCGCTACTTGAGTTAAATGCTGGTCAAATGACGAATGGTCCGGACTATTATCAGTATTACCGGTTTCGTACTGGCTGAGATTTACTAGTAAACCGGTAAAAATGCGGAATGTGTATGCTGAAACTAGCGAATATTTCCTGCACAGAAAAACGATAGTTCGACTATAAGTGTATGCGGAAAATAGACTAAATATGTGTATCTGAACGAATATGTTTTAATTGATTGCACGAAAAACGCGACCAAAAGTGTATGCGAAAAAACGCAAAAAGTGTATGTTGCATATTCCAGGACTCTTGAAGACATCGTCGCGGTCTGCGATGCAGTGACGATGTCGTGGCCAACCTGATAACAGACTAGTGCTGCCTCAAATGCCTCAAATGCTTTCGTCATGGCGGCAGCTACTACTGGACTGGCATTGGCTCAACCACTTTTGAAGGCGTTCAACTCCTCTACCATCGGACAATCAGCTCTCGCCTCTAATATTTGCTGCCCATCTTTGATAACTCGCAGATAACGCACGTCACGACGTAACAAGGGATAACTCGGTTTGACTCATCACATGTTGTTCTGACTCTCTGCTCGAGAGCTGGCACGAAGATAGCGCTCGAGATCTGCTGGTCGTTTGTTCGCACGAGCAAATCCGCATGAACACGTTATCTAATGAGTGGAATCTCACTGCCATGCGGACACGCTTCTACGGCATGTGTCCAGCAAACCAAGACTCATTCTCCAACTTTCCAATCGAGTAGAAAGCGACAATTGACTCGCTCTACTACCAAGAAAAGTAGTACACGACATTCCTATCCGACGCCATGAAATTCATCCTTCCGACTTTTGTGGCATCTGCGCTGCTCATGCTCTCCGGTGGAACCGATGCTCTCAATGTGAAGATGTACGGCGTCAACTACAACTCGCGCAAGGGACCGGATTGGGCTCCTGATAGCTCGAAGTGTAAGACTGCGTCTGAAGTGCAGAAGGACATGTTTGCGCTCAAGGGAATCACGGACAAGGTTCGCATCTACTCGTTGTTGGACTGTAACCAAGCAGAACTCCTCCTGCCTGCAGCCAAGAAGGCCGGTTTGCAGGTGCACCTTGGTATTTGGACGACAAAGAGCCACGACTACCTCCTCAAGGAAAAAGCAAAGCTTGCTTCGCTCATTGACTCAGGTCTTTATGACAACAATGTCATCGGTCTGCACGTTGGTAGTGAGACCGTCTATCGCAAGGAAATTACTGCTGACACGGCCATCAGCTACATGAACGAGATCCGTAGTTACCTTCGTAGTCGCGGCAAGAACACACCCGTCACCATTGCTGATGTTATCGACATCTACTACGACAACCCGCAAATGGTCGACGCCGTGGATTACATTTCCGTGAACGAGTTTGCCTACTGGGAGGGTGTAGACGTCAACGAAGGTGCGGCTAAGACGCTTGATCGTATCCGCGCAATCCGTGTGACTGCTGCCAAGAAGAACAAGCGGATGGTTCTTTCTGAAGTCGGCTGGAGCTCAGATGGTCACAACGCTAAGACCGGTGTGTCGTCTCTTGCCAACCAGGCCAAGTTCTTCTCGGACTTTTTCCAAGTGGCGCGCTCAACTAACATGGAGTACTACTGGTACGTTGCGTTTGACTCTCAGTGGCGCGTGACCAACGGTGGTGACATTGTGGAGGCCAACTTTGGTGTGTTCAAAGAGGATGACACCATGAAGAGCAACTTTCAGCAACTCACGATCGGCTGGATGGACCCGCGAGCACTTCGCAACGCTGGATCGAACCGGATGCTCTCGGAAAAAAATGCCGGTGTGTACATGTCTACCAAGTCGAGTGACTGGTTGGTGAAGGAACAACAAACGTGGTTCTTCGACTCAGCCACCAAGCAAGTACGCTCGAAAAGCAGTGACCGGTGCTTGGATGCCTATCAGCCTTGGGATGGCGGTATTGTGCACGTGTATCGCTGCATGGACAACGAGGCCAACCAAAAGTGGACGTTCGAGAGTTCGACCGGCAAGCTGAAGCACGCTACCCATCAGGGCTTCTGTCTCGACACGGATCCTGCACAGGGCAACAAGGTGCAGTTGTACGGTTGCTCACCGAACAACCCGAACCAGCAGTGGACCACCATCGACCCTGCCAACATTTAAGTTCTCGATAGTGTGCTCTCGAGCGAATTCATCAGCCTTTTTCATACTAATTCGATTTTTTACTCGACTTAGTTCAACAGTAGCGTAGCAACAGTAATACAAATTTGTGCGGTTGTTGTTGCTTAGTACACATCAACTCAATTTGATGGTAAAATCTATGGATTTCCTGCTCCTGCCGCCACGGAAGATCCACTCGCCGTCGCATCCTCGTCCTCACTTACATGGTTGCGACTCATGAGGACGGTACAATAGGCCTGCAATGCCTTTTTCCCACTACTGAGTACCAAGTCTCGTGTTTCATGTAATACGGCAATCTCACGCTTGGTGTCGCGTTGCTCCTTCTGAATTTCTCGCATGCACTTCTCGTGCTGCCGTTGCGCTTCAGCTGCATAGCCCTTCTGTGATTTACGTCGGTAGCTACAGCATTAGCGACAAGTTAGTTCTAAGCACCAAGTCAAACCAACAAATCCACTTGGAAAACACGTACAATTTGTGGAAAGTTTCTTCACCACCGACAGCGCAGTCAGCCGCAGGTGTAGTTCGTATCACAAAGTTGGCCTTCCTTGCATTCTTCGTAGGTGAACGGAAGTACTGTTTCATGAGCGGACTCAACTGAGACGCGTTGAAAAGTGCACGCTGTTGGTGCCGTCGAAGACGATGTGCTGTACCGAAACTGTTTTCATTATCCAGATCGCTGCTGTAGATTGGCGTGGCTTGGGGTTCCAAAATTTTTGCGAGACTGTTGTCTCCAGTCGCTAGTTTGCCAAGATATGAAGGCTCACTGGCCGATTTTGCCAGAGACTGCGAGGTTTGCGGCGATAAAAGTCTTGGAAGGTGAGAAGTGTCACCAAGCCCAGAATTCCTAGCTGAACCAATTCCAGTATCTACCAGCGCCCCTGCCGACGCTGAAGTCGCTAATATTCCTGGCTTAATCTTGGCGCCTAAATCATCCACCTCTTCTGGGAAATATTGTCGCCTCATGGCTTGCACTGACGCCGGAGTCATCTTGAGACCTAGCAAGAGTTGACACACAAACAGGTAGATGTCGTTCTTGAACTCTGATGAGTAAAGGTGACGGGAACCTGGAAAGAGGTAGTAAAACCCCAGCAGACACCACTAGCTATGGCGTACGGATACACACGGAACAGATAATCCATACTTCCGTGCAGTGCAGCTACCATTTTCACGTACTTCGCACTAATTTCATCCGCAAGTGTTCTTTGCTGTGCCAATGAGTCTTTCTGGTAGAAATGACAGAAGACCAACCAAAATACTTCTTCGAAGAGAGCACCAGAGAGCTCGGATAACAGAAATCGCTTGAAATTTCGCCGACCGTGACTAATGTGAATCCGCTCGAACGTGTGTAGTAGTAGCAAACTGGTGTTCATGTAAACGTTGCTTCTCGCATTCGTCGCACACTCCCCATTGCTCATTCCGTAGACGAAACTCTCGACTGTGCGGGTGATATGCCCTTCGATACTCGCTTGCAATTGCTTTTCAATTTGTCCACGAGCGTTGCGTCTGTTGTCCCCTTTGTGTACCTCCATTTTCTTCTTCTTCAGCACTTGCTGATAGCATAAAAGCAGAGTTAGTCATCATTTTACTGTATCATCTGGTAGAACGCACTGGATGAGTTCGCGTCTTGTCGTCAGGACCAAAAAGTCGCTCTAACATGGCTTGGTTGCTCGCGAGGGTCGTGGACGAAATGGCTCGGCTTTTAGCAGCTGCTGCACCTCGGCTCTCTAGCGTATCTACAAGTGGAGGGACCATCTTGGAGCAATAGTCCGAGTTGACGCGCAGGTCGCACTCGAGACCGTGTTTGCGATTGTTTGCTGAAAAATGACATTAGAAGGAGGACCAAGGCGGAAAACTTCAACACTGAACCTGTCGTCTGCAGCGAGTTGAGTCGCGCCGAGATGATGCCGATCATCTGCGCTGTAATGGCTTCTTTCTGGTGGAGCGACTGCTTCATCTCCTGCTCATCGTCTTCACTCCAGCGCTGAGCCATTGCCGCTAGTCGAAAAGTGAGCAACCTATTTTTACAGTCAACTTCAAGTTGTTATTGCAAATATTGCAGTAGTGGGAATATTTCATTGGGTCAGTGCTGCAAAGATCAGAACGACGGCCTCCATATCTCCTCATCTAGACTCCTCCAGCGCCCCGTTCCGGTCTCATTCCAAGTGCAAGACGCCAGCAAACACGCCCATGTCTTCAGATCCAGACATCGGCGCTATGGAGGGCGAGAGCTGCAGCGAGAAGCGCTTCTTCGAAGAGCGCGACCAAGTGCGCGATCTGCTGCAGAAACTCGTCAACACGCGGCTCCCGACGCCTCAGAGCGACGTGGACCGCGACTTCCTAGCTGCTCACGCCACTGTCACGCAGATTGTACGTTAATTCTGCTTCGAAGGACCTAATTCGGGGTCTAATTCCTTGTGTGCAGCTGGACAGGTACTTGGAACAGGCCCATTTACTGGACCCCTATCTACGCGAGATGCTGGACCCCATTGTGACGGAGATCAAACGCGTGATGGCCCATAGAACAACACACCAAGATGCTGTGGTCTTCCCTTGTCAAGTCTATCGCGACCCGAGACTGCACAAACTGTTCCAGATCGTGTACCATCTCTGCAAAGTGCGCGGCTACAAGACGGTAGTGAAGCTGCTGCCACACGAGGTGAGCGACTTTGAGCCGACTCTGCAGCTGCTGCAGTCACAGGACCGCACCGACCACTCGGCGTGGGAGACTCGCTACGTGTTACTATTGTGGCTCTCGATGCTTTGTCTCGTGCCCTTTGACCTCCACACGATCGACTCATCGTCTTCTAATGCCGCTGACAATGGATCTATCTCCATTGTAGCCAACATCGTCACGCTATGTAAAGAATATTTGAGTGATCCAGGAGCTACTCAAGTTGCAGCAGCGGTGTGTTTGTCACGTCTATTGAGTCGACCGGATATGGAGAAACACTATCTGACGCAATTCCTCAACTGGGCGAATCGAGAACTTATCACTGCATCTGAGGACAACGATATGCGTGTGCTGCAGTTCAAAGTGACAGGAATTATGCTCTGCTTGGCTCATATCGCCAAGAACTCGCCTCGTGAGCTGCACATTGAGGCTAGTCGTATCTATTTTTCCACAGTTATGAAGCTGGTGGCTCATCTCACGGATGATAATGCTCGTTCGGACCGTCCAAGTAGCAGTACTTTGCATCGAAAGCTCAGTGTAAAGCTGGTTCAGCGTTTGGGTCTGCTTTACTTGCCGCCTAGGGTGCGGTCGTGGCGCTATAGGCGGGGTCTAAGGTCGTTGGAACTTAATATGCAGTCCTTAGGTCTGACTACCGTTAACACCGCCACACCGACTCCAAGTCGTTCACAGGAAAACGATGATGATGATGATGCATTTGAAGTGGTGGAAGAGCTAGAACAGATTGTTGAGGTCCTTTTGTGTGGATTACGAGACAAAGACACGGTAGTGAGGTGGTCGGCCGCAAAGGGAATTGGGCGGATCACTGGACGGTTGCCGTATGAATTTGCTGACGATATCGTCCAATCTGTACTCGAACTGTTTGTAGCAACGGAGGGTGACGGGGCTTGGCATGGAGCTAGCTTGGCGCTGGCAGAACTTGCACGTCGCGGTGTTTTACTGCCGCAGCGTCTTCCTGATGCAGTGGACTGTGTCGCTAATGCTTTGAAGTATGACATTCGGAAAGGCACATACAGTATTGGCTCTCACGTACGGGACGCAGCTTGCTATGCGTGCTGGTCTTTTGCGCGCGCATATGAACCCTTGCTGCTTTTACCTTGGTTAAAGCAAGTTCTCGCACCAGCTATGCTTGTCAATTGTGTTTTTGATCGCGAGTTAAACTGCCGGCGAGCTGCATCAGCAGCGTTCCAAGAAAACGTTGGGCGACAAGGACGAACGAACTTCCCGAATGGCATCGACTTGCTAACGAAAGCCGACTACTTCTCGGTTGCAAATTTACGTCATGCCTACTTGGACGTCAGCGTCTTCGTTGCGAAATATCCAGAGTACCGATACGCTTTACTGGAACATCTTATCGACTCAAAAATTGTTCACTGGGATGTCCACATTCGCAGTCTTGCTGCTGTTGCACTAGGTAAGATCGGTGCGTTGGATCCTCCGCACGCGATGGCAAGTTTGTTTCCACGACTTCTGACATCTGCTTTAGCTCCCGACACCGAGGTGATAGTTCGACATGGTGCTATGATTTGCATCGCCGAGTTGCTATCGAGTCTAGTACAGGTACCAGTATACATTGACGGAGAGTTACAAAGGAAGATCAAGATGCTACCCATTGAAGTTGATAAACGGCGTTTATTTCGTGGACGCGGCGGTGAAATGATTCGGACCGCTGTTTGTCATGTGATTGAAGTAATATCGAATTCCCGACTGAGCCTTGGCTTTGCTCATGTGAAGAAATATCTATCAATGGTGGAAGAATGTTTTGTGCACCCGAATGAGAGTGTTCGCGATTCTGCTATTGATGCCTTCGGTGCTTTCACAGCTCAGTACTGCCCTAAGATATTTGAAAAGGGGAGTCCAGTTCATGTGAAATTGATGCAGGATTTAATACCACGATACATCAGCTCCGGCATCATGGTAACGTCCAAAGCAAACGGTGTTTCTGTCGAAGCACCAAACCCAAACGTGGCTGCACGACGAGGATTCTTGCGCGCAGTAGGTGTTGCTTCGAAGGAACTCATTCAGCCATGCATAAAGGAAGTGCTGACTGCTGTCATTCAGTCTGCATCAGTTCAGGAGTGTCCGACTGAAGATGAGGACCCGGGAAGTCGGGTGGCTGCAGTTAAAGCATTGGTAGATCTAAGCTCTCGACCACCAGTCGAGCTTGATCTTAACAACATGGAAAACGGCATCGTTCATACACTTGTCCGTTGTATCCATCAAGATTATCGACTAGATGAGCGGGGGGATGTGGGTTCTTGGGTCCGCAAAGAAGCTATGCTGGGTCTCGAGAAATTGCTGCTTGGTGAAAGCTCGCGTGCGCAAAACCAACATTTCCGCCTGATTGGTGCGACTGTACAGACAGCGTATGGCCAAGGCACCATTATTGACGGGTTATCGGACCGAAAGCGCAAGATCGAAGAAATCAGCGATGTGTCAAAAAGTGACCCGCTTTGCTATGTCAAGTTTGATAAGCCCACACTGGGGTATTATTACTATAGTCCTAGTGGAGTGGGACTTATTCACGCTAACAAATTGTCCGTCATCACGAGCACTACATTTAAAAATGGCGCCGACAGTGAAGTATTCCAAATTCCGGACTTTGAAACCCGTTCTACGGTTACAGAACAGCTGAAGACTTTGAGCCCAGCATCTGCTATGCCATTTGCGCGACGTTTATCTCCGGGTGTCGTCGGCTTAATTGTAAGCGTATTCTGCCATTGGTTCGTTCGCTTATCAACTAACTTGTTTGGTGCGTTTTGCTGGGTAGTTTGGGGCGCTGGCAAAACAGTTAGCAGAGAAATTGGATAACATGAGGATGACGTCAGGTGGCATTTTATTCCGATTGCTGCATTCAGCTACTCCTCGCATTGACGGTATTCCGGATCGATTCCAGCTCGAAAAAGACATATTTCCGTCGACGCTAGTGGCGAACTGGTCTATGGCGCATGATACCTTCCCGTTGGTTGTGAAAATGATGGATATTGCAGAATTCATGGAGGAAGTTGCAGCAGGCCTCGTCATTAGTGTTGGTGGGTTGACTGAAAGCGTAGTGAAGGCCTCCAAAGATGCCCTATTTGAGTGGGTGCGCACACATTTTCAGGCGAAAGACTTCGGACTGCTCAGTCGCTTCAGCTTTTTCTTAGTCACATTACTAACCCGCCATCACCAAGACGACCGCGTTACGACCCCCCTCATGAAGACGATGGCGTTATTGTTGGAGTCTAATCTGCTGCGCTTTCTGTTCGAAAAGCGGCAAACAGAAGACGGCAGTGATGCAAGAACTACCAACTTCGGAGAAAAATTGTACCTAGCATTGCGCGATGAAATCCAAAAATGTACAGCGGTCCCGAAACTCAGTGCAGCGATAAGTGTACTGATTGGGTTGCTCCCAAGCGACCCCGAAACAGAGGCAAAGACGTTGCGAGCCCTCGTGCTTTTCCTAGGACACAAGTTCCCCAAGGTGCGGAAACTAACAGCTGAGAAGCTTTACACGCGATTGATTCTACACGACGAGATTATCGGCGAGGAAAAGGTGTGAGATACTAATTGGGTGGTCCACTGCACGTGCTGATCCGTTTTCATGTGTTCACAGTACGACACAGCAATCGAAATTTTAAGTGATACAGCATGGGACGCCTCGGTAAGTTTGTGCACACGATCAGATTGCAAAGCTAGCCGCTGCTAACATGTCTTTTTCCGGTTGGTAGATATCTCAGGTGCGCTCAGCTCGAAATGAGCTGCTAGAGCTACTAGGCATGGAACTCCCCGTGAAGAAAGTGTAAGCTGCTAGCACGAACGTTGCAGTACGATTATTTCGGCAATCTAACGCTGTGGGTTGCATTTTGTTTGAATTATTAACCAGGCCAACTGAATTCAACAAGCCAACTGATCATGAAGAAGCAGGCTACAAACATCTCATCAAGGAAATGGGCTATTAGCAAGTAATCATGCAAACGTGTTCATATACGTCAAAGAATGCTGCAGTATCCCCAGCCATATTTGTCTAACCCCTTAGGTCTCAAATTCGTGCCTGCCTTCGCCAATGACCATGGTCTCGTACGTCACTTTGACTCGGCCGCCAGTCGCACCTTCGCTCAGATAGATAAAAACGTTCATCATGAACCACGTGAACACAGGACTCCATGTCTTCTTTTCCAGTTTCTTGATCACTCCGGTCGGCTTCTTTGTGTGAGTTCCTTTAATAACTGCGAATATTTGTCCCCACGAGTATGTCTTGCCGGTAGTGCCTAGGTACATATTGAGAAGATCTTGTTGGAGCTCGTTCACACGATCTCCCGAGAAGAGCAGGCCTAGCTCTGTGTCGTTGGGACGCGCGCTTAAACTGCGGTCAGCGAGGTTCGAAGACGACCGAAGTGCGTATTTCCCATCCACAATAAGGATATTGGAATGGACCTTGATCAACACGCCATCATGCTCGAGACGGCCAACGTGGAGGTGTTGCCACAGCTCATCCAAAGTTAAGCCGTACGCCAACGCACAGTCCTCTAGTTGTTCCAGCGACCATTGAATGGAAAGCGTGCAGTACGTGCGGGCAAGGAACGATGGTTCATCTTTCTGAGCTGCGTTTGTCAGAATGAGCGCGTAGAACGGCTCACTCTTGCGGCAAGCCTGACTAATGCGGGCAACAATTGCAGGGCAAATCCGATTGTGTTGTAATGAGCCGCCCGATATCATAATTTGGCTTTCCAGTTGGACGGAATGCTTGGCATTCATGATCATGTTAACCATGCAGTTTTCCTCTCTCCAACCACCGGAAACTAGTGGGAACGGTGGAGACTCCATGAATTGGTCATAGTAGCGCTTGTTCGTTGCGGATTCGTGGTTAGAATGGATCCATCTCGCCATATCTGCCGTGCAACGACAAACAACACTAAGTTCGTGCCAAAAGTATCCGAGATGGTTCTTGCGCAACCATCCCTCACGTTCAGTATTCACATCGCAACCAGTGACCATGATGGCTTCGTCGTCGATGCACAAATACTTCTGGTGGTGGAACGCATACCTCGAATTGTTGGACATGTAGCGCGTAAACCAACTTGGGCCAAGATCACTGACCGAGCAAGCAAAGTGCACTTCTGGAGGTAAAATAAGTCGTAAATCTGCAACCGAGTTTGTCCCGTAGTCACGTATGGGGTTGTACAAGATATGCACGTCGACACCACGGGCGACAGCACCGCGTACGAGTGATACGAACGTGTTATTCATATGCTCCTCCTTTGAAGTGTGGAGCACCTGGGTGAAATCACACAAGAAAGTCGAATAGTAAATTGATTTGCGAGCTGACATCAACAGTTCCACAATGGCCTCTTGACACTCGCGAAAGTCACGGCACACGCGCAGATCATTAACCTTCAAGTCGTCTCTATCCGTCGCCCACTTCATCTGTTCAAACTTAAAGTCCGTCTCGAACCTTTCCTTATCCTTGCTTTTCTGGTCGAGCAGTTCATCCATCGGGCGATCAACTGCCTTCACCACGTTTGATCGTCGACTATCCCCACCACTGTTCTCAGAGTCGACCTTTACGAGTAAAACACACACGCCACAAATCGTGATCATGATACCGCCCAAGAAGTACACCAGCGCATCTGAGCTATAGCTAGCCATCTCATTATAAAAAATCATCCCACAACCCATGTTGCCGATGATGATGAAAGCCTGGTACAGCGGGATGAATTTCAACGTGCCGAAGAACTCGAGTCCCTTGTTCAGAAAGAAAAGTTGTGGCACTAGCGCACAGGGAATGGCAATAACCATCAAAACGAAGAAGGGATTCAGGAACACGAACCAGTCTTGGTGGTTCAGTGCCGACTTGGTCACTTCGACTACCGATTTGGTAGCGAGAGATGTGAAGCCCGCCATGACTCCAGCACAGGAGCTAAATGCCAATAGTCCGGTCGGGTGGCGCTGTAACTTGTCCGTATGGACGCGTCGCAGCAGCAGCATGGCGTACGTGAGTGCCATGACGGTGTATCCCAGCGGGAAGACCGATTCCCTCATGAGCAGCCGTCCAAGTGACTTGAGCGTGTAGTGTTTCTGCGGCACATGTGCGAGTTGCGCAGCGTAGACATCGACAGCAACTCCCACAATGATGAGTGCACTGGACAGCAGATCGTAGACGCCGAAGCTCTCGTGTAGCACGAAGCGACCCAGTAGCGCACTGTAGATGAGTGTCAGAGCCGCGAAGGGCGCCTGCACGGCCTGGCCGAGGATACCGAGGTTGATGACGGCGGAGACGGTGCCTACAGCCAACAGGAAGAGGCCTCCCAGGAATGCCGACTGCATGGTGGCCGTGCCAAGCGCCGAATTGCGTGCCACGCGGATGTGCGCGTACTTCTGGCAGCAGTAGCCACTGGCCGATAGGAAACTACCGAGCAGCGAGTTGAGCACGCCCGCGTAGAGGTACAAGGTGGCGTCCACGTGCAGATCCAACCGCGGACCCAGGACGAGCAGCGCCAGCCACGCGAGCGTGCACAAGACGCTGGAGAACATGGCAAAGACGAACCAGCGCGGCAGACGGAAGGGCGGCGAGGGAGAGGGTGATGACACGGCAATATGCACGTCATGCTGCAGCAGAGGCGTGAGCTCGGAAGCGGCTGGAGAAGACCGCGTCATGTTGGCTGCGTAAAGAAGAGTGAAGAGATCCTTGGTAATCAGATGGAGGCGAGATGTCACGGAGTGGTTTCGCTCAAAAAGAGCGAATCACCCTGTCCCGAAGGAAAGTGTATGTGCCAAGAGAACAGTAATACACTTACTGTCAATTATTTCATAATAGAACACGTATCTATTCAAAGTTGAAGGTTGATCGACAATGCTCGTGCCAGCACAGAGCATGGGGAGCGACTCGACATCCTCGAGTAGCTCACGATTGATATGGTCTGCCACAGAAGCTCCGTACTGCTATAATGTTAGTTTGCACAGCAAGGTCAGAAATCCAAATAATTTGGTAAAGAGTTGAAGTCCGTATGAAAAGCTCGACGGTAAATACGTGCTGCAAGTGCAAGGGCTGTCACCTCGAACAGAATGGAAATGCGGGCAGCACGGAATATCGTGCACAAGAGCGTGGAGATGCAGGTCGCTCGTGGTCGAGAAGACAATGGTTACGTTATGAAACGTCGCCAGCAGTTGTTTCTGTGAACGAACTCGCGCTCTCAAGACAATGGAGAAGTGCTGTAAGGAAGCCCGCTCGCTGCTGGCCCTAGCGTTACCCAGCGCGTTGTCCACATACTGCTACTTCGCCGTATCCATTACCGAACTGAGCGTCATGGGTCACCTGGGTGTGGACGAGTTGGCCGCTGTCGCGTACGCGCAAGTTTGCTTGGATCTCTCTACCCTCGTGTTCATGCAGGGCTTCAATGGTGGCATGAATTCGCTCTGCTCCCAAGCCTTCGGTGCCAAGAACTACCACCTGGTGGGCGAGTACACGCTACTAACAAGTCTGCTACTCACGGTGGCCTGTGTCCCAATGGCTCTGCTCTGGTGGAACTTGGATAGTTTACTGCTGACTGCGGGGGTTGCAGAGCACGTGACCTTCTTGGCAGGACAGTACGGGCGACTGTCACTGTTGTGGCTGTGGCCACGCAGCATGTTTCAAGTGCTCTCGACCTTCTACCAGGCGCAGAATATCGTACTCCCCACGGCCGTTTTCGATGTGCTCATGGTCCTTTTCAATTGTTTCTTCGCCGTCGGATTCACTTACGGTCGCTTCGGATTGCCGGAACTTGGATTCGTTGGTTGTCCACTGGGCACTGCAGTGGCTGTAGCTCTGAGACTTATGTGCTACGTCACGTATATGAATCTTTATTGTAAGTACCACCGCAAGTGCTGCTGGCGCTGGGGCACACTGTTCCTCGACAAACAGATTGTGTGGAATTTGGTATCTGTCGGTATGCCGCTTGCAGCTGGTGAATTACTGGAGAACGTGCAGTTGGCGGTGTTGACACTCTTTGCTGCCAAGATCGGAGAGATTCAGGTAGGGACGCACAATGCAATGATGGAGCTCTTCTTCTTCGCGACGAGCCCACTTTATGCTGTCATTGGTGGCTCAGTAACACGGATTGGAAATCACCTTGGAGCTGGACAGCCGTCGCAAGCCATCCTTGCCGCGAAGATATGTGGGAGCTGCATCACAACACTTGCTATACTAAACAGCGTGGTCATCATTAGCGCACGGCGGTACCTTGGCAAAATTTTCTCGAACGACCCAGAGGTTATCACCACATTCAGCGATGTGTGCTCTCTCGCTGCTCTGGCGTATTTCATATTGTCCTTCTTCTGCTATGCATTGGTAAGTCTATCGTTGGAAAAGCTGCAATATGACAGCTAATTTTTGTTCTTGCACAGGCTATTCTACAAGCACAAGCACGGCCAATGCCACTAGCGGTTGGGATGCTTTCTGGTGCTTGGCTCGTTGGTATTCCATCAGCTTATTTCATGGGAGTTTATTCAACACGTCCGAGTTTGTTGGGTATTTGGGAAGGAATGATATGTGGCTATACTGTGACGTCTTGTGCAAGCTTCATCCCAGCGTTCATTCGACCCAATTGGCAACAAGAGGCCGACAAAGCTGTTGCACGCTCGAAGCTGAGCGAGAAGGAACTAGCCTCTCCAAAAGAGTCGGACAGCTTGTTGGCTGGGTAGCTGCGCGAGTTCATTCATAAGCATGCAATAGATTTCGAGTTAACTACGCGTCTGGACTCGTAATGACCTTAAGACTATCTTGGAGCTTGGCGGTGTAGCGGTTGAGGGCCTCCACAATTTCGTCGTCTTCGCGCTCACGAGCCTAGAACAAACACTTAGATTGCTGCATCCAAACAACACAAAGTACGCAAGATTCCGTACCTGGGCTTCAGCGACGAGCGCATTTTGAATTTTAGCAATTTCTTGTTGTGCAAACGCGTGAAATCTCTCATCTCCACGTATCCGAGTAGCAGTGTACGTGTCCAGCGCGTTCTTTAGCTCGGAATATTTCAACTCGCGATCGTGCTGTAATATGAAAAAGCAAAACAGGGATGATCACAAAACCTGTGGCAACAAAAAATGAAGCGTGCCGCTTACCCGTTCACGCTCAAATACTTCGGCAGTAGCATGTTCGTGATCGCTCAAACGCTTCAAAATCATCGCTTCCTGATTCGCACGCCGTTGACGCTCTTCATCGAAAGAATCCATGAATGCGATGAGCTTCTGAGTAAGTTCGTTTGTCTTGTTCTCAATCATAAGAGGGATATCGTGCTTCTCTTTTGCCACAAGTGCCTGCAGATCATTAATTTCTCGAGTGAGGTGGTCCAGTCGATCGTCGACTTGCTTTGCACGTTCGTTTAATAGACTCTCGAAAGATTCCGTCATGTGTGCGACCTGCTCATCGCAGTAGTTCTGTAGTGACTTGTTCATCTCGATACGTTTCTTGATCTCCGCCTCCAACTTGTGCTCTAGGCGACTCATCTCCTGTCGCATTTCCGCCAAACGATATTCATCTTTCTCGCGTCGTTGCTATATCGACACATCATCAATAGTTAGCTGAATGAATTGGACGATTTTGTCACTAGGAGGCATACCCGCGTTCCAATGCGCATGACATCGTCGAAAGTCGTGAAGCCGTTCATGAGCTTTTCTAGTTTGCTTCGTGTTGCCGTCATGCCTATCTGCGTCGTAGCAAGTGCATTCTCTTCTTGTAATTCTTTACCATCTTTGGATGCCTCGTTCATGGTGAGATTGGAACTGATAGCGACGCTTCATGATTTCATTATTGTGGTCACTAACCATTGGCTTCGTCAGCTACTTCGCGCAATTCATCAAAGTACGTGAGAGGAGGGATGAAGCCAACTCATGTGCACTTCAGTGACTGAAGTTCAGTCGTCGTGCTTTTGTGCAAGTTCAAATGAAGTCTAGCACTAACTCAGTTCCACATTCTCCACCTACAACTCCTCCGAAACATCAAACGTCACTGGTATTCTACGGGGACGAACGATTCGATGTATCTCATTCAGAACCGATTGCCTTTTAAATGACTTCAAAAATTGTGTAACTCGGTGATAGTAAGGTTGGCGGCTATCACACGGTAGACCTTACTGACCGGAACAGCGAGTGCCAGGATCTCACTTAATGGGATCAATTGACGGCCGCATCGCGTTCACGATATATTTTTCAGCAAAAAAACTGGTACTTACAACGAGGCCAATTATCAGGTCAACCTTAATAAATCTCAGGGAAGCTGGGCGATATTGAAAGTATCACGTGTGCATTGCCGTTTGCGAGTACTCGTTTGAGTACTCGTCCACCACGTTACTAGTCGTCAACCTGAACCGATAACCGCAATTCACCGGCCAAAATATAGTTGTCAAGGCTGCTGCCGTGCCTCTTCACGTAAAAATTGCTACGTGAACACGATCAGATAGTTCATCACCTCATCATGACGCCTCATTCACGCACCTCGTCATTTAGTAGTAGTGACTCTGGTGGACGGCTACCAGTAGGCATTATCCATGTTTCCACGACAACAATATGCTGACTAACGTCCATGTGTTAACAGGCTCCAGCAACTATCCGCCTCCAGCGAGCAATGGAAGCACATGCTGCTCTTCAGGCAAGAACATCCCAAGCGGCAAATGACTCGCAGTTATCTTCAACCCCGTACCATGAGCCAACACCAAGCTCCACGTCACCGGCATTCATTGATGACCTAGCAGCCCAACTGAGAGGACTCTGGCAGCGCGAGAAGAACCAACAACAAGAGCAAATCAACACCAACGACGTCCAGAGCGAAGGTGACAGTACCTTGCCTTCCTTAAAAGCAGCACTTCTGAAAATCGGATCGTGCGAAAAGGATGAGCTACTCCTTCATCTGTTGGAGCAACAAGACACGTTGCAATCTCAACGCAACGAGGTGGCAGCGCTCGGAGAGAAAATCGCGGCGCAATTGCTTCATCAGCAGGTAAGATAGGAGAGCTTGAATTGAATCACCATCTAATTAAATGTCGCCACTAGCACCAACTTCGTCAAAAATACCGCGAACGGATCTGTAAACTTGAGGAGCAGCTCGAGAAAGCCTTGAATTTCAATCCGCAGGTAGCATCTCTCCAAGCAAAGGTCGAAGAACTAGAGGAGAGCAACCGCAGTCAGGAACAAAAACTTCGATTCGCGGTACGTACATGGTAAATGTATTTTAGCTTTGCAAGGCACTGAACTGTGATATGATGCGATGCAGGTCCAGAAGCTGCAGCGCAGCCGAAAACGAGAGAAGGAGCTCAAAATGATGAACGATCCATTGTGGGATTGACATCTCGATCCTACAGTGTACAACGAACTCAAAGGACAGGAGGCTATGAACACGGTAACCTTACCTCAAACTTGCAAGTCATGCGCTAATCAATCTTGTTAAGAGGCTACATGAGAGTCCGCACATGCAAGTGGTGGCTTGTAGCAGTCCGGAATATACTTGAGCTGGAATGAGTTAAATGCAAACTTCGTTTTACCAGTGTTCGCCAGCACGTTGATACGGCGAACGCCGCGTTCCCTCATTGCATTGCAGAGATGCACACCCTGCTTGACGTGAAAATGGTCCACCAGCAAACGAGATGTCTCAAGTGTTACTGACATTGCCGTGCGGTCCTTTCCACTCTTGCAGCACGTTGTACGACCAGCTCCAAGACGGCGGCAAATATCACTAGATGCAATAAGAATGTTCACCAACTTCTTCTGCACATTCTCTGTACGAATATTGAGACGAGTAGTGAGTGCTTCGATTTCTGATTGAAGCTCAGCCAGCTCGGCTACATCGGCTTCGCGTTTCTTATCACCGCCCGCGTTAGCCGTCACTTGTGTCTGGTATACGCGGAAGTACCGCTGCAACATCTGCACGCTCTCGAAATTCAACTCGTCCTGTAGGCTCGAGTTCAGATAGTGATTAGCCACTGACTGCATCTCGTTAATGCCTTGAGTAAACATCACTCCGTGAAGCTTGATAGCATGGCCTTGCTGCAGCACTTCTGGAAGTTTTGAAAAGACATCTGGCGGAACAGCGAACGCAACAACGACATGATCTCCGGTTGGTGTGCTCGTAACGCTAACACACTTGGACATCTCCATGTGAGGGTTAGCTTCTCCAGACTGTACCAGCTGGAAGCTCACCACGCTGTTAAGCCACCGAACACCCTCCGACATATCCTCAAGCATTCCTTTTTCGGCACCAACCGTGCTCAGAAGCGATTCAATGCTGAGCAAGTAACCTGTTGAGCAGGCTAACTGCAAACGTTGACGATGTTGCCCTCCGCGAGTCGCTGCTAGGCCAACAGCGTTGAGGAACGAAGCGCCGGCAATTGCTAGCACTTGTGAGCGCACCACATCTTCTCTCATTTCGATACGCTCACGCAGACGTGGGTCTGATGGACTCTGTGAAGCCAGCTGCTGCTGAAGGCGTCTCAGTCCGCCCTCCTTGAAGCCCATAATATGCGCTGCAGCACAACCGTGAGTGACTACCGAGTACACAAACTCAGACGTTGGCGATGTCTCACTGTCACTTTCATCAGATGCAGAACCATCTTCCATCGATGTAGATGCTAAGCTGCCTCTCCGATCCTGTTCACATCGGTCGACATCACCGGCGAGGCGCACACGCCTTCCACGCACAAGATGGCAGTTCAGATTAGTAGCCATGAAGGCAGTTGCTTTGTCCTTTTTCATGTTGCTGCGCTTCAAGCAACCCGTAATGCCCTGCTCACGTCCATTCTCGAGTGATGCAAACATGGTTTCGTATCGTTTGAGACTCTCTTGATAGGATGCGTGAAGGCGCATGTAATGGGCCATTTCCAGTTCCACGTCCCGCATTCGATATTCCACATCTTGAACGCGATTGCTAGACGAGTTCGATCCTGTGATGCTAGTTTGAATATGCTGCCTCATGTCGTTAATCACCTGCTTAGCTTCATCTATGCGGGTGACATTTCGCCGCTGGAGATACTTAAGAAATGCGACAGTCATCGAAACGGAGACATATGACGTCGACAGCTCTTCAGAAACAAGCACGTGGTTGGCTGTCAACGAGTTCACTTGACCACGAAGCATCTCGCTGTAGCTCAATCCACCCCTCAAACTCATAGTAGAGCTAGACATGAGATCACCTGACTTTCGTTTTTCCATTGACTGTGTGTCCACCAGGAAATGGTGTTTTGCATAGGTGTAAGCGTGGCTCACATTAATACTGTGACTGGGTGGAAGAAACCGATCCGTAGCAAGGTAGTACAGCTGCTTGGACGAATCCGTTCGGTGGCACTCAAGCAACATCGACGATTCCCGCGAGAAAAGAACATCCAATGCCGAAACTCGAACAAAGCCAAGTGACTTTTGATGCTCAAGTGACTCCGACGCTGGGTTCACCACCGAAAATACTTCAAATTGTAGCATCGAGCGTGCAGAACGCGGTACTGAGAGCAAGGCATTAAAATCCCGAGCATAAAAATCACCACCACACGATCGAAGTGAAAGCGAGCTCCGCATTTCCGTACGAGAAATTTCCTCAGGTAGTTGTCCCTGGCGGATGCTAAACAAAACCACCAGCATATGTGGAACATCTTGCACAGCCTTGCTGCCAACTGATACAGCTAATTGCACGCTTGGAGGGGGCTTAAATCCGGGCAAGCTGAGGCTTGGCGCCCGCGGAGAATTTGACGGAACTTGCACCACTTTCAGATCACTTGCTGAATGACGAGGTGAGTGCATCATCGACAGTCCATTGTCGTCGTACGCACGAGGTGCACTAGTGAATGATGCTGACTGAGTCAGAATGGACCCGGCACTGGATGACCTGAAAAGACGAGGTTTCGGCTTTGCCGCGTCAGTGGGAGTGGAAACTATGCTGGCAAGACGGGAGTCCCGGTGATGCCTCGACTGATGTTGCTGTTGTTTTTGCTTTTCTTCATTCTCTCGGACGGATCTGGAGTCATTAGCAGCTTGTTGGATGACAGTTGTGTCTGTCGAGAAACGCTTCATAGCGTTCATGCCACTCACAATGTGTGGACTCTCCATGCGCGAAAAACTAGCTCGGTCCACATTGAGATCGTCCAGCATAGGTGAGCTCTCGGACGTACGTCCCTGTAGTTGAGTACGAAACGATCCCCCTTCCGACCGTCGAGTGAATGATCCATTTATCGAGGCACGAGATGTCGAGCGTGCACGCTGCGTGATGCATCCATTGATGCACGAGATCCATGCCTCCATGCTCTCCTCTCCCTGTTCCGCGAACAACGTCAACTTTCGTCCGTCGTTCTCAATAGTAAATCTCCATGGGAATCCATCCTTGGGCGTCGGTTGCACGTGTGTGTTTTCATCAATCGCAATTTCTCCGAGCTTGGCCAGTTCCTCGGCCGACGTGTAGTAGCAAAGGACAGGACGATCCCGTCTCAGAATGAAGAAGCGACGTCTCCATGACTTCCAGAACGACCCTTGCTTCACAAGATAACCACTAGTAATTATATCTGCGTCTGAGAACTGCTCCACGTCGTTGCCACTCATGTGCACAGTCTTCTTCTGGTACGCGCGCTTCCGTAGTCTGGCCATGGCTTTGCTGCCGTCGTGTGCGTGGTAGAACTGGTCCTCGAAGCGACCGCTCTCCGACACTTTAAGCTTCGGCTTCATGCGCTGCGTCATGACCGAGAGACGCGATGGGTCCGTGAGATGGAGTTTTGTCATGCCGTCGTCTTCTGGTACTGCAGGGATAGTGGGCGCTGCGTCTTTGACCTCCTTGAGTCCGCGCTTCTTGTCGCTCTTGCTGCTGCTGGTCGCAGGAGGTTCAGACACAGGCTGCGCGGGTGAGCGCATAGCTGGAAGCGAGCGCGGCGGCTCCGGGACGTCGACAGGGACGTGGATCTGCATGGGTTTATTAGGAGGCTTCTTCTGCTGCGCGATGGCTTCGGCCAGCGTCAACGTCTTGCCCGCCGTCTTGACAGGGGATGACGCGCTCTTACGAGGCGGAGACGGCGACTTGGACTCCATCGCTCAGTGGCTGCGTCCTATGCCGTCGACTAATGCGACGCGCTGATTCCTCGAATGTCGACAAGAAATGACTGACCCCATACTGAGATCAAGTCACTTACGCAGGGTTGCGGCTTCAAGACGTGGGTACAGGATTTTGGTACCCAAACGGTATCGTCTTAAGCAGGGATTCATTGACATGGCTACGCACATCAAGGTGGTGACGTCGTCGAGCGATGCGGCCGCGTACATGGCGCTGGTGGATCGTAGCAACGAGGCTACGAAGCTCATGAAGGCCAATAAGCTGCGCGAGGCTGAGACGATGCTGCGTGACGTCTTGGAGCGCAAACCGGCTGCAGGGTTTGACGAGGTGTCGGTGGCTCTGACACAGAACGAACTGGGCGGTGTGTTGCGGCAGTTGGGCGAGCTGGACGAGGCGCTGGAGCTGCTGAACAAGGCGCTCGAGGTGCGCGATCGTTCGGATGAGAAGGCGGGCATCTCCTTGGCGCTGCGGGACGGAAATCTCACGCGTGACGAGATCGCCAAGGTGTACGAGGCCAAGGGCGACTGCGTAAAGGCGCTGGAAGTGCGACAACCAGGTAAACGCATCTGCGGCAATGAGGCATGTGAAGCGCTCGACTACCAGGACGGGAAACTCTTGGCCTGCACGCGCTGTAAATGCATTTTCTATTGCGGCAAGACTTGTCAGAAGCAGGACTGGAAGAACCGCCACAAGTTGCTGTGTCAATCAGTGAAGAAAGTTGACGACTCGTAATTGACACACCAACTGACGAGTTAATTCTTATACTTAAGTAACGTGTTGTTGGCGTCGATCACTCCCTCGACATCATTGACAAAACAAGATCGAGACACACGCTTGAACTGCTTCTGTTGCACAGTATCAATCGTCTATAAACACTTTCGATTAGCAAAAATAAAATGCAGTAGCTACGATGGCGTATGTGATCACTTCTCCTTGCCCTCCTGACTATCACTGTCCTTCTCAGCCTTTTCTTCCTCCTCGTCCTCCTCTATTTCCTCACCCTCGTCAAGTTCCACCTGCTCGTCTTCACCAGCCTCAGCCTCATTGAGCGGGGCGTCATCACCTTTCTGCTCGAGAGCTGCGAGTTCCTCGGCACGCATGGGGGGAGCAATGAACCACGGTAGCTTACCTCGCTGGTAATCGTTAATCATCTGCACGGCCACGTTGTTGTAATCGGGTTCGCCCTTTTGTAAAAGCTTGCCGCATTTGTTGGCAAGTTTCTCCAGGAAGTCCCATTCGTCGTTCCACTCCTCGATGCCGTACACCTTCACAATAAACTCCTTCTTCACCCGCTGGAGGATGGTCAGGATGAAGTCCGTCGGCTGCGGCAACCGCTCGGCACGAACGACACCCTTAAGCACTGTTTCAATCTCGTCATCACCGGTGTCATACACGATACCGGGACAATCAATCAGGAAGATGCGACGCATGAGCGTAATGTACTGCCACACCTTGGTCTCACCCGGAATCGGAGCCACTTTGCACACCTTCTTCTTACGCAGTGCATTGATGACCGAACTCTTACCCACATTCGGATATCCAATAAGTCCCACTGAGATCTGCTTCTTCTCCTGATGCAGCTTGGCGAACTGACGCAGCAGGTTGATCAGTGCACCCTTACCGAACGGATTGCTCATGGACGCATGGAACGCGAGAGTGGGCGTCGTCTCACTGAGCTTCTGCACCCAGCGCTTAGTGACCCAATTCGGCACCAAGTCGCACTTGTTGATGACAAAGATTAAGTGCTTATGCGAGGCGTTCTTGCGAATGTGCTTTTCCACGTGCTCACAGCGGGTACCAGGTACGTTGCGTGCATCCAGGACCTGGATTACAACATCCGAGCAATCCAGTACCTTATAGAGCTCGCCCCAAATACGTTTGGACTGGCCCTTATTGAACACATCGTGCGAGACCTCCTCCTTGAACTCCTGCTCTACAGCAATGTTGCGATCAGGTCCCTTGGCCTCGTACTTCTCCGCGTTCTCCTGCGCTCTAGAGAGCAATGACGCATAGTCCGTGGCTGCGATCTTGGCACGCTTGCGACTGCGTTTTCCATTGAAGACTTCGTCGTAGCTCTCGGTCTCCAGCAGCTTCATGCGCGACGTCTTCTCACTCTCCTGTAGCAGACCCATAGGCAGTTTACGAGTGCGCAGTACCACGGAGTACGGGTCCGCAGCCTTGAGGGACATTTCGTTTCGGAACTTGTCCAGCTCCTTCTGTCCCACCACGCGCGTGTTGCCGAACCAGCGACGGTCTGGCTGCACGCGTCCACTGGCGCTCGTGATCTCTTGTCCTCCAGCCTTGTTCTTCATCATGAGACTGCCGCCCACAACCTTACCGGCTTTGTTGCGGATGGGGCCGCTGTTGCGGTACATGTTGAGGCGCTTAATGGTGCTCTTGTCGCGCATGTTGGCCGCCTTTTGCCGCTTGGGGACCTTGCGGTTCGGGTTGTCGGCTGACGCCTTCGTCGTGTTGATGCCCTTCGCCATAGCTGTCGCTCTACTTATCGCTTCACCTCCGCGTTCCTTCGACCCTAGCAAAATGAAGTGGCTGTCGTTTTAGCTGAACGATTGGTTGGACCTCGAGCTATGGGTACAGTCATCACTGTCAATAAGTAACGATGCTAAATATCGCTATTATCAAATCTACAAAATATTAATAGAAATTTTACTTAGGTTGTACCATTAAATGTACTTGATTAAACAGGTTATTAGTTAATAAGATGGACAAAAGTGATTAAACTACGGTAGCGTTAGAGAGAAATATGGTACATTGGTACACATGACAGCGTAGTGTCAGGTGACGTTTCGAGGTTTGTATTATTACAGCATAGCCTCAACATGTATTGAATTGTTTTATCTCAACTGAAATCGTAAATTCTTGACATAGCCCAATCCTTGCAGATACAGCCTTAATGGACCAAATCAGCTCTAGACGTTCTCAGCATGGCGACGATGGCGCTAGTGGCGCAGCAGCAGCAGGAACGTGCCGAGATGGCCGCGTATCTGTACGAGAAGCACCTGAAGCACCAGGACGGTGTAGCTGGGACTCTCAGCATCCGGTTGGTGGCCGCTCGCAACCTGCGCGCCGCCGCTTCCATGTTCTGGGTGCGTACGTGCAACCCGTACGTGATCTTCCGCGTGGGCAAGCAGAGCGTACGCAGCTCCACGATCCCGAGCAATGACAATCCGACGTGGCGTCGCGAGTTCCTCGAAGTGAAGCTGCCCAAACTGGACCACAAGCGCCATCCACTTGGCGAACACTCGGACGTGCGTCTGGAACTCATCGTGGACGCCATGAACGAAGACTCTCTCACAGGCAAAGCTACAGAGGCCGTGGGGATGGCCAATGGCTCAGTCATCGGTACGGCGATTGTGGATTTTACGCCGTTGGTTGAGGGAAAGGAGGACGTCATGGACCAATGGATCCCGCTCAGTGGTGCACTCCCCATGGCTGTCACAGGTGGAGCATCAACAGGCAAGAAGCAGCTCGAAGCAGATCTGAACTTGGGTGAAGTGCGTGTCGTGCTACAGTACGAACCGCACGGGATGGAGCCACGTGTGGGTGATGTGGTTAAATTCGAGGGCTTTGGCTCGTACCCATCGGCAGTGCTCGGACCTGTGGAAGATCTCGAGCTTCATGTGAAGAAGACAAGTGGCAGTTATCTGCTCTGTAGCTACACGACTCAGTCGGGCTATGAAGCTGCCCTGCGTATACATCGCAATAATGTGTTCGTGGCGCACCGTGGCAGCTTTTTCGATCGCTTCTACGAGTCGTGTGTGGTGGAGCCGCTGGAGTTCGTGGTCAGTACACCAATCGGTCAATCGGCCAAGGAAGTGCTGCGTCCGTACATGAACGTGGCTCGCGCGTTCAGCGGCCCAGCGTTGGTTGCAACCAAGGCGACGCTTATGACGACGTATCGCGCGTCTACTGCAGCTATCGGGGCAGTGGTAGCATCTCTGGACGAGTAACATGACAATGAATCAGCTACGAGACGCAACAAGTAGTAGGTATAGCACAGTATTGAGTTAATGGTAAGTTGCAGTCGTCTTCAACCTCCCCCCTGTGATTGGTTGAACTTCTCGATAGTCGAAGTTTAGTGGTCAATAATGTAGCCATCTCAGACTTGAAGACAGTTTGCTAGGACGTTGGCAAGGTCTTATGACAGTGCTGCGTGCATCGGAGACCTTCCACCTCCGCGTCTTCACAATACAATCGAGTGTTTAAGGAGATGCAGCACACGAGCGTTGCCGAGATGGCGTCGTCGCTGTCTCGCGTGAGTTTGGACGAGTTTCGATCGCCTGCAGATAAGAAGAGCTACCGTCTCGTCACTCTATCCAACGGACTAGAAGCTCTCCTTGTCCAGAGCAACGCTAGTGCTACATCGTTAGTGACTACCAATTGCACTGGCAATGGCAATGGTCGTGATAGCTATAGTTCAACTGACGGCACAGATTCCGACAGTGCAGAGGAGCAAGAAGGAAAGGACCAAATGAACAACGATCGAGCTTCTCCACTGGCGGCAGCGTGTCTGACTGTGGATGTAGGCAGTCTAGCTGACCCCGAAGGACTGCCAGGTCTGGCACATTACCTGGAACACATGATCTTCATGGGCAGTGAAAAGTATCCGGAGGAAGACGCGTTTGAAGATTTCCTCAGTTCCCACGGAGGTTCCAGCAATGGAGCGACTGAATGCGAGTCGACGCGGTTCGTATTTGATGTAGATGCCAATTACCTGGCAACATCACTTGATATATTTGCGAGTCTTTTCGTGGCTCCGTTATTGCGACGTGATGCGATGGATCGTGAGCTGAAAGCAGTGGAATCGGAATTCCAGCGGGTACGAAACAATAATCTGGTGCGTCTACAACAAGTCATGTGTGAGACGAGCGTTCAGGGACACCCGTATTCGAGTTGCTTCACCTGGGGTAATGATGAGAGTTTGAAACACATCCCTGAACGTGATGGAATTGATGTGCGCGAGCAAATGCTAAAGTTTTTCAACAGTTACTACGTGGCATCGGTCATGAAGCTATGTGTATATGGATGTGAATCGTTAGATACATTGGAGCAATATGTAATGCAGAGTTTCTGCGATATTCCACCCTGCAGAAAAAGCTACGACGTGCCGAGGACGAAATCGCTAGCGGTACCTTATGGGGGTGGAGCAGGTCAGCAACCCACGGCCTTACGCGTCATCCCAGTAGGCGAGAAACGTTCTCTGCAATTGTACTGGATGCTTCCGTCAATGGTGGAAAATTATCGACAAAAGCCTTGGAATTATGTAGGTCATTTATTGAGTCATGAAGGCCCACAGTCTGTAGTGTCGGCTCTCAAACGACGGAAGTGGGCTACCGATCTCATTGCTGGCACCTCTGATCGAGACACCTATGAATTCGGGTCCTTTGGCACAGTGTTTGAGATCCGGGTTTCTCTGACTGAACATGGTCTGGGTTGCTGGGAATTGGTTGTGCAGCTCATCTTTGACGCGCTTCACTACTTTTCAGGAGAGGCAGCGATAGGTAATTTACCTGCGTGGGTGTTTGATGAGCTTCGTTTGTCTAGCGAAATGGACTTTCAATTTCAAGAAGATGGCAAAGCACCGGTAGCATTATGTCACGAACTCAGTGAACGAATGTTGCCATGCCACAATATTCTACAGACTTGTGGAGGAGACATACTGCGTTACGATCTGATTCAGGGTGAATTCGATTCTTCGTCTGTGACTGCTCTGCTGGCTGATCTCTCCGCTGACAGCGTCCGAGTTGTTCTGGTTGCGTCTTCTTTTGCAGACACCCTCGATCCTGAAGAACTTCATACTGAACGATGGTTTGGTACGAAGTACAAAGTGAGCTCCATTCCAGATAGTATTCATTTAGCTTGGTCCAAGAACTCAGGGAATTTTGCAGATGCATCGCCGATGCCAACACAAAATCCGTTTATGGCACAAGATTTCGCCGTATTGCCGTGCAAACCAGCCGACGCAGCCGACGGTGATATCCCTCCAGAGCTCGTTCTCACAACCTCAACAACACAGCTATGGTACAAGCGCGATCGAACCTTTTTAGTGCCCAAGACCAGTGTGAGCTTTTTGGTAACGCTGCCTTCACCAACTGCAACAACTCACATGCTTGCTGAGTTACATGTAGAATGGTGCGACATCGTATTCAGCTCACGCTGGAGCAAGCGGATGCTGCAAACTTTGATGTTGAACTCGATGTTCGAGATGAGATCATTGAAGTAGTCGTCTCGGGGTTCAGTGACAAGTTACCTGCGCTTGTCCGCTCCATTATGCGTGAAGTTTTGCGCCCAACAAAAGCGTCAGACGTTGCGTCAGAATTGGGTCTCGTACGAATAGAGCTAGAGCGCGAGTACCGGAATGCTACATTATCTCCACGAGCGAAGGCGTATGAGTTGCGTCTACAAATGCTCGAGAGCAGGGCTGTCACTACAGATGACAAATTGGAGGCGCTTCAAAACAAAAAGGGTCGCGAAGAGGAACTTGCAGCGGATATTGCTCATTTTACAGCCACACTTCTCCGTCGAAGCGACAGTGCACCAGTATTACGAAGCCTGATTATTGGTAACATCAGCCAAGAAGCTGCCGTCGCACTTGTGCTTGATGTCGATGCTGTCGCGGCTGATACGGCGAATGATGAGCCAGAACTGGAGCTTGAACCAGACCTTCCATTGTTTAGTCCATGCTGCCACACGATTGCACTTCCATCGACAACGAACGGGTTACTTGTCCGTCGTAAAAGTGAACGGATTGGAGAACGAAATTCCGTCGTGGAGGTGTATTTCCAGATCGGTAAAGTTGGACCTGAAGACCGAGCGTATGTAGTGTTGTTGCGTGATTTACTAGCTCAACCATTGTTTCATGAGTTGAGAACTAGACAACAACTGGGATATACGGTGACCTGCAGCATACGTGACACTCACGGTGTGCTAGGTTTGAGTGTTAGTGTGCAATCGGCGTCTCACGCTGCTGGTGCAGTGGCGAAGAAACTCGATATCTTTTTACACGAAGATTTCCCGCGCAACTATCTACTCTCAGAAAAGCATCTATCAACCAAACGGCTTGCATCGCACGTTCAGACTCTACAGCGAGCATATGCACAACATGATTCAACATTGACCGAGCAAAGCGAACGATATTGGGGAGATATCGTTAGTGGACGACTAGAGTTTGACTTGGATGTTCGTGTAGCGAACGCACTAGGAGATTGTACTCGTCAAGGCTTGCTCGCACGGTACCAATGCTGGTTACAAGGGAGTACAAATTGTTACAGTTCATGCACGGACAACCACCTTCACGAAGTCCACAAATCTGTGTATCGAGCAGACAAGAGTCATGGACCTCGAAAATTGCGGGTACATGTAGTGGGAAAATGCAGCCCATTCAAGCCCCTTGAACAACTTCTGCCACCGGAGAAAACCCCAGTAATTATTACAGGTGACCTGGACGATTTCAAACGCGAGCTTCGGTGCCACTGCCACCTCAATTCTTAGCTAAGGATGACTAATTGAGGAATCTATTGGGACTGTTTTCACTGGCTCACGAATATCTACATAGGATGCGTGCCTGTTAACTTTCGTCTTCCTCGTCAGGCTTTTGGTACTCCCGCAACTCTGATGGTGTTACGAAGCTGTGTATGGATGGTCGATGGTTTAGTATAATAGTGCTTGTACGTCGAAGACGCGGTGGAGAACGTGTAGGACCACCAGCTGAACCATCTTCACCTGACTTTAAGTCTGATTTCGATCCACGCCGAAGTAAGTTTCGTGATGAACCCCGCGTCTTTGACATCTCGTACAATGCGTCGGATACTACATGACGCTTCTCCAGGCTCGCTACCCGGCTTTCAATGCTTTCATGTTGGGATTCAATACGAGCCTTTATAGCTTCCACCTCATCAGAAACACGAGAAACTTGCCCTAGAAGATTCTGTAGTGTCAACTCCAGCGCGAGTGCCCAGGGTGGAACATTTTCTGATGATGGTGGTGTGGTCTGGGAAGCGTTTGCGTTTGTAGATATTGTCAGTGACTGCTGGTTTGGTTGGTATGGCTGATGCGGTAGTGTGCTCGATCTTGATTGTGAGCCTCCGTTTATCTGTGCAGCACATGCGCGTTGATCTGGGATTGCAGCAGCCATTAAGCTGCTTAGTTTACGTCTACTACGCGAGCGATCTCCAGTCTGAGCAAGGAAAAGCTCCGACAGTTCCTCAATCTTGGTACGAATGTACTCGACATTGACCTCCATCATTTCCAGCATTGTCATCTGCGAATCTATGGGATCACTAACATCGTGCGAATGTACACGCCGTTTTACTTGTCGGTATTTGCTTAGAACCGTGAATAATTTGAGCTCTGCACGGCGCAATGCTCGTTTCGTACTCCCCGTCCCTGTTAGTTTGGTTGAACTGTCAGGAGGAACTTCACTCGTAGGACCGTTTTCATCTCCAGTGGTAGCAAAATTATGATGCCGGCGTTGTGCGGCGCGAAGTTGTACAAATGCTTGGAGTGCTCGTGCTGCGTGATCGTTTATAAGCCGTCGGTTTTCATCTTTCTTGAGGAAGGCATTGACCTTGTGCTCTGAACGTGTGAGTACCAGATAATTGCTCATGACGGCGATGGTAACAGCGGTGGAAAGAGTGCCGAATATTCCAGCGCTCACTGCGATCGAACGGCCTAACGTAGTGTGCGGTACAACGTCACCATAACCAATGGTGAGGATCGTAATCATGAGCATCCATAATGCATCACCTAAAGGCATAGGCTCACAACACGAGTCCCTTTTGAAAGCGCAAAGGAAACGCTCTGCTACGTATAACGAATAACCTGCAACAAACCCCAAAGTAGCGAAACTCACCATCAAACAACCTACTGGATGGTTCTTCAGAGTCGATTTCATGAAAAACTTGGCCGTGAAGTCCACATTGGTCAAAGCACCGATAAACCATCCGTTGCTGGAGTTGAAAGAGTTGCGAAATTGCACAACGCGAAGCACGAGAGCCACACGAGAAAACATAATGAGACTCGCAGCCACAGTCAATTGCGGCCATTTTGGATCTAGATTTTCGATTCCAGGGAACGGGTGAATACCAAGCACGAGTATCTCAAGAAACAATGTCTGTCGCAACGATGAACTCAGTAACGTTGCTTTCGGTGGCATGATGTTCTTGAGTTTCATGACTTCACATTCGGCTGAGTAATATAAGTAGACGTAGTACAGCATGAGTGCTGTGGAACAAGCAATAAGTACACGTAGCGCTAAAAGAATCATTCGGCCTTCCTTTACAGGCACAGTCGTTCCTAAAGCCTCGAAACAAAGCGGACACTGTGTTTTTAATTCCACTGGACATGTATCGGCCATTGTCCGCGTATTGGAAAACCACAAATATTCCATCTGTACCATCATGAGCATGACTCCAAATAGGCCGTAAAAAAGCTGGAATGCTGTATGTCTCCGTTGTGCCCGTACAAGTATTACCCGTTGCTCTTGCACCGAGGCCATTTCAGCACTTGATGCTTTGGCTTTGCTCCCAAACGGAGTCGTCTTGAGTTTTTGTACTGGTAGAGTCTCTACTTCTGGACCAGATCGTGGGTCTGCTTCAGAAGCTATGGTAGCATCCAGCGGCACGATTTCATTTCTGCTTGGCATGGTCCACAAACACACTGAAAAACGTAGACACCGTTGATCGGTGGCGCTGACCAGAGCACACGAGCATTCACTCGCGCTCGGATCGAGTTAATTGGACGGCCGCAAGCAGTTTTCACCACCACATGGGCGCTTTTACCCCATTAATAGAGGTAGTTTCTCTTTTAGCTGCTTCAAATAGCGACGAGTACAACGAAACAAAGACACAAGACAAAAGACGTCGTAGCGCAGAGAAGCTGCTTTAACTTAGCCGAGTCTCTACGTGGTTCAATCCACTCCAATCCTGTCCTGTGTCAGCTAGAGACATGGTGCTTAGTAGAAGAAGCCGATGATCTTGCCACCAGTGTGTTTGCGACGGGCCTCGTGGTGGTCCATGATGCCGTACGTCGTGCTCACGACAATGTGGCCGAACTGACGCGACGGCAGCAGGTTGTTAATCCACTTCTCGTAGTCCGCCAGCTTGACGTCGAAGCGGGGCGAGATGACACCGCACTTGTTGATGCGACCCTTGAGCTCCACAACGATCTTGCCGGCGCGGTGATCGTCCACGATCTCGAACTCGCCAATGTAGCCATTCTTCTGCATCACCTGCAGGAACTTGACGATGACCTTGGAGCTGGGGCGGATGAGCACCTGACGCTTTCCGCGCTTCTCAGCGTTGTACATCGTCTTGAGGCAATCGGCCAACACGCTCATACGAACCATGGCTGTGGGACACGACAGAACATAGAGTATTAATGCCTACTGCTAGAGCCAAGGTCTGCCGTCGTCCGAGGCGACAGTCTCCACACTCAGAGCCTCAAGGCGAGCGACGGAGCTGCGTGCCACTCAGACGAACGGAGCCTCCAAAGCCGCACGACAGCTCGCCCGAAGGACAACTGCAGTGCGGCTTCTCGGAATTCGAGTCGTGAACGTACTTGCTAGTGGGGTAGGCTTCGAAAAGACTGGAGAGAGATTTACGAATGACCCAGAGCCAAGTGCGAGCAGCTCAATTGGCGCCACACCTGAGCCAACCAAATGCGATGGCGGAGGTTGCACGAAGGTAGATGTTCGGGCAACATTTTTGTGCTGTGCTCGTCAATTGTAGTGCTTGTCACATGAACTGCTCTTACACACCGCTGAAATTGATGCATACTATTTCCTCTAGCGTAAATTTACACATGGTATAACGAAATCAGCGACGACCCTACTCGCCACTGCTTGCATCGGTGGTGTCTTTTATCTCCGTCTCATCCGTCGGGCCCGAGTCGATGATACGCAGACTCCGCAGGAACTCCGGATAAGAGATAAATGTCCGCGTCTCCTCCGTCTCTTCGCCTGCATTTGACATCCGTCGCACGGTTTTACGGTGCGCGAAGGCGTCAGCCAGCTGCTCCAGCTGCGAAAGCTTCAGTGGTGCACCATGCTCCTCATTAATCGCTTGCATTGTAGCGATGAACTGCTCCTTCGTGACATATCCATGGCGCTTGCGATCCAGTACCCGGAACAGGAACTTAATGTACAAACGTTGCTCATGTAGCGACTGCTTCACACTGTCGACGAACGTGTCCGCCCACGCCTGGTTCTTCGACTGCCCGTCTTGGACACTGTCATCGTCCCCGGATAACGAGTCGCGAGCATCCATCCCGACCAGATTTGTGTTCGAAGCACCAAGACTTGCCAGCCAAAGACGCCGCTGGAAGGTGCTGTCAGGCGAGAACGTGTCCTCGAATACAATCCAGTTCAACCCTCGGGTATCCCACTGATGCCGCTGGTTGATACCATAATAGGTGAGCAGGATCGAATTGTACAACAGTTGCGCTTCTTCGTTATCCAGCTCAGGCATCATGTTGAGCTCCTGCGTCCCTTCAAAATGTCATCGACGGTTAGTTTTCCTGACTTGCTGTGGTCAAATGCGTCGAACGCATCCCGCAGCGACTTGAATTTGTTAGAGCTCTGTAGTAATGTAGCACAGCGATTCAGGAGAGAAATAGCCTTGGTGTCGTCCACCTCGAAAATTTCTTGCAGATAATCAGTGCGACTGAACTCAGCAAAAAATGAGCAAAACTCCTGGTAATCGACCACACCGTCGTGATTCTGGTCGAGGTGTTGCATGAACTCAAAAATCTGCTGTTCTGAAAGCGTGTCGCCTAGCTGCAGCTTGCCTTGGATAGTATTCCGAAATACCTCGTACGTAACTGGCCCATTACGCAAGTAACCTTCGTTGTGTTTGTCGCCACTGAAGTGAGCACTGCTAGAGAAGCCATTATCGTCGGGTTTCGAAACAAGCTTCGCTGCAAATTCCTTTTTGGCAGCTCCAGAAGGAGGTGCCTGGAAAAGATTGAACGCAAAGTGAAGTTTATCTTGTAGCGTCATCTTTTCGGCATCCGTTTCCGAAGGATGCGGAAGGGCTTGGCAAAATCCCATCCAAACTTTTCGGATTAGGTTGCGTCTCCACTCAACATTGCCACCATCCAACTCAACTGTGTAACGATTGAGAAATTTTTGGTAGTCAACTCCACCATCCTGCTCCTCCTCAGCGAGCTGATGGAAATATGAAAGGAAACTCGCGTCGATACCCAGAACTTTTTGTAAAGTTGCTTTCCACTCTAGTTTGGTGACACGTCCAGAGTTAGAAGTATCCAGCTCGTTGAAAGCAGATACTAGGACATTCTTCTTTTCACAAATTATCTCCACAAGAGACATCAAAGTTCTCCGTTCCAATCGCTGTGCCTTCTTTCGCCATTCATTTCTTCCGGCAGCTTTCAGTTTCTGAAGAGGTTGAGATGAAAATTGCACAACATGTGGCTTAACTTCGTTGTCTTCTCCTAACTCCAGTTGGACATAAGCACCCTTATTGGTTTGGGAACCGCAGTAGCTTGATGCTGAAAAAACCGTCAGTAGTAGGCCGTCATGAACTATGTCAAATCCTTCTTCTCGACACTCATGAGACCGAATAATGAGGCTTATACCGTTCTGTGCACAAAAAGCCTTGGTGATGTCCGGACCGAATTCCACGCCAGCCCCTCGGCTTGACGGCTTCCAACCATCCTCTTCTCGCGGATCACTCCACAAGAGATGTGTAAACACTTCGTCAGCTCTACTCGTGCCTTGTGTCGGAATTTCGCGTCGGTGGTCAAGCTGTAGCAGTTCTTCAATAGTGACATTCTCGTGGTTACTCAACCCACCGTGCACAATGAAAACACGCTTGTTGAGCAATGCAAAGAGGGGAAATAAACCGAAGACCGTCTCAAACATCTGAAAAAGCTTCATCGGTGAGTAATTCAACGATGTACCTAAGCCGCTCCACCCAGCAACCTCGTCGTTGTCCGTGCCATACTTCGTATACAATTCATCTTCAAACCCGAACACTTCGTTGATCATGCGTTCTTCGTGGTTACCTCGGTTCAAGAAGACGTAATCAGGGTACAACAATTTGAAAATTAGCAGCAATAGTATGACCTCAATTCCGTGTGATCCGCGATCCACGAAATCGCCGTTGAAAAGATACCACGTTTTACCGCTGGGCACACCGTTCTTGTCCATAATTGTAAGCAAGTCTTCCAATTGCCCATGGAGATCCCCGACTACGACTAACTGAACACCCATGGGAATTTCGATCTCGTTCATTGGTGACTCGTGCATCTTTCGAAACAACTTTTCGGATTCGTCCAAAATCTGGCGTACGAAGACTCGATGCAACAAGATGCCATTGCGAAACTGATTAATCAGTCTTTTCACGGTGTCCAACCGCAACGGAAATGACACATGCACACCGCGATAATGAGAAAGCGACTCCTTCACACGATCTTTTTCAGAGACGTCATCGTCGGGGAATTGCATCGTGTCTAACGAGCCCAACATCGGCACCATCGAATGCAGCTCGTTAATACTCGTCGACTTGTTAAGTATTCGTACCATCTGCACTGTACGTTGCTCTTGAACGGTTTCAATCAAATTCCATGTGTTAAAGTTGAGCTGCGTCCGAAATACCGTATACGAGAGATGCTGGCGGATGACATTTTTGATGCGGTTGGCCGATAGTACCGCACCGGAGTAGAGTTCCACATGCTCTAGTGCAAACCGGCGTAGTTGATTATCCTTCTTCTCGAGTTCTACATTTACGAACGCCCTTCCATCCTCCGAGTCATCAGCAGCATCGACCTGCACCACTTTGCCAACCAAAATGCCATACACTAGCACGCGTGTGCCCACTTTCAAAGACGATCGCTGGATCTTTATCGGTGAGCAATCCCGACAGATACGCACTTCATCGTAGTAGCCCTGCATCGGGAGTCGGGGGACGAACACCGAACATTCATCGCACATGCAGATACCGCACTTGCTGCAACAAACAACACGTCACAATCACCTCGTAATTGCTGCAAAAGAGTTGAACGTACCGACAGTGGTGTGGACGGATGAAGAAGCTGAACTCCTTCTTGCAGACCATGCAGCACTTTGAGTTTTGCACCCAAATGGGGCGCAGCGCTAGTCGAAAAGCGCGTTCCCACTTGAGGTAGACGGCGTCTTTACCGGCCCGAAGCTTCCAGCACATGAGCTGTCCTGTGGGTGAATAGCCCGTGAGCTGCATCTCCAGTTTCTTGCGGTTGAACACGAGCCCGCGCTTGATGAGATCAGCGTCGTACTCGTCCTCACTCTTGGCCAGGTCCTTGGCGTTCACCGACGCGTTGAGCATCATGACACCGCGCAGGTGCTTGGATGTGAGCGTGAGATGCACGCGACGGGGCCCCTCGGGTTCGCCCCCAGGCGCCGCTGCAGGCATCGGCAGCTCGTAGTAGCAGAAACGGCCGTTGCGGAAGAGCAGAAAGTAGCGGAAGTGCGCGTAGTCGCCCAGTTTAATGAGCGCGCCCTCCATGAGCTTGTGATCCTCATAGTAGTTGTTCACAGGCTCCTCCTCGCCTGAGACCCAGTGGCCAAGCCACGCGCGCGACGTGAAGCCCTCCGTGTCCATGACGATTCCAATTGACTAATGCCTTGTATTCCGCCGTGGTGCTACCCTTCATGTATGTATAGATGATTAGAGGAATATGTGCTGTCACGATGGTTTAAGCTGCAAATTAGTATGCTCCATTTCACTTGAACATAGTCTTTACACACTGATTATTGGATATAAGAGGTAAAACGCGTGCCACTGAGATTCGCGTGAGACAATCACTCTTGCTGGTTGAAGTGCATTTATGGAGCATCATTGCCAATGGAGCATGTGATAGAGCAGCCAAGAGTTCAACCAAGGAGAAGAGCTTGTAACGATAAAGATCACCAGGCTGCATTGGTCCTGAACTGGTCACGTGTCCTTTTCCCCGTACCTAAACCGCAGCACTGAGTTTTTGATCTTGGCCATGTCGTCGTTGGAGGGCTCTATCTTGCCACGAAAGTCAAACATGGGCTTCAGTGAATGCTGTATAGTCCATTCCTGTAGCTTTGTCACGTAAAGTGCTCTTTGTTCCTCTTTCAGAGGGAGCATGAACCTGGCCAAGCAGTCAATTATTCGTCTGTTCCGTATGCCTCAATGATATCATGTACTTACACGGAAGACTCAACGTCTACGATGGCGGCGTCCTTCAAAATGTTTGAAAATGTCGGTATCGCTTGCTGCTCCACATTTTCAGGGGGCTGAAGCGTGTGGCACTGCTGCGACGATATGAAGACGTGATCAAATAGACCTGCGTAGCGTTTCCTTGAAAACAAGTCATCCATGTTCCCTGCAATCGGAATGATCTGCAGTGAAGAACAAATAGCAAGTGGTCAGGCTATAAAGTCGGAATACAACAAACAATATAGCAACATGTACCTTCACACCATGTAAGGATTGTTTAATGATTTCAGCCGCTGAGTTAGCGTGTCCTTCAGGTCCAGTTGTTGCTGCTTGTTGTTTGCAGGTTCCCCTGAGTGCGGCAACAAGTCAGATGAGTTAGCATATATTCATTTAACCACCTACATTTCGATGGTCATAGGCTGCTTGATATCGTCATCGAGCTCTTCAAACCGCGAGGCTGGTTTGTCTTCTACTGGCTGATTCTCTGTGGCAGCGCTCACATCACCAATTCCACTGAAAATATCGTGCTCCTGGTACGGTTAGTTATGCATCGCGTCAGACACGCAGCAAAAAAAGAGTGAGTGTCACCAAAATGCATTGCACCTTTTCCATCTCATACATCGTCCCCGTCTCGATCTCGTACAAATACGAAAGTATATTGTACACAGCAACTTCCACTGTGTTCTGTTGTCAGAAATATTGAACAAGTAAGTAGTAGATCCATGACGTGAAGCGCAAGGAAAATACCGAATCTAACACGTACGTGGCGATTCTGTTCAACTCCTGTGCCTTTGTTGTGAATCTCGAAGAGTCCCTCCACGAATTTGTTGGACTTCTCGCAATGAACACCGAACGAAATGTATGGGCTTACGATGATGTCGGTCCACAAGCCTCTGCACAATACAGATCCGTGGTGCTTCTTGTTTGCCTATGTTTGATATCGCGTCGGTGTCAACAACGTTATGTGTTCTTTGAGTGTTGCCCAAATACTGGAGCGAACCACCGTACCTCTGTGTAAGATGCCATTGTGCGGTTTGGTACTGTGTAGAGTTGATCGCCGAATTCAAACGCCACGCCAGAATTTCTCCACTTACGATACTGTCGAATGTGAATCACGCTAGCATTTTCGATCTTCTTGAGATTCATCTGTAGTGGAGCAGACTAGCTAAGTACATTGTAAATAGAGTATTCAAGCTAATGTTTGTACGACTTACGGTGTAGTCCCAGTCGATCAAGTTGTCGCGATAGTCGTAGCGAACTTCGTAGTAGTGACGAAGGCGATGATCTCGAAGCGAATCAACTACAAGTACAGAGCAGCTTATTAGACTCCAGCTTTCTTTGTCGATCCAACCTCAATTTTACCATCGAATTTCACAATCTGAAACCAGCTTCGGAACGAGTCGATGAGGTCGTCGTGAGTGCGCATTTTTAAATGCGAGATGTCCACTAGACCTGCTATTGGACCGCGATCGTTGTAGACGAAGTCCATCAACATCTTCGCCTGCTGTTCGATATACGCACTTGTTCTCTCCTTCACACAAGCACCTGTTAGCCAATTTATTTACAAAATGTACGTTTGGTGGAGTTCATGACTTACTTGCACCCGGGCGTTCCCAAATATCTCCAGAAATGAATTGCATCGTTGACGCAGCGGCACATTGAAATCGAGCGCAACTTGAATCAAAAGCAAGTCTCGTGCGAGCGTCTCAATAGGCTTTTCTAGGATATAAATGTGCACTGGTCGGTTTTTCATAGCGGACTCCCATCGATGACGACGTGCGATAGTCGCCAACACATGCCGCACGTCTCCAGGTCCCGTCAACAGTATGTTTATTGGTTCCGCAGACACTTTCTCCTCGTCATTGCCGGCAGCGAAAGCCTCGCTCTTTTCGTTGCTCCACTCTGGAAGACCGGTGCACACATCAAAAGCGGGCGAAAAGCCCCACATGTTGACAGTGCCCATGCTCATCGTGAGCGCGCTGTTAGTTCGAGCCATGGTCTCCAGCTATTAATCGCTTAAGTGCCTGTTGCGCTGCAAGGGGCGTGAGAGTCGACCACCGAAAGATACTTTCAAGCTATGGATACATCCATAATCAGATTGAGGAATCAGAAGCTCGGCCGGGATGTTGCTCTCCGTAGCGATCGCTGTCCTGCTCCAGCTGGTAGTGACGAGAGAATGCGTCTCTCAGACTGTCCCGCTGTACGACGTGCAAGGATTCTTCGTAGACCTCATGACTCACGAGGACCGCGCTCGTCTGCGCGCCTGCCCTTGCCCAAACAGTGGCGATCTCATCACATCACTGTGTTTACCCGTCGACTTTGCCGGTAAAAAGCCTAGGAAGGAGGTCTTTGCCTTCTCTGTGGCGGCAGATGACCGGTGGAAACACTATGACTGGGACCAGGTAAAACTATTGGATGCTGGCAGGTGATGGTTGTGGTTCCTAAGAGCTAGTGTCAGCTCACGACAGTGGCCTGGAACGAGGACAAGGAGCTGCTTTGTCATGCCCACAGCAAGGGCGTCAAGGTCGTCGTGAAGCACAACTTTGACGATGTGGACCAGCTGTGCAACATTACAGCAAGAAACGAATGGATCCAGGTGGGTGGGCTCATGATGCATGGTGAATGCTTACTACTAAGTTGTGCTTGTACAATCAGAAAACGTATAATAAGATCGTCCAGAACTACGCTGACGGCGTCAATATTGACACGGAGAAGCCCATGCACGGTGCGACTTCACAGTGTCTTGGCTCACTCGTGCACGAGCTGCGTCATGAACTGGAGCAGCACGCACTCACGAAGAACGCCCAGGTTCGTTTTCAGCGCTGCCAGCTACTCAAATTTTGTGTACTGAACTCTTTCACACTTGACTTGCGTAGATCACGTTTGACGTCCCATGGGCTCCGCGAGGCGTGGATGGTCGCTACTACCCGTGGCGCGAGCTCGCCGCCGCCACGGATTTTTTGTTCGTCATGTCGTATGACATGCGCAGCCAAGTGTACGACGCGTGCGTTGGAGGTGCCAACTCGCCCTTGGCACTCGTGAAGCAAGGGCTGCAGGAGTTCCTGTTGGCGTTCGACGTCGCGCCAGACAAGCTGGTGCTCGGGGTGCCGTGGTACGGCTACCACTACGAGTGTCTGGCGGGCGCTATAGCAATTGACGATGCCTCGTGGTGCCAGATCCGACCAGTGCCCTTCTTTGGTGCCCCTTGCAGTGACGCGGCTGGTGGACAGATCGACTACGGTGACGTCCGACGACTGGTGAGGACTCACGAGCTTGTCGAGCAATGGGACTCGGAGACGCTGACCCCGTTCGTGTGGTACTCGCCACCTGAGGGCGGACGGACTCAGATATGGTTCGACAACCCGCGCAGCCTTAAGGCCAAGTACGCGCTCGTACACGAGCTCGGACTGCGAGGCGTGGGTATGTGGAACGCAGACACGCTCGACTACGCAGTTCCCAACGAGTCTCAGCTAATGTGGAGCTCGTTGGCCGAAGCATTTGGTTGATTTCTTCCAGCTATTCGCACTTCGTATAAAATCGTTGAGCATACACATTGCAGAGCATGGTAGTGATGGTGCAGCGCAGCAAGCAGGCAAGGGGCAGTGTAGTTTGTCAAGACATGTCAGCATGATTCTTGCTACAATTCTTTTGCGGTAAATTTTCCATATTTCTATCGGCGTGCGCCACACAATGACAAGGAAAACGGCCGTTTTCGGCCGAATCTGGAGCGAAGGTGGAAGGAAGCGCGGATGACGACGATCGATATTTCAATGCATCCCCCTCTTGATATTCCCAGACGGTAACGGCAAGAACACATTCGCGCTTGATTGGCATCAATCGCATTGCGCTCGTAGAGCAACGCACAGTGATACTAATGTTGTGGCCGTTATGTGACTGGCCGTTACAGGGAAAGATTTATGTATCTTGAAAGGGCGTAGGGTGATGGGCGGAAGATCTTCTTTAGAAATAGAAATCATGTGCCGTTTCCGTCGCGAAAAGCTCCGTTTCTAAGCAGGTGCAAGCTCGCATCTGGCCTTCATTTCCAGATTTACTCCAAGCACACCACCGCCTCAGCCTTCGCTGCTAGTCAAGGACAAGATGGAGATGGAGCTGCCAGCCACACCCACACCCACCGACTCGAGAGGTTTGCATCTCAACTTCCAGTCGCCCACGGCCGACAAGGCGCAACAGTCGTTACGCATGCAAGTGGCAGCCCACAACTTCAAGAAACGCGCCGCCTGTGACTCGCCTGTTGCTTCGGATGGCTCAGCGTCGCCAATACCTGTGGCCACGTGCAACTTTGCGGCGCTAAGTCGCCACTTCCATCTGCCGCTTAAGGTCGCGGCCGAGAAGTTTGGGGTGCGCGCCACGGCATTCAAGAAGCGATGCCGAGCTATCGGTATCCGCCACTGGCCCTACCGCAAAGTGCGCAGCCTCAAGCGCTCGCTGCAGGAGCTGGAGCAGTGCCAGCAACAGGCCCAAGACGGATCGGGGCCGCCGCTTTCAGAAAAGCAAGTGAGGCAGTTCGCAGGGTATCAGAGCCAACTCAAGCGCCTCTTGTCTCCCGAGACTTACGGCATCGACCCCTTCGGTCAGGTCTTACCTGCCCATTTCTTCCAAAGTGACGCTGACGGAGGTGATGACCACGACTCAGACGAGGACTCGTGTGGCTCGCAGAGTCCCCGACCAGGCGTCGAGCACTTCGCACACAGGAACAAGGCACGCAAGCACCTCTTTACAGACTCGCCGTCCTCGGCCTCGGCCTCCTCGCCACATCGCGAGAATTTGTTCTTCGGCAACCCCATGGCTATGAACGCGGCCGCAGAATATAGCCGAGCAACACAGTACAACCACTATGGTCAAGTCGGAATGATCCCTGCACAGGCAGGCTTCGTATTCGATACCATGTACGACCCATTTGGCGAGCTTAGCACCTCCTCTATGGACCCGTACGGTGAGAATGACCACCCGTCATGCGGCTACTCTCTGGACGCGGTTTCGTACGACTTCTTCCCGTTACAACCGTCGCCCACAATGACCATGCGGAAAGTGGCAGCCGTAGCTCAGCAGACCTCGACAGCAAACATCTCGAGCAAGGAACAACCTTCCATCGCGTCTAATGGACTCGAAGGACTGGAAGACGACATCTTCCGCCACATCTCCCCTGAGTACGGATGTCTTGTGTAGACAGCGCCACTGCTTGGATAGATGTTACGACAGTCCTACGGTCTCTTTCTTTTTGCTTGCATCTTTCTTTGTGCATTGAGCTTTAAATTATTCCGACGAACGATATCAATAAAAACAACTTCGCTATCTAGGGCTTGACTTCTCGTCCTGGAATTGCTGCAATCTTGCTTGCAGTAAAATCTGCACGAAATCGGCTACTTGGCGGTACGTCGCGACCACGGACTCAGCATCCGAGTTCTCAACACTGAACAAGTTTGGCGCCATTACAATCGCTGCAACACATTAAAAGTTACGCCAGTCAAGTACACTAGGACGAAAACGACAAGGAACGAACCCATGCTCTTCGCAGTCATCTTGTTATCTTGATCGTGCTTGACGACTTCATTCATCAGGTCTAGCAACCATAGTACAACGCTTCGATGCAACGAAGGTAAAGTCGTCAGAGCCTGCATCACAACCTTGGGCTCCGGGTCCTAACCACACGATATGATGCTTAATAACACCACTATTCACACAAACTTGAACTGCGGAGCAAATGTTTTTCCTACCACAAGTGCGCACGTGAGAGATATCTCCTTCTCAGGGATCATGTTCAAGAGACTCACAGGAAGCTCTCGAAACCACACCTGGTCACAACAACAAAATAGCATTAATGTTAGCTTCTTTTGTTACACTCTTCATTATTGCCAAACCTTGATGAGTGAGGCCATAACGTGGACGTCGGAGCAGTCCTCAAAAGAGCCGTCGTTGATTGCAGTCTTTACAGCGACGTACTCGTTATTGTCTGGAGCCAGACGAAACACTCCTTCTGTATGAGCTCCGTTGTGTGCTAAAAAGCAGGTTTTCATCATTTCCAGCACAGCGGGTAGTTTGGTCTCGTACCCTTCTACCGTCCGCTTGGGAACCTTTTCGAGCGGTATCCCAAATTGATGGTTCAGCGTTCTCCATTCGTCCGGCAAACCTTCGTAGCGCGCATGCTCCTCATCGTACGTGACGTGTATCTCCTCTCGAGTTTTGTAAGGACGACTGATCCATTCTCCACGCGATCGATTTTGTGTTTCCATGTCCAAGTCCATGGCACCACCGGTCTCCAGAAGGGCGACAGGTGAGGTTGGTACTTCATTGGACTGGTCGTCTTGGTTACTGCTTTCATCATCTCCCACCACCAAATCGTTCTCAGGGCCGATAAAAGCTTTGGGACGCTTCGATTCTCTATAGTAACGTCATGGCCAACCTGCAATGGCAACATTCTGGTGTCTGCTTCTTGTTGCTGTTCTCCACTCGATGAAGAACGCACCTCGTCTAGTTGTTTCGGATAAATTGTACGTCGGCCAAGACGTCGTTCCAACAATGAAGAGGGCGTAGACGAAGAGATCGCGTCTGTATCACCATCAGATGGGTAATGGATGGAGTGTAAGCCGAGCCCCTGCCATGCCATAACAAGCTACAATCAACTCAGCAGAATGAACAGCTCAATATTGGAAGCACCACAGGCGCACCGCTTGTAGATCTGCATTTGTGTGCATCAGTTTCTTGACAACGTTCACGACCCCTGCTCAAGAAACGTTAGGACAAATGCAGTGAGGATAAGAGACACACGAGCTTTCTCTACCTGGATTGGAGAGGACATGATCAACGATACGAGAGCACTCAGCAGCTTTCTCCGCAGAACCGAACTGGAAGCCGTAAGTGCTGCCGTCCACAACCGTGAGTCGTCGGAAGGCTTTATCATCGCAAGCACTTCGCCACCAGCGGCAGCCGAGGCTGATAATATCATTCACGACGACAGCACCAGATTCCTGAATCCATACCACCATGCGGAAGCGCGCCTTGGACGAATATCGGTCAATTTCAGCGCAAATGTGGACTTGGGCCCTCGAACCGCACGATACGGGCGGCCAGATGGTCGGAAGATCGAGATCCTGTCGATGTCGATGCACTGCAGCAATGGTCGTATACAAAACTGCCTCACTTGGCATCGTACACACGATGAAGTGAGTGAATGTAAGTGCAGACACACGCGGTGCAGATCAAGAAGTACCTCATGTTGACTGGCCATGCTGATCGATGGATGCCAACTTCACACAAGCGAAGCGTTGGGATGAGCAGTTTCCTGACCAGTACGATGGTTTCGGTGAACGCTACAAGAACGAGCAGCATTCTAATATAAGGATGCTACTTGGATTGGTCTAGGCTGAGTGCAGTTTCTACGGACACTGTAAAAGACGTTGCTAAGATTCCTCGTCATCCTTCTCGCGAGCTTCAATCTCGCTCAACATGAGCTGGTACTTGGCCACCACCCGCTGCAACGCGCGATTAGTGGCGATCGTCGGCAGGATGTGCGACTTCAACACATCTCGTTTAACAAGGTCCTGTTATTAATTAATCACGTCAGTCGTGGCTGCACAGCGAATTGGCCAACGGCAACGTACCAGAATCATCGGGTCCCATTCACCACTCTCATCTGAAATTGAGTTCTTGTCAGCGATTGCTGGTGGTGACGGCCTGTAGAACGAAACGTGTGATTTAGTGTCAAGAGATGTAAGCCGCGAAACACAAACTTACGCGTGGAAAGGGCCCATCATGTCAGCGCATAGATCATCCAAGCGAGTTACGTCCTCGTCATGCGTTAGGAACCTCGCATACGCCTGAATCCTGAGCAAACACGCATTCGCGAAATCGTCAGCATCATGTTTGGTCACGGGGAGAAAGTGGCATACCAATAGCGATACTCAGTGGAACTTTTGAGGATGATTGCAGCGGCGACCTGATGCTCGAGATGTGAACGTGTCACATTTCGCTGCACTAGCGGATCTGACATACCCGAAAACATAGCAGAAGCTATTCCTCGTTGCGTGCGACCGTACCCAGACGCGTTTTGGAGCCGCCGCAGGGGTCCGATCTTCAGTGCATTAAGCAATGTTAGATCAGCAGATTTAACAAACCAAATCTGGACGTACGGGAACACTTTTTAAGGTTACAGCATCCGTTGAGAGAGCAGATGCAAAATCTGAAAACACAAAGCTGTCATCTGCTACTCGCATCCTACACCAGACGAAAGCAATGCATGAATATTATCAACTCCCGTTAGAAGAATGCAACCGTACCATGATGACATCGCAGTGTCAAATGTGTAGGAGAGCAGACTTGAGTTGCCTTTTGCTTCTGAGCTAGACTCTGCAAACGTGATCAGCGGCATCCCTTTTGTTGTCACCTGACACCGGAGAAGCGTCAGCTTTCGATGGTCTTCTGGCGCGATCTAAGACACAATAAAGAATTGAAATTCAGAAACAAATGTCCTCGTGAAAAGCAGCCGACCAACTCACATTTGTAATAGCCTCGATTGAGCTAGAGAGAATAAGCTTGCGCTCAGCTAGATCCCAGATTTTCAGGTCACCTGTTGACAGGATCACCAATAAATAGGGCGACTCGCTCACGCTGCACTCCATTACCGAGATAGCACTACCCAAAGCTGAACACGAGGCAAATCAACGTTGCAAATCAGTCGGTATGCCAATACACGAGATGTTTGGTATGTACATACCAATGCACGGGAATAATCGTCTTCCACTGCTATTGAGAACTAGAAGGTCGCCGTTGTGTACACCAACTGCGCAAAAACTTGCGTTCCCCACTGTACAAACTATTCGACCAGGAATGCGATCGATCCACTTCACTTCACTTCCCTCGGAGCATTTAATCGTTGAATACACTGGGCCTAACTCTGTTTTAAGCACCCAAAACATCAGCACTCTCTCTTGAGAATACACAAATTCAACCAGTACCTATGATTTCTTCTGGCTGAGGGTTCTTCAGGTTGTGAACAGTAACTTCCACCATTGCCTTAGACGACATTGACCCCCTTATTGTTGAAACCTTCGAGTTGCCATTAGTAATTGAAGGCTGTGCGCTCGTGTCGATTTCGACAGAGAACTGCAGTCTGAACGGGAAAGCAGGTAGCAACTGACCACCACTGGCCACGCCAGCACTACTACAGGATGAAATGTACCGCGAGTTAGTTGCCAGACAACGACAAATGATACAGACACGAACCTTTCGTTTAGTAGCTTAGGCGGCCGCGCAACAACTTCCCTTGACTTGGCAACCACAGTAGCAACTTGAGTTGGAGGGCGCTCGCTTTCACGTTTTCTCTTCAGCGAAATACCATCAACACCGTTCTTCTTCACTTCTAGTTTCGACGGCTTGGACGGGGCGCCGTTTGTCGATACCAGAGCTGGCTTCTCCTTGGGTGCAGGCCCATTCTTCTCGTTACGACTAGGCGTAGAGCTCGGATTTATTGTTGCAGAATTGTTTGTGTCTGGAACAACACTAACCTCCTTTCCACTCGTTGACGCCATGCGAGTATCTAAGAGTGAAACATCCGATGCTGTCGGCGACACGATTGTCGGGCCCAAGATGTTGCGAATATTATTTTGCGATGATGCTGGATTGTTAGTTGAAAGCTGAGCAGCAGGTTCAAGTTGTACGGGAGCAATTCGCTTTCTATCGCTCTTGTTTGCTCCACTTGGTGGTTTGATTTGGGGTGTAGTTGATATCTGAGTGCCAAGCTTCTTCTTTTTTGGAATGAGTGTGTTTGTTGTGTGAGTCGCAATGGGGGTAGCACTGGTGCCGGGGTTATTACTGACAGGCAGCCGTGGCGACGTCGTTGACTTTTCTTCAAGCTACAACAAACAAAACGTTTCCGATTTAACAAACCTCGTCCCACATCAACTGGCACATATTTGAGTGAACGTACCTGGAGCTGGATTGGGTTCTCTACCAAAGTCGATGCAAGGGTAATACCAGCTCGGGATCCATACTTCATGTAAAAGCGACGATAAGATAACCTGAGAAGACGCTTGGCAAAATCATTAAGCCTACCTTTGCCTGCAGCAGTTTGCTTTGCTGAGTATCGGAGATCGGGGTACCAATCTCGTCCCCTGCAAATTGGAAGCAACAGATAGATCCATCAAGCGAACAGGCCAAGAGAAGTGACTGGGAACTAGACCAAGTCAGGTCTGTGACAGATGAGTCAAAACAATCCTTGATGACTGCCAGTGGGCGTGCTAAATGTGCCAGCCAGATGCTTACGGTTGCATCGTCACCGCCCACAGCACAACAAGCGAATTCCTTATCAGGATCTGACTTCGTCACTTTACAAGCGGAACAAAATTGTCAGTAGGATAGGTATGAAGTGATAAATTCTGCTGCAGTGACGTACCGAGTAGTTTTGGGTTGAATCGTGCACTTGTTACCACGCCCTGGTGACCTACAAACTTAAGGTCATTAGTCCAAGATCCGCGGTTTAATAGGGCTGCGATGTTTTTCTTGGAACTGAAAGCGTGCGTAGCACAGAGGACCGAGCCGTCAGGAGACCATGAAAGCCGGCGAAAGTGCGACGTGGAGGCACACGCCTCGAACGGCTCCATCACAACGTCGGACTCCTGCCAGTCGGCTACTCGCCACATTCGCACTGTCTTGTCCTCTCCAGCACTCGACAGAAACTGCAGCACGGCACGTGAGATAAAGTACATTTCATGACCCACAGACAAGCTTACCTTTCCAACTGGGTCCCATGCAACGCCCTTGACCCATCCATTGTGTCCTGTCAGCGTCTGCAGAGGCTGTGTCATGACTTCACTGAGTGCCCCAGCACCCACATCCCAGATCAAAATGGTGTTGTCAATGCTGCAGGTCGCCAGCATGCGGTCATCCGGTGACCATGCCACGTCCGCCACATCTGCATACACATCATCAGCCACGTTCACTCAGCCAGTCTCCACATTATCTCACCCATCGTGTGTCTCTCTAGAGTGGAGCAGCGCACCCAGTTCTGTCTGTTGGGTCTCGCGTTGGAGCCAAAGGGGACGGGGGCTGGAGTGCCCGCCTGAAGTTCATATAGCAGCACCAGCTGGTCATCCGAGCCTGAGGCCAAGTACCGGCCGTGACCTGCCCAGCGCACGCAGTTGACAGCCTGTTGGTGGTTCGTCAGCGTCGCCAGCAGCTCAAACGTGGCGATGCCTCCCTCCTCAGGCGTCTCTAGCGACCAGATCTTGACGCTATTATCTCCACCTGCCGTCGCGAACAGCTGCAGCGTCGGGTGCGCGTCCACGCCGTAGATTGCGCACACTGAGGCCGATAGGTTTCAACAGGTTAGAACGCCGCAACTAGAGCGAGTTAGAGCACCACGAGCACAACAGCAGCTGTGCACGCGTCTCGACTACACATTGCACACGCACCGGTGCCCGACGAGTTCTCGTGCTTGACGTCCTCGGGCTTTTCCAGCAGCATGTCGGCCGTCTCGTCCAATGCGGTTTTGAACAGTGAGTCCTAGAAATCTAATTTTCTAGATTCTGATAAACGTCAGATTTAGAATCTAAACGAACGGAAGGGTATCAGAAATGGATGTGTATGCTTGGCATTGCACTGTCCGGTAATATACTTACCATGACGAGCACAACATCTCACCGTCTCGTTTGGCTGATACCACGGATGCAGAGTATGTGATGAACAATGCTGACGTCGTAGGTGTACGTGAACTCGTATACGCAGAGTGAAAATCTTTCATCTGCCAAGAGACTCGGTCAGTGGTCATCTGTGTATGAGGCGATGAATTCGCTCTACAAAGCGAGCTATGCAGCCCATACTCGTCGTCAAGTACAGTCTGTAGACAAAAGCGATAAACCCACTAATCCAGGAAGTCTTCTTTTTCGACGGGCTTTTCCTCATCCGAACTTCTTAGTAGTGAATAGTGTTCCTGTCTCTCATTGACAAGTGCGTCGTAGACGTCATTCCACGAGGATTTTTTGTCTGAGGAGGAAAATTGGAGGCTCCAGCAACTCAAAGTCTACTAAACCTATGCAACGTCGGCAGTCACACGAACTCACCGGCGGTGACGTGACAAGGACTACGTTGCGATGCTGCACCACAGATCACTCATCCACGGAGAGATTCTAGCTGCTGGGTTGTCAACAATGAAAGAAGCTGAGTAGGTTACTTCCGCAGAGGTTGTAAACCCCTAATGAGTATTTGTATCTAATTGTAGCATTGTTGAGGTTGATAGTAATGCAGACACCACAGGTCTTCTTTTTGCTCCTGTTGTCGTGGTTGAATTCGACGGCAGCGATCACTCGAAACGAGCGAGGCGCACTCAAGTTGCTCTACTGGGCTACCAACGGCCAGCGTTGGATAGGTCAATGGGACGTACAGAATGAGCGCAGTGATCCGTGCCTTGACAACGTTCGCGACCAAAGAGATTATGCGTCAATGTGTGTGTGTTGTTCTTACATCGTTGTTTTGCACTGCTTTCCAGTGGTACGGTATCGTGTGTGACCGCAATGGCCGCATCCGGTCCATGTGAGTAAAATCGAGGCTGGCATTACTGATGTGTACCTCAAGAATAAACTCAAAGCTCGTCAATGCTCTTTGTTGTGTAGCCGTCTCGCTAATAACAATCTTGTTGGGGTTCTACCTCCAGAATTTCCACGCAAAGATCTCAATGGTCTGCAAGAGTTGTGAGTTGCCCAAGTTTCACACTGCAGTCATAATCGAAAGCTCACCAACTTGGTGTTGCATAGAGACCTAAGCTCGAACTTCCTCACAGGCTACGTGCCGGGGACATTGTCGCGTCTGACTTCACTGCGCAGTTTGCGTCTCGACCAGAATCATTTTGTAGGCGCTGTTCCAGCGTCACTAGCGGAATTGACCAAGCTCAAGTTCCTGTGAGTACCATTCGATTTAACCTAGACTCATGCTACATCTCTTCATCTAACCACTCCACTCTAGAGAATTGCAGTCGAATAATTTCGATGTGCTCAACGGCAACGGCGGTGTCCTACCGGAAGCTGTTCAAAAGCTGACTGATTCTGAAGGTCAGCGCTGTCACGTTATTTACTAGTCTTCCACACCTCGTAGTGGAAGGTTGCTAAGCCTGTAGCACTAGCAATTATACTCCGAGAACTAGAAAACAATAATAACCAAAATGAAAGCGCTGGTATCACTCATGCATTTCATTAACTTCTTTCTCGAGTACTTCACGATCGAATATCCACCTTCTGACCCTTGTGTCTTTTACGTTGTATCTTGATTTGAATATGCATGTAGACAACCATCATCAGTGAGTTTGGAGGCACCAAGCATGCGTACAGTCGAGAACGGATCCACAACGAGGTCAAAGAGACCCGATGCCAGTTCGGCGCGAGGTTCCAGCTTAAATACTTGACCATTCGAGTTGAAGTGGAATCGCGACACGAAGGGGAAATCATACGTCTTGCCAACAAGGCGCTGTACCATCTCCTCGTCAGCGAGCAATGGTTGGAAGAAGTGTTTGATTGTGTCGCGTGAGATACGAAGTGTCGAGCGGCCAATGCACTGGACAGTGTATACGTCTCGATCGTCGCTCTCCAGTGGTTGAATCTGTTCGCAGTGCAGCATGACCTCTGCATGATAACGCGAGTAGTTTTGCCACTGCATCAAGAATGCATCCAGGTCACGGAATGCTGGAGACTGCACGTCCGGCAGCATTACGCTGCGCAGTAGCGTTTCCATTTCCAAAGCGTTGTTCCTAGTTGAATCGTAGCCGTGCGAGAAACTCTGGTAGTAGGCGTGCACTTTGTCGGCAACGAGTTGAAAAGCATTGGCTCGACGCGCAAGGTGCAATTCCGATAGCAGTGCCTGCCGTCTCTCCAGAGCCATGACCTGCTGGCGCATCCGCTGAATCTCCTGTCTCGCCAACATGTCGTGTCGATGTTGCGTTTGATTGGGCTCAGGCTTCAAGCTCTGGACCCGTCGGAAATGGGCATTTGCAGGGCCAAACTTGCTCAATGTACGACAGTTCTTGGACACTCTTCTCACGCGTCGCCGGCGTTGGCATGCAGCGAGTGCGTCTGCTTGCATCGTCAACTGCTCCACAGCTTCTTCAAGCGCCTCGATCTGCTGTGGAGAAGGACTCGTCGGTGGAGCAGAGACAGCTAGCGTCACGAGGTCATCCCCCTCGACCACTCCATCCGGATCTACCCCGTGCGATTCGCTGAGCCATCGAATTCGATTGCGTTTGTTACGACTCGACAGCATCTTGACGGACAGAACGAAGATTAGAAAGTGGAAGGGATGAGACGGACTATTTCGGCGCTATTTGACTCGAGGCATTCGCACGTGTTCGCAAGCGACTGACCACTTGAAACTGCGGCAAAACTGCGCCGACCATGGGCAGGAATACACCTCGTCTTGGCATTTCTAGCGTTCCCGGCGCGCCGCTCGTTCCAGTAATTCGCATGTAGGCTCGTCACATCATGATCAACAGCTCGTTTAAGACCACGCAATGCTCTTGGCAGCAACATCGTCACTGGTACCATCTGAACGCCGCAGCATAATTGTTGCCTTTTTCACACGTCGCAGATACGGGATGGCTACAGTCAAACTTCAATTTTACGATAGTCTAACTTGATTTTTCGACCGGGGCCAGTCATTGACGACCATGAGCGAGCTGTACAAGGAGGCAGCGACGTTGCTACACAAGCTGGAGCTGCGGCAAGGCGGCCTCAAGAGCCTCGCGTACGCAGAGTCCACCGTGCACAAGCGCAGCTCATTCGCGCTGGTCTGTGAGACGCTGCGCTACAAACCTCTGCTGCGAGAGCTGCTGGCGGCCGTGCCTGAGTGCCACAAGGCGCTCAAGACGCCCAAGAACGCCAAGGAGCCGCCCGCACTTGTGTTTGTGGCGCTCTACGACCTGCTCTTCGGACGGCAGAAGATCCAGGGCGGCGGCTACGTGAAGAAGGCGCTCGTGCAGCATCAAACAGGATTCCGCGCGGCGCTGGCGAGGCTCAAGATCAAACGCAAGGTGGCGTCTAATGAGGCGCTTTTACCGCCCGAGAACCGCCAGCAGCACCTCGCTCTACCTCGCTATGTGCGTGTTAATACTCTATTAACATCGCCTAAGGAGGCTGAGAGCTTCACGCGCGAGTACGATGCCAAGCAGGATCGAGACGTGCGGGATTTACTCGTGCTGCCATCGGGCACGGAGCTGCACGAGCACGAGATGGTCAAGAGTGGAAAGCTCGTGCTGCAGGACAAGGCCAGTTGCTTCCCGGCCTTTGTGCTGCATGGAGAGCACACTGACGCCAAGGACAAGCAGGGTGATGTGATTGACGCCTGTGCTGCACCGGGTAACAAGACCAGTCATCTGGCGATGTTGCTGCAGCAACAGGACGGCAACAGAGACGACAGTGTAACTCCGAAGCGACGAGTGTTTGCTTTCGACCGATCGCCCAAGCGACTGGAGCTGCTGAAACGACGCATGCAGTTGGCAGGTGCTGCTACTCGTGTGCAAGCTGAACTGCAGAGCTTCCTGGAGGTACCAGTGGACGGTGAAATGTATCGCAACGTGCGTAGCATTTTGCTGGATCCATCTTGCTCTGGTTCGGGCATGACGAATCGATTGGATCATTTGCTGGACATTGCGAGTTCGCGAGATACCGTGCTGGAACCTGATCATGGTGCGGAATACGAAGAAGACACAGCCAAACGTCTACAGTCTCTTGCTGATTTCCAACTGGAGGCGCTGCGTAAGGCATTTTCCTTCCCACAGGTTGAGCGTGTCGTGTACTCGACATGCTCCATTTTCCAGAAGGAGGACGAGGAGGTCGTGGCTGCTGCTCTTAAATCCGAAGAAAACATTCGAGCCACACGGCCGTTTGTGCTGAAACCCGCCCTTACTTCATGGCCGCGTCGTGGGCTTGAGGTCGCAGGTTTATCCGCTGAACAAGCCAAAACTCTTGTTCGTGCGAATGGTCTCGAGGATTCGACGAACGGATTCTTCGTGGCGTATTTTGAACGGACTGACAGAGTCAGTGACGCTCCTGAGACTGAGGATACAGAGAAGAAAAACAAAGCACGAAGCGTAGAAACTCCGATTTTGACAAACACGACAGAAATCGAGACTGCTCATGCCGGCACAAAGCGTAAACTGCTGTCTGCTGCTCAAAAGGAGAACCGTAAGCGTCGAAAGCGCGAGAAGCGCAAGAAGAATGGCAACACAAAACCTGGGAATGCAAACAGAGAAAACGGGGAAAATTGAGAAGAATACCTTTTGTAACAAGTGCAGTGGATGCTTGCGTGAACGGGTACATATCGTACTCCAAGTATTATGATAACGATGATGTTATCGTTGTGTTGTACCCTGTCGTACAAACGTTTACAGGATTCAATCATGCCATTCACGATCCCCCGTCGGAGTCCCATCGAGAAAACTTCAGTTTTTACTACTCCACTGAAGCCGTGATATGTCTGTCATAGATGCGGGAGTTCAACTACCCGGTGAAGTTGCTGCTGTTTCAAATGCATGATTTCATATGGCTGATAGCCATGCTCCATTGTCTTCAGCTCTTGAAGTCGTCTCTGAAAGTACCCGGTTGAATTGTCACCCTTTTGTCGTTCAATTTGTTCCAGTTTGCAGTTGCTTTGAGCAACAACAAGATCGTATTGGCGTCGAGCATCCGGTACTAACCTGGCTTTTGCTTGTAATCGGCGATCATTCGACATCATTTTCTCTTGCTTTTCCCTCAGCCACTCCACACGGGCACCATCCTCTTTTCGAAAGTCTCCTATGACTGCCGCCATGGCAGATTCCAATTCTTGCAAGTAGTTGACTCCTCCAGTGCGCTGTAGGATGCGTACTTGCCACCGTGCACACGCTGATAAGCGCACAGAATCCGTGATTACTTTTCCGCCATGGCTGTGATGTCTATGTTTCTTTTTGTTGCCATTTTCATGAAGCTTTAATACTTCTGAAGATGATGCATGTGCATCCGACATGTGGACACCCACACCACGCTTGAAAACCTCATCGTACACGAGAGCGAGATCGCTTAGAATGAGAAACACAACCGAGCAATTCACCATAGCGTCATTGACATCTTGTTCCTTATCAACAACGGCATCAGTGGTATTCCCAGATAGTTGTTCATGCTTCCGTGAGGAGTATCTCACGAATCGCCAGCGTGCCAAGCGCATGATGCCTTCGTTAGTTTCCATTGTATATTCACGCGTAGCTGCGTCATCACCGTAGTACTCTTTTGAAGGGGTCAACGCTTTCATAGCCACAATACGCAGCCGTTTTGGTCCACATCGGCGAGAGTCACCTGCGTATACTGTTGGCTGACCATGTGTACTCCCGATTTGTGTCGATGTCGTTATGCTCGACGCTCCATCATCGATCCAACCAGGGCATCCTAGATAGTAGCTTGTGTCACTGAGAAGAGATGCTGCATCATCATCGCTCCCTTCACCGGTCGAGTCAAATTTATTACCATTGGAGCATTGATATCGAGGGTCAAATGTCCGCGGAGCTAGAATTGCTGGGTCGACGCGGAGCCAGAAGTCATCTGTAGCAGTAACCTCGTCGTATCGCGAAGGGTTTCGGAAGTCAACCTGAGTAGTGATGTAATGACAAAGTCAGCTCCAATTTCCCCACGCAACAAATACATGGGAGTAGCAACGCACAATGGTGAAGGTCATGTGAGGTCCAACGGAACTGTCATGTGCGGGACGAGTACGTCCATCAGGTCCAATGGCGAGGGGCAAGTCGGAGCAGGATGAGAATAAGCAAATTTGGTCACCGAAGTGAATGGGCATCTTCGTCGATACATTGCCGTCCTGTAGACCAGCACTCCTATAGGAAGAAAGGTAGACGTTAAATTCTTGAGTCCAGATACTAGTTGACGTGTAGAAACCCACGGGTGAACTCGTTTCTGTTTTGTAGCTTCAATTCCGTCGCTCTTAAATTGAAGGAAGGCCAAATGAGCATTCTTGATCTCTCCATATACAGGCGGCGGGGGTGGGGACAGTGATTTCGCATTGGCAAACGCACACCCGCCTCGAAGCAACGCCATTGCACGCACGAGTTTCTCTCGCAGTGATTCTCGCACCGCAGGAACATCCTCGTCCTTTTCCATTTCGCTGAGTGCAGCAGCACAGACCGTGGCTAATTTCTTCAAGAGATCTACTCTAGGTACTAATGCTGCACGACGGTTTTGCAGATGCATGGTCTTCTCTCCGTAGACTTTGTTGGCCACGAAGTTCTGGTATTGCTCGAAGGATGTGGAACTTTCAGACAACTGCACGACGTCCTTGGCAAGTCGAGGCAATGCATCACGACGTCGTCGAATGTTATCAACTGGTTCTGTAATGACTGACTTTGTACGACGTTTGGATGCTATTGCTAATGTCGGAGCTGGAGGTAGCAGTGGCAATGAAGTTGAACCGCTGAGATGCGTTGGTGAATGGAGTTGTTGCTGATGCAAGACGTGGAGTAGACTACTCCCTGCTCGCACTTGGACCATTCGCTCGCGGCTGCGCTCGATGAGGTCATGGAGGATCTCGCGTTGTGCCATTAGTCTAATGTAGCCATCTGACATTTGAACTATTTCTGATTTTTGAAAATATAAAAAATCCATTGAGAAGATTTAGAGAACGAGGATCACTGCCATAGAATATAGTGGAGCTATCAGATACGATTCGTTACTCGCTCCATTCATCGTCTGCTGTCTGCGGTCCGAAACTTACTTACACCGACCCTTCCACAACACTCGTCTTCTTCTCCTCCTCCTCCTCAGCGTCCTCAGTGAGTGCCGTCACACCAGCCTCAACGTCCTCATCGCTGTCCTCGTCGCTGTCCGACTCGGCGTCCTCGTCCACTTCGGCCTCTGCCTCAGCGTCAGCAGCTGCATCCTCCGCCAGAACGGACTTCTCAGACGTGCGCTTGCGACTCTTAGCAATGGCTACACCAGCAATACCCACAATGCCCACAGCAGCACCGATCATACCACCCAGAACAGCGGGTTTGCTGCCGTTCTCTTCGATCCACTCCTTGGCCTCAGCAGCGTAGGAAACAGTCTCCTCCTTGGTCTCAGTAGCGGTGGCCGGCTCCTCCTTCTTCTGTTCTTCCTTGGGCGCCTCCTCCTTTTGCTCAGGCTGAGACTCACTCTTGGTTTGCATCTTCGCTCCCTTGATGATGTCCAAGTCCACGTTGCCGTGGTGCACGCGCAGGTGGATGGACCTGGCGCCCTCAGGCACATCAATGACCTCGTCCACGACCTCATCGTCCTCGAACTCGAGCTCCTGGCTGTAGTCTTCGTCGTCGTCCAGATCCACGTCCACAGAGCCGTCCTTGAACTCGATGTCCGTGTCCATCTGACCGCTGGAGCCGAGGCTGGTGGAAGCCGAGAAGTCCAGGTCACCCGAGGATGAAATGTCCAGCGTCTGGTCGCCCTCGCCGCTGTAGTCCAGGTCCTCTCCGTCGTCCAGATCCACATCCACGTCGGGCGAGCCGTCCAGGTCCAGGTCCAAGTCCTGTGAGCTCTCGATGTCCAGTTCCTCCGACCCATGCAGCTCCACATCAGCCGTTTCCGAGCCCTCCAAGTCGTATGAGTCGTACGAGTCATAGGACTCAGAGGTTCCGTCGTCTTGCTCCTGCTCAGGCGCGCCCTTGGGCTGCTCCACCACCTTGGGCGCATATTTGGTGGTGTGGTGGATGCCCGCCAGTCCCCGGCGCGGGTGCGTGCGCAGGGCCGCAGTCTGTGCCACCTCCGAGGCGGCGAACGTCGACACACACAGCGCCAGCGCCAGCGTCTTCTTCACAGACAACACCATGATCTTTAGCCACGCGACGGATAGCAAGCAATTCCTATAGTGAGCCGCCACTGCCGCTTCACAAAGAAAAATCAGGTTCGCATGAACCCACGGGTTTGAGTGGAAAATAGACTTGTAAACTGTATGCATCCGATTTGACAGGGATATCCCGATAGCTCTGGAATCAGTGTTTCGCTGATTCAACCCGCAGCTCGAAGATATCACGCCTTGCTTTCCTTACTTTCTTGCCGGTTGGTTCGCTGACTTTTGAATTTTAGCCTGAAAGGAGCACAACAAGTTGAAGCCAAGAACGGGTGCGACCAGTGGCGACAAGACCGCGGAGGTGGATCGTCGTTTACTAAACTAAGTGATTAGCTGGGTAAGTTTAAAATGAAAAATGCTTGCGATGACAATCACCACTTCAACGTGATAACACGATGACGTTTCCTCTACATGATGACCGTCTTCTCCACATGTAGTTAGCTTCGATGACACCAGCATTTTAGCCTTTCGTACTCCATGCGTTGACCTCATACCCGTCACTCTCGCCACCAGTGTTCAAATAATCTTTCCTTGGTCCTCGCGCTTGTCAACAGCAAAGAACTTGCTGTGCCTCGTCGATCTGCAAGATAAATCACCTCCATTGGTACGCAGTGCGGACTACGCACTGCATGAATACGCCGTCGAACTAATGCTTTTATCGTGGAGATTTTCAAATAATTGAACAGTTTTATTATTGTGGGCTCTGTCTGTTCATACAGTAAATCCCAAGTATTCGTCGTCCACATCCATTCTTGGATGAGGTTGCTAAGTTATTGTAAAAGAGAATCGCGAATTGCAAAAGCTTCACGATTAAAATACGAACTTGTGAAAAAGGCCCCCCCCTCTGCGAGTTAACACTACTTTCTACAAAGAATGCTATCACTGTCATTATTTGTTGCTAGAGGAAATACTGTTCGAGCTTTACATACATCGTGCTTCATCAGTAGTGATACATTATTAGATTAGTAGATAAAAAACTTACATATTTTAACTGACACACTTTGAAGTCTTGAACAACTCATAACAATTGTCGAGTAGATGAAACGAGTCCTAGTCTTTGCTGTTGTTGCCACGAGCAATCATAGGGGCTACATAGTTATCAGCAGTGCAACTCCGTTTATAATAATGTCTCGAAAAAATGTTGCAGTTGCCTTTGACTGTATTTCCAGTTGCGGTCACTCTTCAATTTCCCTCAGAAACACCACGTCGTTCCATGGCAGTTCATAGCAGCGATCCTCTGCGCCGCGTGGAGGCTTTCATTGCGCAGCTTGCTGCCTTCAAGGCGGAGGCTGATCGACACCAAGATCAGAACGCGTCACCATCTACTTCTGCCGAAGATGCTGAGCGTAGTGTCATCGACAAGCAAGACTGCAGTCTTGAAGGACCAAATGACGACGAGAATATCCAGAGCAGCGTATCTGGCGCTGATGAGTGTAGTCACAGCGATACTATCAAGACTCGTGAGTTCCATCATCTGCAGAGGTATTCTGACTCGGATGTTGAAGTCATTGACACTTGTATCGCACTTAACCGAGATAGAACAGTATCTCAAACAGGACGTTGTCTTGACTGTATGACGACCATGGCTAGACATGAAGTAACGCTGGAGCTCCTGCAGAGTCTGAGCGACGCTGGCAAGAAGGAGGAGCTGCAATCTGCCATGACGTGGTGCTCCACCAAAGAATTGCGCAGTTTCTGCAGCGGCATGGGCGTGCGCGTGCGCAGTAAGGAGTACGCGGTCTATCACACCAAAGCGGGCTACACGGAGCTGTTGAGCCAGTTACTGCTAGCCAAGAGTGCCAGCAAAGGACTCGCCGTGGAAACTGCATCTCTACCAGTTGTGACGCCGGTGGAACGAACGAGGAAAACCAAGAACTGCAATCTTCGCCTGCTCAATGTTCTCTTCTCAGATTTCATGGCGCCCTTCTTGAGTGGAATGAATGCAGAGCCGACCCAGGCGGAGATCGATGCAGGAGCTGTGGGAGGGAAAAACCCCTTCTGGACCAAGTTCCGAAGCGAGTTCATCAGTAACAAAGCCGAGTACAGTCGACTAGCGTTCCAGGGTCCCTCCCAAGCAAGCTTCAACCTGTCCACACCAGTACCTCACTCCAGCTCCAAGCTGAGTGAGATGTGGTCCGAGCTTTGGGAAGCGTACAACAGTGCCCTCATCCGGTTCTCTGCAGACCCCAATTTGGACTTTGAGATCTGTTGTCCTAGTCGGAACGATGTGGTTTACTTGCGGCGCTGGCTCAACGTGAAGCCGAATCTTCTGACGGAGGTCTGCTTGAAGCTGCCAGCAATTACACAGAACAGTGCGTTCCTTGCTCCAACATTGAGTACAAATGGAGATACTGAGACTATTAAAGATGCTGGAGTTGAGCATGTTCAAAGCATGACGACGACTCGAAAACGCCCGCGCACTGTGTCGAACCGAGCGACTAGAGCTGATATGACGACACTGTTTGATGTACCAAGAAGGCACTCCGAGCGTGCATTCTTAATGCAATCAATTAGGCATGCAGCTGAGATTTTGTCGATGACTCGCGGCTCGGATCTCGGGGAAGAGGTCATAGAGATTGTGCGGTGTGAGTTACAGCAATGCACGAAGCGTTTGAAGAGGATCCAACAGGAGGAGGACGGTGAAGAGACAGAGGAAAATGAAGCGAAGCACTGACAAGCAGAGTTGGTTCAACGATGTGGTCGACACGAACGACTTCGTGAAATGAAGTCGAAGTGAGTCGATTTGGTATCCTGGCTGAATGAAGAATTTTGATATAATTACCGTCACATTGACCACTATCGGAGGCAAACCAAGCCACTAAGCTTGGTAAAGGATTGGGGCCAACTTGAAGCGCACACTCATTACGTCGTCGTGGCGGTCTGAAGTGGTCGCTGCCATGTCACATTTGCAGCGAGTTGCACCGGCACCACACGAGAATCTCGTGACGGATTCGCGCTTCGAGCCTGATCTCCGGTGGCACATCCGGTGTCCCCATCGCGGAGCCAAATCTCTCCTCGCGAAGCAATCGACAGTGTGGTGCTTCTCGTTCTCTGATGCAACACCGGCATGCCCGCGGCCGTCAGCCAATCGTGCGCGGCGACGAGAGACGCCAATTACTCGAACGCGCGCATAAGTCGGCGAATATCCACAAGGGACAAAGCATTACCGGCAGAAACGAGACGAGTCAAGTCGCTTTCGGCGTGATGAGTGTGTCTGACTGAAGTTGCCTTGAGGTTGCCGCTTGTCTGTGCTTCTCGCAGCAACAAGGAACCTCATTCCAGAATTTGCACACAAACGCAACAAGCAGCACAGCACTAGAGACCACGATGCTTCCACCTCCTTCGCTCACGGTAGTCCAGATACTGGTCTCGGAGAACGCCATCGCCCAAGTCGAAGAGGAGATCCCGTGTACCTGTGGCGCCAAGGATTGGCACAACCAGCTCAAGAAGCCCCACACTAAGTCGAGCAACATAGAAGCCAAGCAGGCTGCCAATGACCCCACTGTCGATACACCCAAGCTACACCGGAGTTTATGGCGCAAACTACTGGGGAAAGGTCCCAAGTGCGTCTGTGAAAAGCGGCGCCCAATCACCAGCAAACCTGAGCTCATTGAGATCCCTGCTGAGTATGTAGGATGCTCTGCCGTGACAGTCTCCGGCAAACGCGTCCCGTTCTCTCGCGATATGCAGCAGCAGTGCCGCAAGTCATGGACGCCTCTAGACGCCATTGAAGAAGATGAATAGCTCACATCACCCTAATATTACAGTATTCGCTATTCATGCCATTCATTTATTTCCCGCACCTTAAAATCGGCTCTGTCTGTCTGTCCGTCTGTCCGTCTGTCCGTCACTCCGTCACGACCCTCTCCACCGGACTGAGCCTCTCGGTTGGCATCTTTTTTGGAGCGCGTCTGTATGCATTTTTCACCCATCAAAGCAACTGCACCTATCCTATTGACTGGAACTTTCTTTCCAGAAATTACAAAAGTAGCACTGTCCGCATTATGATTCGGACTTATCTGGAACGTTCTCGATTCGAACGTAATCGGATTTTTCGAACCTAACTGAACGATCTCGAACTTAATCGAAGGATCTCGAACCTAATCGAATTATCTCGAACTTAAATGGATTTCAAATTCACATTTCGCCATTTCAAAATCGGCGCCGTCGACGACACTAGGAGCGCGGACGGCGCGGGCTCTAGAGCAGCTAAGAGGAAGCGAGCGCCGCAGAGAACTTAGGTAGGTGTAGGCACATAGCTAATTAACGTATTAATAAAGTCTTTACGGCTTCGGGAGTTCCGCCTGTTGGGAGAACTGGTACCTTCTGGGGCAACCAAGACTTACTGTGCGCGTTAGAGAGGGAAACCGGAGCCGTGCATTGGGTGAGATATCCACCACTGCACGGAGGGATGGGTATCCAAAGACGGCCATACTGATGAGGCCTAGCCAGCCCCCAGAGGAACCCATTCCCTGCCCAGAGTTGCCAGGACGACCCTCTCGAAGCAAACGTTACAGTAGAGTCACAATTTCGTTCCTCTCTGGCAAAAAGTGTCTTTCCGAGGCGGGGATTTCTACCCCCGGAGGCACAATTCCAGGCACGAGGGCGATAAGGAGGTTGCAGCTGGAGCCCGTTGCCGTACTAAGGTTTAGTCCTGTCGCACCTTTGCTCTCCGGAGCCGCGACCCTGAGGCGCCCATGTTTGCCCGCAAGCAGCATGGGAAGTCTCATACCCAGCCGAGGCGCTGAGGCAGATCCATGTGGCGAGAAGAGCCGGCTTGGCCGGGCCGCCTGCCTTATCCTCGGAGAGTGGTCGTGTATGGGGCCGGCACGTTGGATTTGGGGGTGACCCCAGTCCCGTGCTTCTGTGTCCGCGACAGGGCGCGTGCGGACAGCCACGTGGCATGGTCGCGGACCTGCCGAGTCATTGGGGACAGTGACTTGAGGGCTTATGGCTTACCTTTTGTTTAGCGGTGAACTGAGACCTTTTACTTCGGTAAAAGGAAATTTTTTGCCGCGGCATCTGGAACCGCTTACCGCACGTTTTTCAACTCAAGAAGAAGCGCGAAGATGTAGACAACTAAGAAAGTAAGAGTTTAGACTAACGTAGGTTTGTGTTAAGTGTTTGTAGGAGCAATGACAAGAAAGCGCAAGTATGAAGCGAAGAAGAAGTCAAAGCAGCCTATCGTGCGCCAGATGGCCACGAAGAGCCTGCTGCAAAGCGACGACGGATGAAGAACCTCAGTGCAGCTTTGATCCGGTTTAGAAAGCAGCAGTCTGAGACGAGAGCTCGAGGAGAAGCAGATCATGACGGAGGAAGCGCGTTGCACGAGCTTGAGACGGCTGCTCGCGAGCAACACGAGATAATATGACAGAAGAAGATCTTGATCGACGAAGAGAGGCAGAGCGATTTCGACGCCGGTCGCGAAAGTACCAAAAAGGGCTTGCGTACTACGAAGAGTTCGACCCATCTACCATTCCAGGCGGCCGCCATTATTTCTCCCGGTACACGGACGATACCCTGGAGCACGAACGAGTCTGTCAGCACTGCGGCGCTTGGAAATTTCCCGACGAAACCGAAGGAAGTTGTTGTCGTAAGGGATTGGTGACTGTTCCTCCCCCTCGCGAAGCTCCAGCTGAACTTAGCAGACTGTTTGGCAATCCGAGATTTAAGCAGTCGATCCGCGCATACAACAACGTCTTTGCGTTCACATCAATGGGATCTTCACGTACCCGCTCTCTCAACGTCGACGAAAGGGTAACCCGAAGTGGTGTGTACAACTTCCGCGTACAGGGTTCTGTTTGTCATCGTATGGGAGCACTACTACCGCCCCTCAACCGCCGACCAATGTTTGCGCAAGTATACATTAATGATCCGGATATGGAAGCACGCGTAGCAAGCCGGATGGGGATGACAGATGGATTGGATCCGGCTATTCTGGAGAAAATCGACCAGGTGATGACTGCCCACAACGGGTACACACAACAGTTTCTAACGCTCGCAGACTGTTGATTGATCGTGCTGGACCGGCGTACCAAGCAGCCGTGGAGCAGTTTGCACGGCAATTAGTTGCTGGTGAAGCAAGACCTGGTGATAACCCTGCACTGCGTCTGAATGAGTTTCTCCCTCGTGATGAGGACCTTCGGCTTCGATTGCATGTGGCGCGGAACACAAATCCGGGTACCCACAATGTACCCACTGCATCCGAAGTGGCAGCTATCATTATTGATCGAGCTGCGGCCGAGCACAGAGATATCATTTTGAACACCCGTCAGGGAGGCTTCAAACGAATTTATGAAACGAGTGACAGCTACGATCCACTTCAATACCCTCTCCTGTTTCCGTACGGAGAGCCGGGATGGACATACGACCTTCCATATGTGGGCAACCCTGTGGACAGTAACGGTAAACCACTGACGATGTCACTCCGAGAGTACGAATCGTATGTTCTTCATGACCGGACTGCGAGCAATTCTCTCATTCTCCGAGGAGGACGCCTGACCCAGCAGTATTGTGTGGACCAATGGGCCAAATGTGAGCAAGAACGCCTGCGGTTCATCGAAAAGAACCAACTTCAGTACGATTGGAAACACTGCAAGGTCTCACCGATGCCCTGCGGAACGAATCTGTCGATGTACACAGAGTGGCTGCAAATGAGGAAGTGGCACAACGTAGGTCTACGGCTACTACACGGCAATCACGGGACACAGGGGTAGACTCAGCTGAACCTGAAGCAGAGAACATCGGTCGTAAGGTCATTATACCTCCTACATTTACGGGAGGGCCGCGTTACATGTACCAGCGTTTCCTGGATGCCATGGCTATAGTTCGAGAGACGGGTGCACCCAATCTGTTCATCACCATGACGTGTAACCCGAACTGGCCTGAAATCAAGGAAAATCTTAGACCTGGAGAGAAGGCATCTGATCGACCGGACGTTGTTGCGCGTGTGTTCATGCAGAAGCTGAAGACCCTCAACAAGGACCTCGACGAAGGTCTACTGGGTGTTGTAGCTGCCCGGATTCACGTGGTGGAGTACCAAAAACGTGGTCTACCTCACGCCCATATCCTGCTAATTATGCGACCGGAAGACAAGCCCGTAACGGCGGAGGATGTCGACCGGTTGACGTCAGCCGAGCTTCCGGACAAGGAGACACACCCTGAGCTCTATGAAACCGTCATTTCAAATATGTTGCACGGTCCCTGTGGGCAACAAAACCCTAACTGCCCCTGCATGAAGAACGGCAAATGCTCCAAGAAATTCCCCAAACAGTTCGCAGAAGAAACGATAATGGTTGAGGATAAGTATCCTACGTACAGGAGACGTCGTCGACCTGAAGGAATTCTGAGCCACAAAGGGAAGGTGTGGGATAACGCGAAGATCAACCAGTGGGTCGTGCCTTACAACCCATTTCTATCGCAGAAATATGACTGCCACATCAACGTTGAAGTATGCGCTACAAACAAGGCAGTGAAGTACATCTACAAGTATGTCTACAAGGGTTCGGATATGACGACGATCACTATTGAAGGAGAGGAAATTCAGGCGAACGAGATTCTTCAGTACTTGCTGGGTCGCTATATTTCTCCGGTAGAGGCTTGCATGCGACTATTCGGCTTTCCCACACAAGGTTCTTCACATGCCGTTGTGAATCTTCCTATCCACCTGGAAGGAATGAGTCTGGTCACGTATCGAGATCATGCAACGACTCCGCAGCTTCAGAACTTGGTCCGGCGAGGAGATCGAACAAAGTTGACTGCATTTTTCAATTTGTGTACGCAAGACCCAGAAGGGACCGCTGATTTGCTGTACAAGGATGTGCCTGTGAAGTACAGGTGGGATGATCGGTTGAAGTATTGGGTACCGTACAGAAGATACGTTGCTTCGCTGGGTAGATTGGTACACGTCTCGCCACAAGACCCAGAGCGGTTTTACCTTAGACTTCTACTGTGCCATCGGCGATCACCCAAATCATTCGAAGATATTCGCACAGTGAATGGAGTGGTCTACGATACCTTTCACGACGCAGCACTGGCTGCCGGGTACTTGGAGAATGATCAAGAGTGGGAAGAATGCTTAGCGGAGGCAGTTTCGTTTAAGATGCCATCCGCTTTGCGCCAACTTTTGGGAATCATTTTGGTTTACTCGCTACCTGACCATGCTTCTGCTCTGTGGGATCGGTTTAAGAAGGATTTGTCAGAAGACTTTTTCAGATCCATCCAGGAAAGAGACGCGCAAAATAACATTGACCGTGACGAGGAAGTTAGCTGGCGCATGGCAGAGTATAAGTGCCTGATGTGGTTGGCGGACTATCTGATTTCGAACGGAAAAACGCTGAGTATGTATGGCCTTCCTGACCTTGAAACGTACAGCGATGTTTCTGATGAAGTCGCGCGCCAGTCTGCGGATCCTATGGATATCGTCGCACAGGAGGTAGCAGCGTACGAACCGGACGACCTTGAGAGAACTGCGACGCTTGCGGATCAGATGAACGAGAACCAGAAAGACATTTTTGACCAAGTCATCGAAGCTGTTAATCACCCAGTCGGTGGACAGAAGCTGTTTTTTGTGGACGGCCCGGGGGAACTGGCAAATCGTTCTTGCTGGAGCAGATACTTGCTCATGTTCGTCTACAGAGAAAGGTGGCGATAGCAGTGGCTTCCAGTGGAATCGCAGCGACGTTGTTGACAGGAGGACACACGGCACATTCTACATTTCGGATCCCGCTTAAACTGTCTGAGTTTTCGACATGTAGCCTGTCTTGGCAGAGCCAGAAGGCAGAACTGATCCGCAAGGCAAGTTTAATCATCTGGGATGAAGCTCCTATGATGCATCGAGCGTGTTTCGAAGCTGTGGATCGGTCGTTCCGGGATATTATGAAGAACGAGTTGGAGCCATTCGGAGGCAAGGTCATGGTTTTCAGTGGAGACCATCGACAGATCCTGCCTGTCTTGAAGGATGCTACTCGGGCTGAAACGCTGGAGGCTTGCTTCAAGTCTTCCCCACTGTGGAGCCATTTACAACAAGTGCGTCTGACTGAGAACATGCGTGTTCAGACGGCTCCGGATCCAGCAAGCGCCGCTGAATTGGCCGAGTTTTCCGACTTCTTACTTCAGATTGGGGAGGGTCGATATCCAGTTAACTCCGAAATTGGTGAGAACGACATATGTCTTCCACGCGACATGTGCATTGTACCAGGTGCACGAGCGGATGATCGATGGGATGACGAAGAAACCAAAGAGAACGAAAACATGGAAGCACCGCCAAACTTCAATCTACTACCGCCAACGGAAACATCTTCTGATCGAGGTGTTGATGATCCTGACGAGGACAGGCGAAAGCAAAATGTCAATGCGCTTATTGATGCAGTGTATCCTGGTGTTGGTGACGACAATCTCCCGGATGAGTACTTCGTTGAACGAGCCATTTTAGCACCAACGAACGCAAGTGTAAGGCGAATTAACGACATGGTCTCGGAGCGTCTTTCAGGAGAAACGAAAGAGTACCTCTCTGTTGACAGTCTCGAAGGTGTTGCGGATCCAAACATGTTTGAGCCAGAGTTCTTGAACTCTCTGAATTTCTCCGGCATTCCACCACACCGGATTGTATTGAAAGTTGGAACTCCAATCATTATGATTCGCAACCTGAACAGCGACGCAGGGTTGTGTAACGGAACACGACTTCGAGTAGTGTCACTGCGTGAGCGAAGCATTGAAGCTACGATTATGTCTGGGCCGTTCAAGGGAAAGCGCGTATTCATTCCACGTATCATCTTCTACAATGAAGATGACGACAAGGAATTCCCGTTCAAGCTTCGGCGAAAACAGTTTCCTGTGGTTCCGGCTTTTGCGATGACGATCAACAAGGCCCAAGGACAGTCTATCCACCACGTGGGGATCTACCTCGAGTCCCCTGTGTTCGCGCATGGACAGCTGTACGTAGCGTTGTCGAGGGTGACTTCACGGAAGGCGATCAAGATAGCAGTGGACCCGGAAGCCATCGACGAAGACGGGAACATACACACCAAGAACATCGTCTATCGGGAGATCTTCGATTTTTAAGTGCATAATTCCATATTTTCATGAATAAAATCACTTACTTTTTCTCTTTGTGGTTTTCATGTTAAAAATCTTGAACCCTGTAATATTTTCAACTTCACTGGTCTTTATTAACCTTAACCAAACTACTGGGACCAACCATGTCCAAGCGTCCGCGTAGCGGGCGCCCAGAGCGCTAGTTTCCCGCACCTTAAAATCCGGCTCTGTCTGTCTGTCCGTCTGTCCGTCTGTCCGTCACTCCGTCACGACCCTCTCCACCGGACTGAGCCTCTCGGTTGGCATCTTTTTTGGAGCGCGTCTGTATGCATTTTTCACCCATCAAAGCAACTGCACCTATCCTATTGACTGGAACTTTCTTTCCAGAAATTACAAAAGTAGCACTGTCCGCATTATGATTCGGACTTATCTGGAACGTTCTCGATTCGAACGTAATCGGATTTTTCGAACCTAACTGAACGATCTCGAACTTAATCGAAGGATCTCGAACCTAATCGAATTATCTCGAACTTAAATGGATTTCAAATTCACATTTCGCCATTTCAAAATCGGCGCCGTCGACGACACTAGGAGCGCGGACGGCGCGGGCTCTAGAGCAGCTAAGAGGAAGCGAGCGCCGCAGAGAACTTAGGTAGGTGTAGGCACATAGCTAATTAACGTATTAATAAAGTCTTTACGGCTTCGGGAGTTCCGCCTGTTGGGAGAACTGGTACCTTCTGGGGCAACCAAGACTTACTGTGCGCGTTAGAGAGGGAAACCGGAGCCGTGCATTGGGTGAGATATCCACCACTGCACGGAGGGATGGGTATCCAAAGACGGCCATACTGATGAGGCCTAGCCAGCCCCCAGAGGAGCCCATTCCCTGCCCAGAGTTGCCAGGACGACCCTCTCGAAGCAAACGTTACAGTAGAGTCACAATTTCGTTCCTCTCTGGCAAAAAGTGTCTTTCCGAGGCGGGGATTTCTACCCCCGGAGGCACAATTCCAGGACACGAGGGCGATAAGGAGGTTGCAGCTGGAGCCCGTTGCCGTACTAAGGTTTAGTCCTGTCGCACCTTTGCTCTCCGGAGCCGCGACCCTGAGGCGCCCATGTTTGCCCGCCAGCAGCATGGGAAGTCTCATACCCAGCCGAGGCGCTGAGGCAGATCCATGTGGCGAGAAGAGCCGGCTTGGCCGGGCCGCCTGCCTTATCCTCGGAGAGTGGTCGTGTATGGGGCCGGCACGTTGGATTTGGGGGTGACCCCAGTCCCGTGCTTCTGTGTCCGCGACAGGGCGCGTGCGGACAGCCACGTGGCATGGTCGCGGACCTGCCGAGTCATTGGGGACAGTGACTTGAGGGCTTATGGCTTACCTTTTGTTTAGCGGTGAACTGAGACCTTTTACTTCGGTAAAAGGAAATTTTTTTGCCGCGGCATCTGGAACCGCTTACCGCACGTTTTTTCAACTCAAGAAGAAGCGCGAAGATGTAGACAACTAAGAAAGTAAGAGTTTAGACTAACGTAGGTTTGTGTTAAGTGTTTGTAGGAGCAATGACAAGAAAGCGCAAGTATGGAAGCGAAGAAGAAGTCAAAGCAGCCTATCGTGCGCCAGATGGCCACGAAGAGCCTGCTGCAAAGCGACGACGGATGAAGAACCTCAGTGCAGCTTTGATCCGGTTTAGAAAGCAGCAGTCTGAGACGAGAGATCAGGAGAATGCAGACTCCATTCCGGCGGTTGTCAGCGCGTTGCAGGCTGTTGAGATCGGGTCTGAACAAAATGCGACGGTGGCAAGTACTTTAACCGCTGTCGCAGAACCTCCACGACCTGCCAACTCCGGGTTTGCAGTAGGCGTCGAGTCTGCAACACATAATCACCCCGAGCCACGACGGATTCCTATGGCCAGGCGTTCCAGAGCCAATATGACGCCGTCTCAATTAGCTCGCGTTCGTGCGACAGATGCGGAGAGAAAACGTCGGGCCAGAGCTAACCGATCGGAGTCTCAGATAGATCGAGATCGGCAGCAAGATGCACAACGCGCTAGGGCCCGGCGAGCGCTAATGAATCCCGGTGAATTGGGAGAATTACGCGAATCGAACCGTGTTTGCCAGAGCATCCAAAGGAACGATCTTTCGAGCGAGCAACAAGAACAGCGACGTCGGGAAAATACTGCTGCGGCATCTGTTCGTCGTAGTGAAATGACTGAGGAACAACTTGAAGATACAAGAGAACAGGATGCTGAAGCGCATAGGACGCGGAGAGAACGTATGACAGAGGAAGAACATCAGACACTACGTGATGATAACACCGCTGCTCGGCGGGCGATACGAGAAGCCATGACAGAGGAGGAGCGCCAGACAGTACGAGACCGAGACGCGTCTGCTCGACGAGCAATACGAGATGTCATGTCAGAGATGGAATACCAAGCAGTACGCGATCAAAACACGGTTGTTCGACGAGTGACAAGAGAAGCCATGACGGAAGGAGAACGTCAGACAATGCGAAATGAAGACACCGCTGCTCGACGAGCGAGAAGAGATGTCATGACGGAGGAAGAACGTCAGTCTGTACGAGAACAAGACACGGCTGCTCGGCGAGCAACACGAGATAATATGACAGAAGAAGATCTTGATCGACGAAGAGAGGCAGAGCGATTTCGACGCCGGTCGCGAAAGTACCAAAAAGGACTTGCGTACTACGAAGAGTTCGACCCATCTACCATTCCAGGCGGCCGCCATTATTTCTCCCGGTACACGGACGATACCCTGGAGCACGAACGAGTCTGTCAGCACTGCGGCGCTTGGAAATTTCCCGACGAAACCGAAGGAAGTTGTTGTCGTAAGGGATTGGTGACTGTTCCTCCCCCTCGCGAAGCTCCAGCTGAACTTAGCAGACTGTTTGGCAATCCAAGATTTAAGCAGTCGATCCGCGCATACAACAATGTCTTCGCGTTCACATCAATGGGATCTTCACGTACCCGCTCTCTCAACGTCGACGAAAGGGTAACCCGAAGTGGTGTGTACAACTTCCGCGTACAGGGTTCTGTTTGTCATCGTATGGGAGCACTACTACCGCCCCTCAACCGCCGACCAATGTTTGCGCAAGTATACATTAATGATCCGGATATGGAAGCACGCGTAGCAAGCCGGATGGGGATGACAGATGGATTGGACCCAGCCATTCTGGAGAAAATCGACCAGGTGATGACTGCCCACAACGGGTACACACAACAGTTTCTAAACGCTCGCAGACTGTTGATTGATCGTGCTGGACCGGCGTACCAAGCAGCCGTGGAGCAGTTTGCACAGCAATTAGTTGCTGGTGAAGCAAGACCTGGTGATAACCCTGCACTGCGTCTCAATGAGTTTCTCCCTCGTGATGAGGACCTTCGGCTTCGATTGCATGTGGCGCGGAACACAAATCCGGGTACCCACAATGTACCCACTGCATCCGAAGTGGCAGCTATCATTATTGATCGAGCTGCGGCCGAGCACAGAGATATCATTTTGAACACCCGTCAGGGAGGCTTCAAACGAATTTATGAAACGAGTGACAGCTACGATCCACTTCAATACCCTCTCCTGTTTCCGTACGGAGAGCCGGGATGGACATACGACCTTCCATATGTGGGCAACCCTGTGGACAGTAACGGTAAACCACTGACGATGTCACTCCGAGAGTACGAATCGTATGTTCTTCATGACCGGACTGCGAGCAATTCTCTCATTCTCCGAGGAGGACGCCTGACCCAGCAGTATTGTGTGGACCAATGGGCCAAATGTGAGCAAGAACGCCTGAGGTTCATCGAAAAGAACCAACTTCAGTATCGATTGGAAACACTGCAAGGTCTCACCGATGCCCTGCGGAACGAATCTGTCGATGTACACAGAGTGGCTGCAAATGAGGAAATGGCACAACGTAGGTCTACGGCTACTACACGGCGATCACGGGACACCGGGGTAGACTCAGCTGAACCTGAAGCAGAGAACATCGGTCGTAAGGTCATTATACCTCCTACATTTACGGGAGGGCCGCGTTACATGTATCAGCGTTTCCTGGATGCCATGGCTATAGTTCGAGAGACGGGTGCACCCAATCTGTTCATCACCATGACGTGTAACCCCAACTGGCCTGAAATCAAGGAAAATCTTAGACCTGGAGAGAAGGCATCTGATCGACCGGACGTTGTTGCGCGTGTGTTCATGCAGAAGCTGAAGACCCTCAACAAGGACCTCGACGAAGGTCTACTGGGTGTTGTAGCTGCCCGGATTCACGTGGTGGAGTACCAAAAACGTGGTCTACCTCACGCCCATATCCTGCTAATTATGCGACCGGAAGACAAGCCCGTAACGGCGGAGGATGTCGACCGGTTGACGTCAGCCGAGCTTCCGGACAAGGAGACACACCCTGAGCTCTATGAAACCGTCATTTCAAATATGTTGCACGGTCCCTGTGGGCAACAAAACCCTAGCTGCCCCTGCATGAAGAACGGCAAATGCTCCAAGAAATTCCCCAAACAGTTCGCAGAAGAAACGATAATGGTTGAGGATAAGTATCCTACGTACAAGAGACGTCGTCGACCTGAAGGAATTCTGAGCCACAAAGGGAAGGTGTGGGATAACGCGAAGATCAACCAGTGGGTCGTGCCTTACAATCCATTTCTATCGCAGAAATATGACTGCCACATCAACGTTGAAGTATGCGCTACAAACAAGGCAGTGAAGTACATCTACAAGTATGTCTACAAGGGTTCGGATATGACGACGATCACTATTGAAGGAGAAGAAATTCAGGCGAACGAGATTCTTCAGTACTTGCTGGGTCGCTATATTTCTCCGGTAGAGGCTTGCATGCGACTATTCGGCTTTCCCACACAAGGTTCTTCACATGCCGTTGTGAATCTTCCTATCCACCTGGAAGGAATGAGCCTGGTCACGTATCGAGATCATGCAACGACTCCACAGCTTCAGAACTTGGTCCGGCGAGGAGATCGAACAAAGTTGACTGCATTTTTCAATTTGTGTACGCAAGACCCAGAAGGGACCGCTGATTTGCTGTACAAGGATGTGCCTGTGAAGTACAGGTGGGATGATCGGTTGAAGTATTGGGTACCGTACAGAAGATACGTTGCTTCGCTGGGTAGATTGGTACACGTCTCGCCACAAGACCCAGAGCGGTTTTACCTTAGACTTCTACTGTGCCATCGGCGATCACCCAAATCATTCGAAGATATTCGCACAGTGAATGGAGTAGTCTACGATACCTTTCACGACGCAGCACTGGCTGCCGGGTACTTGGAGAATGATCAAGAGTGGGAAGAATGCTTAGCGGAGGCAGTTTCGTTTAAGATGCCATCCGCTTTGCGCCAACTTTTGGGAATCATTTTGGTTTACTCGCTACCTGACCATGCTTCTGCTCTGTGGGATCGGTTTAAGAAGGATTTGTCAGAAGACTTTTTCAGATCCATCCAGGAAAGGGACGCGCAAAATAACATTGACCGTGACGAGGAAGTTAGCTGGCGCATGGCAGAGTATAAGTGCCTGATGTGGTTGGCGCACTATCTGATTTCGAACGGAAAAACGCTGAGTATGTATGGCCTTCCTGACCTTGAAACGTACAGCGATGTTTCTGATGAAGTCGCGCGCCAGTCTGCGGATCCTATGGATATCGTCGCACAGGAGGTAGCAGCGTACGAACCGGACGACCTTGAGAGAACTGCGACGCTTGCGGATCAGATGAACGAGAACCAGAAAGACATTTTTGACCAAGTCATCGAAGCTGTTAATCACCCAGTCGGTGGACAGAAGCTGTTTTTTGTGGACGGCCCGGGGGGAACTGGCAAATCGTTCTTGCTGGAGCAGATACTTGCTCATGTTCGTCTACAGAGAAAGGTGGCGATAGCAGTGGCTTCCAGTGGAATCGCAGCGACGTTGCTGACAGGAGGACACACGGCACATTCTACATTTCGGATCCCGCTTAAACTGTCTGAGTTTTCGACATGTAGCCTGTCATGGCAGAGCCAGAAGGCAGAACTGATCCGCAAGGCAAGTTTAATCATCTGGGATGAAGCTCCTATGATGCATCGAGCGTGTTTCGAAGCTGTGGATCGGTCGTTCCGGGATATTATGAAGAACGAGTTGGAGCCATTCGGAGGCAAGGTCATGGTTTTCAGTGGAGACCATCGACAGATCCTGCCTGTCTTGAAGGATGCTACTCGGGCTGAAACGCTGGAGGCTTGCTTCAAGTCTTCCCCACTGTGGAGCCATTTACGACAAGTGCGTCTGACTGAGAACATGCGTGTTCAGACGGCACCGGATCCAGCAAGCGCCGCTGAATTGGCCGAGTTTTCCGACTTCTTACTTCAGATTGGGGAGGGTCGATATCCAGTTAACTCCGAAATTGGTGAGAACGACATATGCCTTCCACGCGACATGTGCATTGTACCAGGTGCACGAGCGGATGATCAATGGGATGACGAAGAAACCAAAGAGAACGAAAACATGGAAGCACCGCCAAATTTCAATCTACTACCTCCAACGGAAACATCTTCTGATCGAGGTGTTGATGATCCTGACGAGGACAGGCGAAAGCAAAATGTCAACGCGCTTATTGATGCAGTGTATCCTGGTGTTGGTGATGACAATCTCCCGGATGAGTACTTCGTTGAACGAGCCATTTTAGCACCAACGAACGCAAGTGTAAGGCGAATTAACGACATGGTCTCGGAGCGTCTTTCAGGAGAAACGAAAGAGTACCTCTCCGTTGACAGTCTCGAAGGTGTGGCGGATCCAAACATGTTTGAGCCAGAGTTCTTGAACTCTCTGAATTTCTCCGGCATTCCACCACACCGGATTGTATTGAAAGTTGGAACTCCGATCATTATGATTCGTAACTTGAACAGCGACGCAGGGTTGTGTAACGGAACACGACTTCGAGTAGTGTCACTGCGTGAGCGAAGCATTGAGGCTACGATTATGTCTGGGCCGTTCAAGGGAAAGTGCGTATTCATTCCACGTATCATCTTCTACAATGAAGATGACGACAAGGAATTCCCGTTCAAGCTTCGACGAAAACAGTTTCCTGTGGTTCCGGCTTTTGCGATGACGATCAACAAGGCCCAAGGACAGTCTATCCACCACGTGGGGATCTACCTCGCGTCCCCTGTGTTCGCGCATGGACAGCTGTATGTAGCGTTGTCGAGGGTGACTTCACGGAAGGCGATCAAGATAGCAGTGGACCCGGAAGCCATCGACGAAGACGGGAACATACACACCAAGAACATCGTCTATCGGGAGATCTTCGATTTTTAAGTGCATAATTCCATATTTTCATGAATAAAATCACTTACATTTTCTCTTTGTGGTTTTCGTGTTTAAAAATCTTGAACCCTGTAATATTTTCAACTTCACAGGTCTTTAATTAACCTTAACCTAACTACTGGGACCAACCATGTCCAAGCGTCCGCGTAGCGGGCGCCCAGAGCGCTAGTTTCCCGCACCTTAAAATCCGGCTCTGTCTGTCTGTCCGTCTGTCCGTCTGTCCGTCACTCCGTCACGACCCTCTCCACCGGACTGAGCCTCTCGGTTGGCATCTTTTTTGGAGCGCGTCTGTATGCATTTTTCACCCATCAAAGCAACTGCACCTATCCTATTGACTGGAACTTTCTTTCCAGAAATTACAAAAGTAGCACTGTCCGCATTATGATTCGGACTTATCTGGAACGTTCTCGATTCGAACGTAATCGGATTTTTCGAACCTAACTGAACGATCTCGAACTTAATCGAAGGATCTCGAACCTAATCGAATTATCTCGAACTTAAATGGATTTCAAATTCACATTTCGCCATTTCAAAATCGGCGCCGTCGACGACACTAGGAGCGCGGACGGCGCGGGCTCTAGAGCAGCTAAGAGGAAGCGAGCGCCGCAGAGAACTTAGGTAGGTGTAGGCACATAGCTAATTAACGTATTAATAAAGTCTTTACGGCTTCGGGAGTTCCGCCTGTTGGGAGAACTGGTACCTTCTGGGGCAACCAAGACTTACTGTGCGCGTTAGAGAGGGAAACCGGAGCCGTGCATTGGGTGAGATATCCACCACTGCACGGAGGGATGGGTATCCAAAGACGGCCATACTGATGAGGCCTAGCCAGCCCCCAGAGGAACCCATTCCCTGCCCAGAGTTGCCAGGACGACCCTCTCGAAGCAAACGTTACAGTAGAGTCACAATTTCGTTCCTCTCTGGCAAAAAGTGTCTTTCCGAGGCGGGGATTTCTACCCCCGGAGGCACAATTCCAGGACACGAGGGCGATAAGGAGGTTGCAGCTGGAGCCCGTTGCCGTACTAAGGTTTAGTCCTGTCGCACCTTTGCTCTCCGGAGCCGCGACCCTGAGGCGCCCATGTTTGCCCGCAAGCAGCATGGGAAGTCTCATACCCAGCCGAGGCGCTGAGGCAGATCCATGTGGCGAGAAGAGCCGGCTTGGCCGGGCCGCCTGCCTTATCCTCGGAGAGTGGTCGTGTATGGGGCCGGCACGTTGGATTTGGGGGTGACCCCAGTCCCGTGCTTCTGTGTCCGCGACAGGGCGCGTGCGGACAGCCACGTGGCATGGTCGCGGACCTGCCGAGTCATTGGGGACAGTGACTTGAGGGCTTATGGCTTACCTTTTGTTTAGCGGTGAACTGAGACCTTTTACTTCGGTAAAAGGAAATTTTTTTGCCGCGGCATCTGGAACCGCTTACCGCACGTTTTTTCAACTCAAGAAGAAGCGCGAAGATGTAGACAACTAAGAAAGTAAGAGTTTAGACTAACGTAGGTTTGTGTTAAGTGTTTGTAGGAGCAATGACAAGAAAGCGCAAGTATGGAAGCGAAGAAGAAGTCAAAGCAGCCTATCGTGCGCCAGATGGCCACGAAGAGCCTGCTGCAAAGCGACGACGGATGAAGAACCTCAGTGCAGCTTTGATCCGGTTTAGAAAGCAGCAGTCTGAGACGAGAGATCAGGAGAATGCAGACTCCATTCCGGCGGTTGTCAGCGCGTTGCAGGCTGTTGAGATCGGGTCTGAACAAAATGCGACGGTGGCAAGTACTTTAACCGCTGTCGCAGAACCTCCACGACCTGCCAACTCCGGGTTTGCAGTAGGCGTCGAGTCTGCAACACATAATCACCCCGAGCCACGACGGATTCCTATGGCCAGGCGTTCCAGAGCCAATATGACGCCGTCTCAATTAGCTCGCGTTCGTGCGACAGATGCGGAGAGAAAACGTCGGGCCAGAGCTAACCGATCGGAGTCTCAGATAGATCGAGATCGGCAGCAAGATGCACAACGCGCTAGGGCCCGGCGAGCGCTAATGAATCCCGGTGAATTGGGAGAATTACGCGAATCGAACCGTGTTTGCCAGAGCATCCAAAGGAACGATCTTTCGAGCGAGCAACAAGAACAGCGACGTCGGGAAAATACTGCTGCGGCATCTGTTCGTCGTAGTGAAATGACTGAGGAACAACTTGAAGATACAAGAGAACAGGATGCTGAAGCGCATAGGACGCGGAGAGAACGTATGACAGAGGAAGAACATCAGACACTACGTGATGATAACACCGCTGCTCGGCGGGCGATACGAGAAGCCATGACAGAGGAGGAGCGCCAGACAGTACGAGACCGAGACGCGTCTGCTCGACGAGCAATACGAGATGTCATGTCAGAGATGGAATACCAAGCAGTACGCGATCAAAACACGGTTGTTCGACGAGTGACAAGAGAAGCCATGACGGAAGGAGAACGTCAGACAATGCGAAATGAAGACACCGCTGCTCGACGAGCGAGAAGAGATGTCATGACGGAGGAAGAACGTCAGTCTGTACGAGAACAAGACACGGCTGCTCGGCGAGCAACACGAGATAATATGACAGAAGAAGATCTTGATCGACGAAGAGAGGCAGAGCGATTTCGACGCCGGTCGCGAAAGTACCAAAAAGGACTTGCGTACTACGAAGAGTTCGACCCATCTACCATTCCAGGCGGCCGCCATTATTTCTCCCGGTACACGGACGATACCCTGGAGCACGAACGAGTCTGTCAGCACTGCGGCGCTTGGAAATTTCCCGACGAAACCGAAGGAAGTTGTTGTCGTAAGGGATTGGTGACTGTTCCTCCCCCTCGCGAAGCTCCAGCTGAACTTAGCAGACTGTTTGGCAATCCAAGATTTAAGCAGTCGATCCGCGCATACAACAATGTCTTCGCGTTCACATCAATGGGATCTTCACGTACCCGCTCTCTCAACGTCGACGAAAGGGTAACCCGAAGTGGTGTGTACAACTTCCGCGTACAGGGTTCTGTTTGTCATCGTATGGGAGCACTACTACCGCCCCTCAACCGCCGACCAATGTTTGCGCAAGTATACATTAATGATCCGGATATGGAAGCACGCGTAGCAAGCCGGATGGGGATGACAGATGGATTGGACCCAGCCATTCTGGAGAAAATCGACCAGGTGATGACTGCCCACAACGGGTACACACAACAGTTTCTAAACGCTCGCAGACTGTTGATTGATCGTGCTGGACCGGCGTACCAAGCAGCCGTGGAGCAGTTTGCACAGCAATTAGTTGCTGGTGAAGCAAGACCTGGTGATAACCCTGCACTGCGTCTCAATGAGTTTCTCCCTCGTGATGAGGACCTTCGGCTTCGATTGCATGTGGCGCGGAACACAAATCCGGGTACCCACAATGTACCCACTGCATCCGAAGTGGCAGCTATCATTATTGATCGAGCTGCGGCCGAGCACAGAGATATCATTTTGAACACCCGTCAGGGAGGCTTCAAACGAATTTATGAAACGAGTGACAGCTACGATCCACTTCAATACCCTCTCCTGTTTCCGTACGGAGAGCCGGGATGGACATACGACCTTCCATATGTGGGCAACCCTGTGGACAGTAACGGTAAACCACTGACGATGTCACTCCGAGAGTACGAATCGTATGTTCTTCATGACCGGACTGCGAGCAATTCTCTCATTCTCCGAGGAGGACGCCTGACCCAGCAGTATTGTGTGGACCAATGGGCCAAATGTGAGCAAGAACGCCTGAGGTTCATCGAAAAGAACCAACTTCAGTATCGATTGGAAACACTGCAAGGTCTCACCGATGCCCTGCGGAACGAATCTGTCGATGTACACAGAGTGGCTGCAAATGAGGAAATGGCACAACGTAGGTCTACGGCTACTACACGGCGATCACGGGACACCGGGGTAGACTCAGCTGAACCTGAAGCAGAGAACATCGGTCGTAAGGTCATTATACCTCCTACATTTACGGGAGGGCCGCGTTACATGTATCAGCGTTTCCTGGATGCCATGGCTATAGTTCGAGAGACGGGTGCACCCAATCTGTTCATCACCATGACGTGTAACCCCAACTGGCCTGAAATCAAGGAAAATCTTAGACCTGGAGAGAAGGCATCTGATCGACCGGACGTTGTTGCGCGTGTGTTCATGCAGAAGCTGAAGACCCTCAACAAGGACCTCGACGAAGGTCTACTGGGTGTTGTAGCTGCCCGGATTCACGTGGTGGAGTACCAAAAACGTGGTCTACCTCACGCCCATATCCTGCTAATTATGCGACCGGAAGACAAGCCCGTAACGGCGGAGGATGTCGACCGGTTGACGTCAGCCGAGCTTCCGGACAAGGAGACACACCCTGAGCTCTATGAAACCGTCATTTCAAATATGTTGCACGGTCCCTGTGGGCAACAAAACCCTAGCTGCCCCTGCATGAAGAACGGCAAATGCTCCAAGAAATTCCCCAAACAGTTCGCAGAAGAAACGATAATGGTTGAGGATAAGTATCCTACGTACAAGAGACGTCGTCGACCTGAAGGAATTCTGAGCCACAAAGGGAAGGTGTGGGATAACGCGAAGATCAACCAGTGGGTCGTGCCTTACAATCCATTTCTATCGCAGAAATATGACTGCCACATCAACGTTGAAGTATGCGCTACAAACAAGGCAGTGAAGTACATCTACAAGTATGTCTACAAGGGTTCGGATATGACGACGATCACTATTGAAGGAGAAGAAATTCAGGCGAACGAGATTCTTCAGTACTTGCTGGGTCGCTATATTTCTCCGGTAGAGGCTTGCATGCGACTATTCGGCTTTCCCACACAAGGTTCTTCACATGCCGTTGTGAATCTTCCTATCCACCTGGAAGGAATGAGCCTGGTCACGTATCGAGATCATGCAACGACTCCACAGCTTCAGAACTTGGTCCGGCGAGGAGATCGAACAAAGTTGACTGCATTTTTCAATTTGTGTACGCAAGACCCAGAAGGGACCGCTGATTTGCTGTACAAGGATGTGCCTGTGAAGTACAGGTGGGATGATCGGTTGAAGTATTGGGTACCGTACAGAAGATACGTTGCTTCGCTGGGTAGATTGGTACACGTCTCGCCACAAGACCCAGAGCGGTTTTACCTTAGACTTCTACTGTGCCATCGGCGATCACCCAAATCATTCGAAGATATTCGCACAGTGAATGGAGTAGTCTACGATACCTTTCACGACGCAGCACTGGCTGCCGGGTACTTGGAGAATGATCAAGAGTGGGAAGAATGCTTAGCGGAGGCAGTTTCGTTTAAGATGCCATCCGCTTTGCGCCAACTTTTGGGAATCATTTTGGTTTACTCGCTACCTGACCATGCTTCTGCTCTGTGGGATCGGTTTAAGAAGGATTTGTCAGAAGACTTTTTCAGATCCATCCAGGAAAGGGACGCGCAAAATAACATTGACCGTGACGAGGAAGTTAGCTGGCGCATGGCAGAGTATAAGTGCCTGATGTGGTTGGCGCACTATCTGATTTCGAACGGAAAAACGCTGAGTATGTATGGCCTTCCTGACCTTGAAACGTACAGCGATGTTTCTGATGAAGTCGCGCGCCAGTCTGCGGATCCTATGGATATCGTCGCACAGGAGGTAGCAGCGTACGAACCGGACGACCTTGAGAGAACTGCGACGCTTGCGGATCAGATGAACGAGAACCAGAAAGACATTTTTGACCAAGTCATCGAAGCTGTTAATCACCCAGTCGGTGGACAGAAGCTGTTTTTTGTGGACGGCCCGGGGGGAACTGGCAAATCGTTCTTGCTGGAGCAGATACTTGCTCATGTTCGTCTACAGAGAAAGGTGGCGATAGCAGTGGCTTCCAGTGGAATCGCAGCGACGTTGCTGACAGGAGGACACACGGCACATTCTACATTTCGGATCCCGCTTAAACTGTCTGAGTTTTCGACATGTAGCCTGTCATGGCAGAGCCAGAAGGCAGAACTGATCCGCAAGGCAAGTTTAATCATCTGGGATGAAGCTCCTATGATGCATCGAGCGTGTTTCGAAGCTGTGGATCGGTCGTTCCGGGATATTATGAAGAACGAGTTGGAGCCATTCGGAGGCAAGGTCATGGTTTTCAGTGGAGACCATCGACAGATCCTGCCTGTCTTGAAGGATGCTACTCGGGCTGAAACGCTGGAGGCTTGCTTCAAGTCTTCCCCACTGTGGAGCCATTTACGACAAGTGCGTCTGACTGAGAACATGCGTGTTCAGACGGCACCGGATCCAGCAAGCGCCGCTGAATTGGCCGAGTTTTCCGACTTCTTACTTCAGATTGGGGAGGGTCGATATCCAGTTAACTCCGAAATTGGTGAGAACGACATATGCCTTCCACGCGACATGTGCATTGTACCAGGTGCACGAGCGGATGATCAATGGGATGACGAAGAAACCAAAGAGAACGAAAACATGGAAGCACCGCCAAATTTCAATCTACTACCTCCAACGGAAACATCTTCTGATCGAGGTGTTGATGATCCTGACGAGGACAGGCGAAAGCAAAATGTCAACGCGCTTATTGATGCAGTGTATCCTGGTGTTGGTGATGACAATCTCCCGGATGAGTACTTCGTTGAACGAGCCATTTTAGCACCAACGAACGCAAGTGTAAGGCGAATTAACGACATGGTCTCGGAGCGTCTTTCAGGAGAAACGAAAGAGTACCTCTCCGTTGACAGTCTCGAAGGTGTGGCGGATCCAAACATGTTTGAGCCAGAGTTCTTGAACTCTCTGAATTTCTCCGGCATTCCACCACACCGGATTGTATTGAAAGTTGGAACTCCGATCATTATGATTCGTAACTTGAACAGCGACGCAGGGTTGTGTAACGGAACACGACTTCGAGTAGTGTCACTGCGTGAGCGAAGCATTGAGGCTACGATTATGTCTGGGCCGTTCAAGGGAAAGTGCGTATTCATTCCACGTATCATCTTCTACAATGAAGATGACGACAAGGAATTCCCGTTCAAGCTTCGACGAAAACAGTTTCCTGTGGTTCCGGCTTTTGCGATGACGATCAACAAGGCCCAAGGACAGTCTATCCACCACGTGGGGATCTACCTCGCGTCCCCTGTGTTCGCGCATGGACAGCTGTATGTAGCGTTGTCGAGGGTGACTTCACGGAAGGCGATCAAGATAGCAGTGGACCCGGAAGCCATCGACGAAGACGGGAACATACACACCAAGAACATCGTCTATCGGGAGATCTTCGATTTTTAAGTGCATAATTCCATATTTTCATGAATAAAATCACTTACATTTTCTCTTTGTGGTTTTCGTGTTTAAAAATCTTGAACCCTGTAATATTTTCAACTTCACAGGTCTTTAATTAACCTTAACCTAACTACTGGGACCAACCATGTCCAAGCGTCCGCGTAGCGGGCGCCCAGAGCGCTAGTTGCACGCTTCTTGCATCGTTTACCACATGAGTGGTTTACCAATGCCCTCTCCAATAACAGCCAATCCCAACACGGTATCAATTCGGCATGATGTTGGTGTTCGGCATCGGTGTGGACATTGCACTGGTGTCACGCTTTGAGCGGAGCTACGCGCGCTTCGGGGAGCGGCTACTGACGCGTGCATTCCACCCGGCCGAGATCGCCGAGTTCCATGCGCGTCCAAGTGCCGAGCGCGCGACGTTTCTTGCCTCCAGGTGGGCGATTAAGGAGGCTACGTTCAAAGCCTTCCAGCGCTACCGTGTGCTGTTTCCAGAGATCCACGCGGTGAGAAGGGGGTTGGAGAGACCCGCAGTACCCACAGCGCTTCCAGTAACGGAGCACTCCAAGGCGCTATGTCTGCAATTTTCAGGCGAGACGGAAGCACTGGCGAAGAGACTGAGATTAGTGGTAACAGGCCTCCTCCTACACAAGCCACTACGCGGGGTGAACTGCTCACTCATGTTGGTGATATCTGTGCTGTGCAGGAGCCGCTCGTGTCGATCTCACATGATGGAGACTACGCTGTGGCCTACGTGCTGCTGCAACAGGAGGCGGACGACGCAACGGGTCAATTCAAGCAATGAACGAATTCTCAAGAGCAGCCAAGTCTGTGTTTGTTCATCTACTTGTTTATTTAGGTGCTTACTTTCCTAGATGGTCCTAACTCCATGCAAGTACGGCGGTATTCAGGCCTTCGACTAATTCAAAAAGACTCTTTCCGGACGCCTCGACCGCTGTGGTCACCGTAGATCGCGCGAATGAGCCCAATGACGCGTTCCACTGCCGGCAACGAGAAGGTGGCAGCAGCCCACGAATCCCGTCGTGCCTCCTGCAACAGTTTCTCCCACTTATCGGCAGCTAAGGTGTCGGCCACACCACGGAATTCACATTCGTACTCTGTGCCATCGGAGTGAGGGATCCCTCGTTGAGAAAGCCAGAAGAGATATGCGTTGGGCACACGCTCGGTAGCGTCGCGCTGGTAACGCGCCAGGTCATGTGCAATGGAGCCTTCCCATTCCATGTACTCACCAATACGAGCGAGAAAGTCTAACCGTTCAGGTGTCACCAGTTCCGAGGCTAGTGCCAGCGAGTCGATCAACAGCAGTAGCGTCGCTTGCCAACGCGTGGCCTGTACTGCGACATACGCCAAAAATTTCTCCTCCAGCGGTTGCTCTGTTGCAACTGTGTCATTGGAAAGCGTGCCGAGTTCGTAACTCCTAACAATATCGTTCAGCAGTTCCCATTGCTCCTTCACGAGACGAGTACGGAGTAGTTTGTGCGGCACCTCTTGTTCAATATGGTAGTGCAGCACCTGCCACAGAGCGAGGAACAGCGGCAAACCAGTCGACAAGACTTCGTCATCAGGCTCCACGTTCTCCACCATCAGGTCATGGAAGAGTTTGGCGTCCAGCTCGTGCATTTCGCCGTCATTGACCCCGTTCGAAGACCCACTGCTCGCCTCTAGGAGCTGCCGTATGAACGTGCGCACCTTCTGGGGCTGCACTTCCATCAGACGGTATGCGATAATATTGATGAGAATGGACAACAATTGCAGCTTGTTCTGCAGCCCGATGTTTGAGCGAGACACCAGCAGATCGCTTTCGGTGGTCGAGATAACGATAGAGCGCATGGAGGCCAGGAACAGGAACATCTTCTCGAGCTGGTTGTATCCCTTATCACCCAGCAACTGACGCTGCAGCGTCGTTAGCGTCTTGTCAGCCTTGTTCGTCGCATGTGGTGCCATGATAGCGATATACTGCGGGTGCTTGTTAATGGCTTCAAACGCGATGTTCAGACTGATTGTGTCCTCGAGCTCTGGGATAGGAATTTCTACATAAAACATGGATGGCAAGGTCACCGAGATCGGAGAGGTTGGAGGCGAGTTGCTTTGAATCTCCGAAAACACGGCGTGAGCGTGCAGGTACTCCTTCGCTGTCTCGACGTTGATTGACTTTCGCAACAGCATGTAGCTACACACCTCGGACACAAGTTCACTAGGAGCTCCAGCAGCAACAGCAATGTTTCGTGCGTGGAGCGCCATGTGGCCTTTCTGAATGCCCGTGACCGCGATAGCGCGAATTGCCGCAAAGTTCTGTGCCAGGCCAACACTCACGATAATGCCGCTCAGATTGCGAGCTGTAGGTTGCTGCAGAATTGCGTGAGTGGCGGTGTAACCAGGGTGGGTCATCAACGCACCGCCCTTCGATCCAACAGCAATTGGCATCTCCAGACTGCCACGCAGCACGCGCATTCCGGAACCATCACGAGCAAGGTCAATCTCGTAGTGCGAAAGCGACGCATACTGCCCCGAACGACTAGCGTAGCAATGCGCAGCTGACTCGATAGCACGCCAATCCTGCCCGGTGGCTACAGCAACAGCATCTACACCGTTCATAATTCCCTTGTTGTTGGTCACGGCGCGGTACGGGTCGATAGCAGCAAAGTTGTAGGCCTCGATAATGCGGTTCGCCACGTCTTCTCCGTCCACTCCCTTCCAGCCGAGTTTTTTCAATGGGATCTCAAACACAGCGCGAGCGCGGCGCTGCATGCAGAGGTTAGTGAGGATGCGCAGGCCTACACGACTGCGCGTGATTTTCGACACTTCTTCAGACAGACCTTCTGCAACAGTGTTGACGATGTTGGCACCCATGGCTTCACACACGTCCACATCAATATGCACGACTAGGAACTGCGTCTGCGGCTGAGAGGCATTCACCACAAGCTCGTCGTCACACGGCGTGTACCACGCATTACTAGCGGCAGCAGTGGCAACAGTACGTGCAGCTTGACTCACGACGCGGCAGTAAATATCGACGGCACCGCCTCCACGCTTTTTCATGTTGGGGCAGAGCGTCGTGTTGGCAATCGACAACAGTCGCTCACGGTTGCATGCAACAGCGGCAATAGCCGACGGGATGTCCTCCGTGCCCACAAGTTGGATCTGCGACGTCATTATGTTGCCGGACGTCGATGTGTGAAATCCACCGCCGGCAGCCGCAACGAGTTTCGCCGCGCTGGAAGCAGCCGCCACCACTGAGGGCTCCTCTACAGCCATTGGCACAGACAGACTCTTGCCATCAATGACGAAGTTGAGTCCGAGACTGTGATCACACAAAACCCGTTAGTCATCAACGTATCATCAGCTACAACCTTGCAACTCACCCGAGGGGAACGCCCAGTACTCCGATGCAGTTCTCGATCATGAGGTTAGCTGTGCGCAGCGGCAGTTCACCCAGCTTAGCCGCCGGGTCCGACGGTGGCAGGATATCAGCAGACGCCTCTGTACCTCCCGTCTGCGTCTTGAGCGTCTTGAGTCTCGGATACATGAGCGCCAGCACGTCGGATCGTTCACGCAATGTCTTGTTGTAGAAGCCTGACCAGACCGATGGTTGCGGCGCTGCGGCTGCTGCGTCCTTGGTGCTCCAGCTCTCACTGGCGTCGTCACTTGGCTGCAGTGGCTCGAACTTCTTGGCGACCGAGACATCAGCCCATCGCCGCTGCACTTGGGTGGCCAGTGCAGCCACTTGCGCCGCCTTTAACCTCAGCGCGTCATCCAGCACTGCGCCCTGCGAAGTCTTAAGCGCCGTACGGAGCAGCACGAGCGTCTGGTCCAGCGCCGCCTCCAGCTCCGAACTGGGAGTCGCCAGCGCCACGACCGCGTCGCCGTTCGAGATCTGGTTGGTCATTGCGGACAGAGTCTCAGAAGCTACTGAGCATGCGGAGGCGAATCGCAAAGTGACGTACGTGAGGCCACGACGGGACTGAGACCGCGAGCAAGACGCTGCTGTTTCCTTGATTGTGGCGTAAAGCCACGTTGGCTGGTGCAACATAAGTGTGGACTACATAATTGAGCAGCGTAAACGCGCAACTTATTGCTATGAGCAACATCAAACTTCAGCATTGCAGTGAGGAACGTCGCTGCGATCGTTTAGAGACGCTGAAGCCTTCAGGGAATGCGCTGATTTCGGCATAGATGTCTGCGACCAGATCCAGCAGGAGCGGCACTAATGCGACAGGAACCGTCGGGCAAAGATGCCGAGGTTTAAGTTGCACGCCGCCGGCACCCGCGGAAGATTGGTGCGAGCCTTTCCACCACCACGATCGTCAATTCGACGAGATGCAGCAGTGAACTCTGCTAATTTTCATCTAGTTAGTGTTACTGACGTCTAGCACCTAGTAGTATCCAGCAACTTTGCTGGAAGGAGCACCGTCTTCTCAATTGATTCGCTTGCAGCAACTTGATTGATGGCGCAAGTCGATGGTCAGCATGCGTCCATCAGAAGCAGCATTTTGGCGATCTTAGAGCGTCGAGGTAACAACGCGTGGCGTGGTGGTCAAGATTACGCGGAGAGATTGGGACTGGAGGTACCATGTTGAAGTCGTCGTGTTGGTTGGTCCAGAACGCACGAACTAGTGCCGTGGGAGACAACGGAGATAGATGCTGCTGCTCGTGATGCTAGAATATATTGACAGATCCAGGTACGTAGTCCTTAATACAGTAGCTCTTGATGAGGGCACAAGTCGCCGACACTACAAGATCTCCGGTACGAGCCTCGACCGATGGATCGTTGAGTCCCGCCTTGGATGGTGACGCTTGCAGCGACGGGGAGATGTGTCATTGTCGTCGTTGTCGTCGACCGAAATGAGATGAAGGCGATGCCAATGTCACATTACATAGCAATGTGGCACGGTCACTTGAGACCGCTAGCAAGGAGAAGACTGCAAACTTCATAGTGAAGGGACCCGTAGTTATCATGTTTTTGCTGTAAAGAAAGGCTCTAGGGACTCTTTACACTAACAAATCCATATTCACCTACCAGTTCATGTGGATCTAATGACTATGTTGGTAACCACCATGACCATTTCAGACGTGCCTTGTATCATGCTATCGATGATCTTCGAAACCTGATGACACGGATTCTTCTTCCCAGTCGTCGTACTCTTCGTAGGACTCCTCCGGTCGAGGTGACACGGCTGCGATAGGTAATTCAGGTTTGACCTCTAATTGAACTGAATCGGCATCATTTCTGTTTACTTCACGATTTGATGTTTGTGGCGACGGTGGTGCGTTTTCTTGAAGGTCGGGGCTACTTTGGTCTTCTATCAAAGCTGGGATACTCAGTGAGTCGTAGCTTTCCTCCTTTGTGTCGTAATTTAAGGGCTTGCTGACAAGCACACCAGCAACAGTTGACGTACTGTCAAGTCCATACCCGCTTGAGTACTCGACCGCGTCTCGCAGCTTTTTGTTCAGCAAATGAGATAATTCTACTTCCAGTTTGGTACTAGCTTCGTGCTCGTCGTGGTGTTCTCTCCAGCAAAGCCCCTTCCAATAATGAGGCAGTTCGAGCGTGTTGTCACAAGTCTGCAGAAAAGATGAAAGTGAGCACTTGTATTATATACCACCAATTCGTATGATGTACGTACATGAGCCTGCGGGAGCATTTGGAGACACTTTTTGTATTCGTGTGAAGAGAGCTCCGTGAAAGGCATCTCAATGCGTAGAAACTGGTAAAACGCAAAATCACGATGTTAGTTTGGTCAATAATCAACAGTGGAATTTACCAGCGTACCTCGGTTCCTGGTAGTGGTAATGTATCCACACCTGTCACAAACTTGAGGAACTTGCGCTTTAGCTGCGGCTCAAAGCTGTTCACTATTTGCCAAAAGGCGTTCACTAACGGTCGACAACTTGTGAATTCGGTGTCCGCAGCAACTCGGAAGACTTCATTGACGACGAAGTCTTCACCACAGCCAAGATCACTACCGCAAATACTCTCGACAAGGTCCGTCTCAGTGATACCAACGTGATCAAGCTGGGCAATGGTAATTATTCGAGTAAATCCCTGACGCACAGCATGAAGCTGCCACGCGATCACAGATGTCGGCCCAAATTTCTCCTGTAGCACGTTAGCGATGTAAGATTCAACAGTCAGACTCGCGTCGGCACCTTCAAACTTCAGATAATCTACAAAATCTGATGGTTTCATATCTCTCATCCTCGACATCGACTCGAATAACTGTGGATCGAACAACTTTAAATCTTCCAATGTCACGCAATGCTGAGGATTTAGCAGCAAGCGGAAGAACAAAGGATTTATTCTCGACTGGATCGAGCTGAATTGTACCATGGCACTGGCAAGGAACCATCCTACAAATACTAGCACCTTGCGAGTCTCAGGTGAATCGTGCGTGTTCTCGTTAAGCCAGTAGCTCTCTGATCCTTGCACATACTCCAATATAGCAGTATTAGGTTGTGCAAGGCGCAGTTGGGACGCTGAGAATGAATGACATACTGGCACACAACGATCCAGTAGGAATGTGTCGTCGTCGAGGCTTTTGTTGACAGTGCAGTGAATAGTTTCTCCATCGCTAGTTTTCCATTCGAGCTGAAAGCTGGGATAAATCGACCCGGAGGCACCAGGAATTGTTATTGCATTCCCACTCACAGTTACTTGCGTTGAGTGTGCCTCAGACAAAAAATTATTTATCGGTACTTGCTTCCACTTCGATGTCAATTGCATGCCAATCAGTGTAAACCATTCTTTTAGCGGTCCCTTTCCTTCTCCTTCTTCGACCTTTACTCCATCCACCAGTTTTTCGCCAAATGAACTCTTAAAGAATGGAAATAGGGAGAAGTTCGATATGTCTTTCTCTGACAAAAGGTGGTTTCGCCAAACGTACTCCACGCTCGATTGTAAAACATCGTTACGATCACAGATAACATTGACTTTAGGGAAGACAGCGAGGTCATCTTTATCCTGGGCGTCTTGATTTGATCGAGTGCACAATTTTACTGCAAGAAGGAGTGTCTTGCACAAAGGGTCTAACATGAAATAGAGACGATCGACGGGAAGCCCCATTGCTGCAAAAACGCTGCTTACCGGGCTCCAGTTATCGCTCAGTTCTTCTCGGGGCTGGTTAACCAGGTATGGGTAGAACACCTTCACAAGACGGCTGAATCCTACAGAAACAATTGTACTGCCCTTCATCTGTGCTAAGGTGCTGTTATCTGAATTGCGTAGGAAGATTAGCAATGTTGTGGCGATCTTGAGGTATTCAAACGTCGAGTCATGGTATTCCTGACGTACAGCTTCCGTGATCTCCAGAACCTCCTCAATCTCAATCTCGGACACAAGCGAATTTCTCGATTTAAGTGATTTTTGAACAGCTTCCGCAACGACCGAGCAACTATCGCCGAGTACAGCTTGGCATTCGTCAAGCAGATGCGACGCTAGATTGAGCTCCTTCGCTATTTCACTGCTGAGAAGGCTATTTAATGGTGCCTCCGGTACTGCAAGTTCGTACTGCTCCAGCATCAATATTATAGATCCCTCCATGGATACGTTAAGCGATGAGTGCTCCTGGAGGGTCTTCGTTAACGTTCGTGTACTGCACCACTCCAGACATCCATACGCATTTACCTCAGTAGGACGATTTTCATCTGTGAGGAATGTCCATCGCTTCAACTCATTTTCTAATCTTTTTGACAAGGTCTGCGATTCGTTGGTCTCGGTAACAGGTTGATCATCTTCACCAACAGCCAACCTCGCACCTACTTCAATGCCTGCGATGGGTGGTACGTTGTCGATTGGTGTAGTAACATCACTTGTTACAGTTATTTCAGTTGTTGCTGAGGTTGGCACTGCATTGCCGGCATCTTGATTGTTGGGCATCTCCTCGTCGGTGTCGTCATCAAAGCTGTTCTCGTACTCCGAGACATTGCTTTCTTCTGTTCGGCTGGTAACTGGATTTTCAACAGAGGTAGTGGGCCAAAAGTTTTCTTCCTTTCTAGTATCACCATGGACAACAACCTCTGGTTCTGCGACCTCACTCTTTCCGTTTTTATCATCACCACCCGTGTCGACGTCAAAATTGCTGTCGTGTTCTGACTGCTTCTCATTTCTATCTGACTGGAATGCGTGCTGAACGGCGTTGGGATCAGGATCAGCAACAGTACGCAACGTCTCTGTTTCTGTTTCTGTTTCTGGTAAGTCTTCGTTGCCACGGGTGCTATTGTTTGGTTGCTCTGGATCACCACCGTCATCAGATGACGCCTGTGGTAGCTCCAACAATAACTGTGGAGTAGTAGCGTCAATGATACACGGATTGTCATCATCGTCAATACCGTCTATGCAGTTATCTTCATGGCCGGATTGATTGTTTGGTAGCAGATCAGTTTCGCTACTCTCCAACTCTGGAGCGTCGGAACAAGGCTTATTTCCTTCGCTTGGTTCTAATGTTGTACAACAGTCACCTTCTTGTATGTTCATACCAGGTAGGGGTCTACTTTGCTCCCTTCTTGCAAAACTGTTATTGGTTTCATCGTCGTCTTCATACTCATGCATATCGATAGCTTTAGTTTGATTCGTTGTATCTTCACGCGATGGAGTTGTTCGAATAAAATCGAGGCTTTCATCTAGTAAATTGACCAGATCTGCTGCAGATTCGTGGTCGTGACGTTCCGGCGCTGACTGATTTACGATATTCTCCTCTCTGCGCAATTTCTCAGTATACAGATCATTGTTCTCATTCATTGCACTGGCAACACTTGAACTTGTATGGGTTTGGACCTCCGGTTCTACCTCCTCTTGACTAGAAGAATCACGCATCCGTCCACTTAGTGCGAGTAGTTCCATCGGAGTCATCTCTTTCGCAAACTCGACCATTTCCAGAATAATAGAATGAGCCGCCAATACGCGACCTAACTTTTGGTTCGGCTTAATAAGCAAGGGGTTGTGTTGCCTGAAGCAATCCAATGTGACTCCTCTTGCCTGTAACTCCGCTTCTGCGAAATTCAAATCAGTGAACATCTTTAAGAAGTAATTCCGCCCTCGCCACAAGAACGGTGGAGGGGTTCTAGAAAGCAAGCCCCAAGTTAGTTTTGCAAAATAAGTGACAGCTCGTCAGATGCGCGTACTCTGCCTGTGCTCCAGCCTCAAGCATCCATTCGACCAATGCTTCGACACACTGAATTCCAGTAATCTGCAGGTCCGTGGCGAGTTGTTGTGCCAATTTTGTGGCTTCGCGAGAATTTGTCATTGTACCAGTGTTACCACCATGACGGCTCACTGGAGTCGGTGCGAGGGCCATTCCTCCTCTTGAACGCATTTGTTGCCGACTTGCACTAGTCGATGTTGGGGGCTCAATTGGTCGCGAGGGGAGGATCAGTGATTCTTGCACGGGTGTGCAGAGAATAAGTGCGCTTAACTGATACAGAAAAGTCTCGCGGGCGTCAATTGCTTTCAGAACCTTAAATCGCAGTTTCTCTTCTTTAGTGGGCTGCGCAGCTTCCTGTTCCAGTGGGTACTCTATTAATTTCTTTTGCAACAACTCAAGCAGCAATATAATGACAACGTACTGAAGGGGGCTTTGATAGCGTGCCCAAAGGTATCAACTTCCCACTTGACGGTTTTTTAGACTCACGATTCCGCTTTCCACCACGTTTACCTGGTATTAGTTTGTTAGTGACTAGCAGCCAGAAAACAGGAATGGAATGATCATCGTACCATACTGAGCTCGTTCGTTGCGAATCTTAGACTCCTTAGTTTGCGGTGTTGGTGGCGTGCTGAATGTTGGAGAATGGGCTGGTGACTGCACTTTATTGGATTTAGGCGGTGGATCGACGGCAAAACGATCATTCCATCCTTGTTCTCGTCGAGATAACTCTTCTTCAGAAAGTGTAACCAAGTGGCGGTGGCCTCTCAAGAAATGATTCGGCTTGCGTACACCAGACTTCCGCGGGTGACGTTGGTTGAGGAAGTTTTTCGCCATAGATTCCCGCTTGGCAGTCGCCATAACCTGGTCGCTTCAAGCTGTGGTGATGCGAGTCCAACAATCAACGGAAATAACTACGCGAAACCCCTCGATATTCACTCATACGAACCGCTTTCGCACATACCGAGTACATTCCGACAAAACATGTTATGGCTGTTACAACCGTTGACTAGTTGGCCTTCTGCTGTTTGATGTCGGCTTTGATGGCTGTCTTACACTCGGCTACTGCAGCCAACTCTTTATCAATCGCAGTGATTATACTTAAATCACTGTGTTTGCCTCGTTCACGACGCAACTTCCGCTCTCGTTCCCGTAATGAAACCAGTAGCGAAAAATCCGACGACGTGAAAGCACCTGTGGTCTCCGTAACGTCATCTATAGGAGTAAACACCTCCGATGTCTCGTGGAAGTTCGAGCCGCCAACATAAAGGCCACCTGTGCAAAGTAGAACGAGCCACAGACCTGTAGAATGGTACGTTCGGAACGATAACAAGTGCATCTTCAGTGTCGTCTTCCACTGTTTCACGACACTTCCCTGCTGGTTCGAACACGGTTCGCACTGCGGGTAGAAGCGGAAGGTTGTCTTCCGACCCAACATCCTCCGGAACAATTGCTCATCTGTACGCTTGGCCACTCTAAAATCAACACAATAGCAAGGATACAGGTCAGGAACGAGATGACAATAAAGTACCAGCAATGCATACAATTTTGGTGGCATATGGTCTGCGTGGTACCGCACGCCGTGTTTAATTCCGCACGTATGACAACCATAGAGGCGACCGAACTCCTGGATGATGCCTCTCTCCACACTCGTGGCGTATTCGACCGTGGCTGGGAGCGACGCCTTCTTGAGGTGGAACGCCCCCAGATTGGCGAAAGGAGAGGGCGCCAACGCGCTCATGCGACCGCCCAGCAGCTTGAAGCACATCAGCCCCATGACCATGTAGACCGGGTACGGGGCATGTGGGAGGTCCTCCCAACGTTCCCGAAGCTTGCTTTGTGCCAATCTCCAGGCTGTGGGTGGCTGCAGGTTCCTAGCTCCGAGCACGAGCCAACTCCATCCACGCTGTTCATTGGTCCGTCGATTCTGCGCTGCTAGCTCTTGGTAGATTTCCCTTGGAATGGAGGCGAAGTGCAGCGCCAAGACGGAAGACGAGGCTACAGCAGCGGCTCCCAGTGCTTGAGGCAGCAGGAAACTCGAGGCCGAACCGATTCGCAGCAGCTTCTGCACCACCTGCGCAGTTGATACGCCACCCAGAAACAACACACCGCCAGTGGCTGCGTCTAAGACATGGGCTGTGAGTGCCTCGTACACGGATACAGAGCGGTCGCTTGCAAACTGCTCGCGTAGACGCCGTGTAGCCTCATTGACCCACGTCGAGTCTTTCGCCATGACAGGCGAAGAAATATTTGCTAAATGCGAGTAATTATTGTTAGCTGTAGTGAATTAATGTAATTTGGAGGTTGAAGTGGTGGAAGATGGCTACATTGGTTATTTTCATCTGGCGTGTAATGGTGGAGGAGGATGTCGCTGCGAGTGGAGATATGCCGTCTAATAGACGCAGTTCGCTGGCCTCGCAGATGGAGGAGATGGCCAGTGATGGTGCCTTCCTGCGAGCCATCATATACAAGAGCCCGGAGATAAACTTGAGCCGCACAATCCTTCGGAAACCAACAGGGAAGCGCACGCTAGAAGACATTCACGTGGTGAGTAGAGTCCGATGGAATTCATTTCTTTACTTGGTAGCTGACACTTTTGCAGCTCAAATCGCTTTTCGCGTCGTCCAAACTGCTGGAATTTTTCTCCAACCTGGATGCATGTTCGTATGATTCTTATGAAAGGAGGATACTGAACCTTCGCACTGATACACTCTTCCCATGTCTTGCGTATCTGTAGTTAAGGTGAGTCTATCTCGACCCTCTTTTGCTACAGCTCGTTTGTCTGATTGACCCTGTGTCATGCAGCTGGACCGACTATATCAATCGCTCGAGATCGTTACGTACACGGAGAAGGGGGCGTACGTTTTTCATGAGGTGCGTATTATTGCCTCTTGACCATTTAATTGTATCTCACTCATTAAATTATTGTGCATTTCACCTGTGTAGGGTGACGATGGTGACAGCTTCTATCTCGTCTACACCGGTCGAGGTTGGTATGCGGAGTCGTTTGAGTTTCTCTATTTAAATGTATGAAATGTTGGTTGAATTCAGTGGAAGTGATTAAAAAGGATCCCGCCCGCACAAACGGAATTATTCATTTAGTATTCTTGGGCCCAGGAGACAGTTTTGGAGAGCGGGCACTGCTTTCTAATACCGATGTGCGTTCAGGTACGACTTCTACACCTTAATTCTGGTAGCACGCAATATATTAAATCGCTGTTGATCTAGCTTCTGTGGTTATTTCAAGTGCTCCAACAGAGCTAGTTTTCATTAACCGCGTCGTGTTCACCGAGCTACTTAAGGAATCACATGACTCTAGTAACAGCAACACGCTCGAGATTACCAAACGATTTCGGAGCAACAAAGACATTGTACGCAACATTTTCATGCGAAGTTCCGCCCAACGATCTGAAAAAGATTTGAAATTCGCCGTCGAGTACTTGAAGAGCGTCAAATTCTTCTCGCGATTCTCTTTTGAAGTTCGAAAGCAACTTTGCAAAGTAATGCGGCTCATTAGTGCTGTCACCAATACAGTGCTCTTTGCTGAAGGTCAAGTGGGACGACATTTCTACATTATTTTTACGGGATGCGTTGATGTATCTGTTCGAGCGAAAAATCGTTTTGAGGAAACAAAGGAGAGTGTCGTGTCTAGACTGGGTGAGGGTGAGTACTTCGGTGAGCTAGCTCTCTCACAGGCTGACGGTGTTCGGCGAGCCACGGTGGTCTGCACTGAATTCTGCGAGTTGCTCATCCTAGGTCGTGACGAATATGAACCATTGATCCAAAAGTATCAGAACGAATATCACGCGCAGTACGCGCAAATGCTACGAAAGAACCCATATTTTATTGGCTCCGAATGGGATGACAACACCATTGAAGGCATGTGTTCTGTAATGACTGAGAAGTACATTCCGTATAAAGGGGAAGTCTGTAAGCAGGTGGGTCCATGAATAAAGTGGCATTTCATTGTGCACTGACAGACTTGCGGTTTAACAGGGGTCACGTGCAAGCGAGTTATTTATTGTAACTCGAGGGGAGTGCCGAATTATCCATGATGGCAAAAATCCAATCACTAATGCTCGCCAGACCTACGATCTTGGAAGATATGGCCCCAACTCTGTTTTGGGTTGCGCTGAGTAAGCTGTGTTGTTGGTCTTTATGAACATAATAGTTTTAAGCTGTAACGTGCATTTTGTTCACAGGGCGTCAGCAGGAAAGTTCAACGACATTTTCATCCGGGACTACTCTATCCTGGCGGAGTCACCGATGAAAATTCTAGTGCTCTCACGTTTCGATATCTTTCATCTAATGTCAGCAGAGGCTCGTGCGAGCCTACAGCGCTCCGCTAATGGGTATATCCGCGAATCCATCCAGAGCCGGGCACTAAAGTCTGTTGCGTGGGAAAAATACAAGAAGGATTTCATCAGCAGCATCATGACTGAAAATCAGCACCATTCGTTTGGGTCTGTTGGAGCGCGTTGCGACCGAGATGCCATCTCCATACACCAGAGCACTGCATTAGGTAAATCTCAATCTGCACCGCTACTACCACTTGGTGACGCTCGTACACTGGTCGATCCTGGTTCTCTCATGCTTGAACGTCGAAGAGGGGCAGGAAAAACTGGAACGACACGACAAACCAGTGGAGGTCCTAACAGTGAGAGCCTTAAAGGTGGATCTGGAACTGACGCTAAAACGGATGACCAAGCTAATTGCTCGGAAGACACCTCACTTCCTCAAGACAACAATGATGTAGTGAATTTGCAAGCAGAAATGAGTCGTGGTGCTGCTGAACCATCAATGCTTCAGAGAAGATCATCGACGACGACAGCACTTGTGTCAAAATTACAGCACAGAAGGAGTCGGGCACAGTTACCGTCTGTAGTACAAGACGACTCCACACTCGTACAGGCACGACTGGATTCCCTCTCGGGTTCCGGTAGTAGTAAAACACTAAATCGCCGTACAAATGACCAAAAAAGCGTTCAACCAACGCTTCCAGCAGTGTCTCCAATCAAAGAAGCATCAAAGGAAGAACAAACATCTTGCACGAAGGAATATCGTAGCGACTTACGTCGTTGTGGAAGAATTCGTTCAGACAAAGCCGACAATTCACTAACTGGTAGTAAGAATGGACCGTCAGGAACAGCTACCACTGCAGCACCACATGCAGCTACAATATGGGACCCGGTTCACGGTGTGTGTCAACCTTTCGCTGTACTGGGGTTCATGAAAGAGCAGACCGCTCGACCAGCGTCCAGAGGAATGTCCATTTCACTATCTTCAGGCAAAATATCAAGACCTGCGAAATCTGCGGTAGACCAGCTCCGTAAAGTGGCTGCAGCTGTAAGTGCAGCAGGCCATGATGAATTCACTCGCTTCCGCGTCTTCGGCAAATTTCGCGATATCGACGAGGCTCTCAACCTTTTCCGACAAATATGCGCAGTGGAGAGAACTGCAGGCCTATCGGACGGTCGGAACTGCAGCAGATTCGCCATCTACAAAGAAGATGAAATGACAATGGCGCTAGAGAATTTCCCTAGTGTCGATACGGGCGATGCTGGTCCCAACATCGCACAATTCCGTGCAGCTGATCTACCACAGGCAACAGGTCAGCGCTTTGCATGTGTCAGCGTATCATTTCAGTCACCTGGGGTCACTTGCATTGAAGCAATTGTAGTGCATGTGTATCAATGTTTTCCTACTCCACAGAGTGCAGTGAGATTCGCTCGACAAGTGGCCGCGACGCTGTTGGCTCCAACTGCCTTGAGTATCGTACCACTATTCGAGTGGATCGCACTGACGGAACTGGAGCGATTCGATGCTCGTAACAACGATCTGGAGCAGGAATTGGAGCTTGCTATGCGTCGTGGAGGTCAAGAGAGCACGTGGAAAGCAAGGAAAGAGGCCATCAAGAAAGGAATCCTGCAGCACAAGGTGAAGTCATCTTCAACATAATATTTTGACCATTCTCATAATATTCAGAATACATAAACTGATATTTCATTTTCTCTTCCTGCTGGACGCTCGCCATGTCTCCCCGTACGGCCGTGACGCTCAACATCTACGACCTCGTGGAGGCCAACGAGTTCATGGCGCGTACGTCCTGCACCTTCATCTCGTTCGTCTGTTTCTAACAGTTACCTCCCATTCACAGCTCTGGGCTTCGGCATCTTCCACAGTGGCGTCGAAATTGCAGGTGAAGAATTTTCTTATGCGAGTGGCGCTGGTGTTTTCTCTTCAAGTCCCAAACAAGCACCTGGTAAAATTATTTTATTTCAATACGACAACTCGTAGAATCTATCTAATAACTTGATCTGTAGGCGCCAAATTCCGCGAGTCAATCGACATGGGATTCTTCGAGGGAGGTTTCCAGGAGGCCCATCGACTTGCTTACTCACTGAGTTCGGACTTCGAGGGAGACGCCTACAATCTCTTTACCAAGTACAGCATATATTCAGGAAGTGGAGAAGGGAGGAAGACTAACTTGACGGTTTGTGACTAGGAACTGCAACACGTACGCGGACGCTCTGTGTCAATTGCTGTTGGGGAAGCCCATTCCGTCCTACGTGAACCGTGCAGCCTACTTGGGCTCGTTCCTCAGCTGCCTCATGCCAGCGGACTTGACAGATCAAGCGCCGGTGGGAGACCCCAACACACCCTCGCGAATCGTAAACGGAGCTCCACGACGCTCCGACTTTGTCTACACTCCGTTTGCAGGTGCGTCGCTGACTTTCGACTGTCTTGATTGATGTAGAGGACTAAGTATGTGTCAGGTTCTGGGCAGAGTGTGGGTGGCACCGCGGACTCGTCTCCTGACCTGTCGACACTGGCTGATCGACGCGAGAAAGTTCGATTGGCGGCGTTGAGACGAATGGGTGAACAGGGACAGTAGACTATCATCTTCAGTTGAAGTGAATACCAAGATGCATAAAGTAAATACTGGCGAATGCTAAATATGTAAATTCTCCTGAGCAGGCGACTTTGGTTGAGGAGTTTCAGCAACAGTTGCTGGTAAGACACGCAGCGTTAGTAGTCCAAAGGCATATCGTCGATTCCATGGGGAAGGCGCCATCACCGACTAAGAAAGGCAGTGGACACATCGTGAGCGTCGCACGACCCGATAGTGAATCAAATGTACTTGACGACCCAAACGATGGGGTCTCATTTACTCCACCACGAGTGGAGAGCACAATCGTGAGCCGTGAAACAGCGACACATGATGCTTTCGCTAATAGGTGAGGGGGACAATGAACTATGAAATGCCACACATTAAAGTAACGATTTGAAGTTGATTGTCTGCTAGTCGAATGGAAGACTTCGTGTACGCACCAACTAGTCACTACATGCGCGTTTTAAATGATCATTGCCAACGGGACCACGAGGATCGTTCGTCTCTGCTGGTGGTAGTTGGACAACCAGGTGATGGCAAGTCTGCTCTGCTCGCCAATTGGGCGGCAGAGCGACGGGATTCTATCAAAGGGGGGAGAGAACTTATCTACGAACACTACTGCGGCTGCTCCTACGACAGCGTGAAACTCGCGCTGTTTCTATTTCGATTCATGAACCAGCTGAAAATATGCTACAACTTGCGCGACTTTGAGCTCCCGCACGAGCACGAGGAAGAAAAGTTAAAATTCTCCTTTAGTCGATGCTTAGAGGCTGCAATCAGAAAAGGGGAACATACCAAGAGGAAACGGTACGAGCCTGTTTTATTGTTTGATTGGTCGTGGTGTCAGTCAATTGACACGTGCTTGATATGAGTAGTATTATTCTGGTTCTGGATGGTATCGACTGTATAAGGACAGAAGATGGAGGAGATTCTCTATCGTGGCTTCCAAATACTTTTCCTACAGGAGTCCGAGTTGTCGTTTCAACGACGCAGGTCACCAACGCGAAAAGATATCTTCACTGTTGCCAGAAGATTACTCGTCTCCCAGCCGTTTATGACAACGAGTAAGTATGTCCGTTAGTTGCGTGATGTTTTGGTATATGTGTACTTACGTATTATTACTGCTTAGTGGTGATTTAATCTACGACACGACACTTCCACCGAGTGACAGAGAATCTCATACGATCCAGGAGCTGCGTCGTCGAAATGCGGCTTTTCTGGTGGTGGAACCTCTTGACGAAGATTCCTGTTTGGCAATACTTGAAGTAAGTAGTCTCGATTATATTATGGTAATTTGAAGAGATCTGATCATCTAAGTGCACATGTAGATGTATGAGCACAAGTTTTCTCGCAATCTCGATCCCGAAGAGAAGCAACTGATTTGTGCTGCTCGTGGAAGCTCCAACCCACTTTACGTCAGACTATTGCTCAATGGCCTTGACCTTTTTGATCTAAAGGAGAATAATCAACGCCGGACATGGTTGGAGCAAGCCTGTAGAATCAATCAACTAAATGATATCTACGGGACCCTCATGAATCAATGGAATGTCATCCTCCTGAAGGATTTGTTTGTCGAGCTTCGTGAACGTACAACATTGCTTGAGATTGTTTCGTCAAGCTCGCCAAGCACGAACGATCGAAATGCTCCAAATGTGAATGGTGGCTTACGAAGCTCAATAATGGACCCCCCAGCATCCGGCGGCAACAATTGTGGTTCGTCATCGAAAAATAACACGATCGTTGACCAAGGGGATATCGAAAGCCTACAGATGGTGATCGAACAGCGAGCACTTTTGGTTCGCCACACACTCTCGCTTCTGGCAGTGTGTCGCTATGGACTATCTGAAAACGATTTCGTGCGGCTCTTCGGTGATTGTGTTCCAAGATGTGTTTGTCTGCAGCTTTTGGCCCTGGTTAAGCCTCACTTGATGATAATTCGTAGGTATGACTGTGGGTCAGGATCTCAACCCCACCACAATTTAATGCTTGGGGGTGCCTCCAACACCAGTGCCAACAAAGGTAGTTGTAACCAAGAAAATGGATGTGATGCAGTTGTGCTGTATGATCTCAGCCATAATCAACTCAGGATCTTTACTCGATATGGATTTTTAGGCGACGACCAGCTTCGCAATTGTTATTATCGTGAACTTGCTAATCATTTTGAAGCCATGGAGGCATGCCAGCGTCGCGTTGACGAACTTCCAGTGCAGTTGGAACGCTGCTCCATGTGGAGTGTGCTACAAAATGCTTTGGTGAATATGAAAATGTTTCTGTTGTGGTGGAGCGAGCGCAATCGACAAGAGTTTTTCTCTTACTGGATGGTGTTGTCGTCAAACTGTTCTATGCATGATCCGGTGGACGACTTCATCCGCTCGCTCGATGAGTATGTTGCCCAAGAAGCTCCAAGTGCAGAGCAGTTATTGTCGATTTTTCTCACCATTACGGATTTCTTGCGAGAATGGCAGAAGGTTGATGAGTCTCGTGTCGTTAACGTTGCTCTCAACCGGCCCAAACCTCCTCAGCTTCAGGATTTCCTCAGTAGTCTTGGTAGCTTTTCGACGTCAGGTTTATCTGAAAGGGAGGCAGAAAGAGTCCAGAAGGAGATTGATGCTCTCGTCATTCACCAAGACGATGGGTACTACGTTCGACGGTGGCTTTGGACCCAGTTTCCGCTCATTGCTACTGCATTTGAGACTCGTGTCTTTCGTAGTGCTACCTCCTGTCGAAACTCAGCAAATAACGAGTTCACGCCTGTCTCGAGGGATGAGTCTGCGAGCACCGAGTCCTGTGGGCATGCAGGTCAATCGACACAATCATCGAGCAAGAAAGGGGTTGCTCCTAAGCGAGTACCTCAAAGTCCTGTTGGCGTTATTCTTCCAAAAGGCTTTGGCAAACCAAAGAAATTGCTAAATCCTACAAAGCGTCGACCGCTGCATAAGGTTTCACCAATTCCTGGACCGGAAAGTGCTGCAGATGGTGAAATGGGAGCATTAGAGTTCCTGTCTGCGGATAATAGTGAGAGCTCTTTGGGTTCCGTCTCGAAACTAGAGGTTTGTGCTACTTAACTCGCGACTAATGCTGCTGGATGTTTAACAAGTATGCTTTGTTGATCTAGAGCCAATTGATGGAGCTCCGAATGAAGTACGACAGGATGAAATTTGTCGTGCGTGAGAAGCACGAAGCACTTAAAGCGGTAGAATCACGCTTGTTGGATGCCAAAGCTGAAATATCTGCTGCGGGTCAGAGCGCCACACAAATCGATGACCTGCTCGAGAACATTCGCAACGTGAACGACGAAACTACTCTTGGGCGCCACCGTAGTGATTATTACAAGTTAATCCTGCGTCACTGTGAGTTATATCCAGCACGGGATCCAAACACAATCGATACTGCTGAGGCGAATGTGGCTAAGATGAAGCGCGAAATTGTGGAGTTACAGCAAAAGGCACAGGTGGTGTCATACGAGAAGCGGCTTGCAAGCCTTGATGTACCAAAGCTGCTGAAGGTAACGCAAGACAAGGCTTCAATTCACCAAGAAGCATTGTCGCGACTGAGATGGCGTCAAGAGCTTGACCGTCGACTCTACTACGCTAGTCTTTCGGCAAAAGACGGCTTGAAATCTTCGCAGAAAAGAAACTCCATGCACCCTAACACGGGAATGGATTTTACTACCCGTGCCAGCGTGAGTTTTTCAACGGACGATGTGCAAGATGCAGCTCCTGTCGATCCAAATTTCTTTCGTGCGAAGGACAAACTGATCCATATGAAGGAGACATCGCTGGCTAGACAAAAAAACACTGAGAATCTGCAGTTGTACGTGGGTAGCGCATACAAGGATGATGGAATATTAGGCGCACTCCGACAAGTTGGTATCAACAAACCAGAAGAGGCACTGCTTTGTTGGCAAAATCAGCTCGATCACTCGATACAGCTGGAAGAGGAGGAGAAACAAGCAGAGCAGCGTGTGATCGAGTACCGCGAGAAATTGGAGCTGCTTCAGACTCAGTTTGTGAATCTCAAACTTAGCGGAAGCTCTAGTGGAGGAATAGATGGATCGTTGGAGAATGACACAGGCAATAGAGAAGATGATGCTGCAACTTCTACAGCGACTGTCAATGTGAAGATGCTAGAGAAGCAGCTGACTGAGGCAAACGCAGTCAAACAGAAGAAGAAAGAACGCGCTGCGCGGTTGCGATCCTTGCAAGAAAAGCTACAACTAGGACTTCTACATATCGCCCAGCTTTTGGGTCTAACCTCTGTCCAGCAGCTAAATGCTTTGGAGCTCGTAGACTCGATCGAGAAAGTGGTGCGGGTGGTGCTTGGTGACGAAGCTCAGGCGGCGCCTAGCCCCAGCTTCCGCCACAAAAACAGCACTCGGGTGGTTAATCTCATGGGACTGCCAGGAGATTCTGCTGGGCTACCCTCGGACACTCGCACTGACGACGACAAGGTGCGTTACAACATCCGTGTCTCCCCAACTGAGAGGCGGCAGATGAACCCGTATGTGGACGCTGATTTTGATGAAGACAATCACGAAGATGACAATGATGACTTCAACGATGACAACCGTGATGATGTTGACAATAGCACAGACCACAGCGACAGTGACGACCACGAGGGATCACCGACACGAGGGAAGCTCTCTACTACCCATAGCGACTCCAACACTGTGAAGAAGCGTCGCGACATCAAAAACCACTCGAAACTCGAGCTGGAGAAGCAAAAAGCTACACAGAAGAAAAGGCCCAAAGACTAGCGAGTTAGACTAAGGCGTCGAGTCGAGTGTTTTTACCTTGCATTTTCTTCTCTTAGTTATGGCGGTGGACGCTCGCTCGTCTCCGGTGCAGCGTTGACTGTACGTTGTTCCACCCCCTACAGGCACCCTTCTTCCCTCGCTTAGGCGTGGTGCTCGTCGTCATACGACTCGTAATCGTCCTCATCGTACTCGTGCTCGTACTCGTATTCCTCCACGGGTGGCACCTCGGGCACAGCCACAACCAGACCGTCCAGCTCCTTCTGCAGCACAATCTCCGTACCCAGACGCGAGTTAACAGAGCGGTCCTCCGCCGGGACGTACGTGTCGATAATATGGCGTTCCTGAGTGTTGGCAGGCGTTAGCTTGGAGATCCACTCGTTGGAAACCACGACGTGCGACTGCGGAGACGTGGAGCCTTCGCCGAAGAGCGACTCGGTGTAGTAGTCAGAGCGCCTGGCGTCGAACACACCGCCGCCGCCCATGGAGTCGTCCTTGACGTAGCCCACGTTGTTCATCTCGCAGGCTTGACGCAGCGTCTGACCAGCGCGGCCTTTAACCACGTGGCGATTGCCTTCGTAGTCCACGAGCACGACGTTGACTCTAGACCACCAGAATACCGTAAGATTACGTCGTAAGAGATTAGTACAGAGCCCACACATACACTTTCTCAGCCACAGTTGGAGCAGATGCATCGGCAGCAAACCCGCCGATGAAGCGGCGGCTCGTGGCGCGTGACAACGCAGACGATCGGAGAGCGCGAGTCAGCATCTTGTAGTTCTGGGGAGCTGGACTAGAGCCACACACAGACTTTCACTTGGCAAAAGTAAGAAAATCGTCACCTCGGCTAGTGATTGGGTGGATGATTTAACCCGGGTATTGTTTTCAGACAGGAAATAACTAGGTTATTAACCAATCCGGCGAGCTCCTCGTCCCAGATCGCCATGGCTGGAGGGATGTACACCAAGATGACGTCCACGGGCTCGTCGCTCATCGTGAATCCACGCTCAATCTCCAAGGAGCTAGAAGCCAAGATAGCGACGTCAATTGCAGGTGTGATCGCGTCCCATGACGTGGCCAAGTTGACGACGAAACTGGTGCGGCAGGCGGTGGAGAAGGAGGTACACGTAAGTCTCACGAACCACAAGGACGTACTCAAGCGGCTCATGCACCAGGAGCTGCGCAAACTCAAGGCTAAGAAAGTTGCCAAACGCGCAGCTCCAGAACCGTGGAAGAGCACCATGAGACGCGAGAGCATCGTCAAGGCTCTTAACCGCGTGTACCAGATGCTGCGCGAGTCCACGAGCTTCCCGGACTGGGGTCTGCACGCCATCCAGTCACTTTATGACCTGCAAGCGGTGGAGGACGGAGAAGTTCTGCGTCTGGCCACACTCTATGCCAGACTCACTGGTGCGTTGTGGCTCAAAGAAGACAGGCATGCAGAATGGGTTGTGGGCACTGTCCCGACACCCACGCAACTTGTTAACGCAATTACTGCCGTCTACTTGGTGGAACGACTGGGGATTTCCCATTCGAGACGCGTTGAGCTGTTGGACTTTTGTGATAGATCGCCTCCTGTCTACGGTCCTAAGGTGAGAGGCACAGGGTAGATAATGATAAAGGAAAATAACACTTGTTATGCAGGAGCTTCTGGGCTGGGATCTTACAACAGGACCTCCACCTATGGGTGACAAGAGTAAAGCCTCGATATACGAACGACTGACGAGCGCTCTGGTTCTGTGGCACCACTCGCATGCGCTCGGGATCTCTGTCGGATTCACTTTGCCGCAGCTGCTGCAGCATCTACTGTCGGTGTACCCGTACAAGGGTCCAAGTGATCTTTCTCCTCAAGAGTATGAAGACCAAGTGCACTTGGTCACAACGCTCGTGTTTGTACTCACAAACCATGGACGGCTCCGTTGCGAGACGGTAAGGCACGATGTTATCTCGATCCTCCACTGTAACTGCTCACACTTTCCTAATTGTATCAACAGGATCTTCTTCCCCATGAATACTTCTTTCTGCGCTATCATATCGTCTATCACTTGGCTCAGCAAGATGTAGCTTTGCTCGGCGAGTCTCTGCGGGTAATGTATGCTTCGTCGCTTCATTGTTATACTTTCCGCTGACCACATGCATTGTGTGTAGGCTTTGCGGTGCTTTGAAGGTTCAAGCAATCTCGTACAGATGCGCCGAGGGATGGCATTCTTGCTGTTAACTCAGCGCGACGATGGGTCTTGGGTGACTGAATCAACACAAAACGACCCCAGTCAGCGATATTTCTCGACAATGCAAGCGCTTTGGGCTCTTAGTGAGCCACGTAGACTAGGGTTCGCACCTGCCTTTCCTGAGGCCACTCCAATCCTTGAACTACACTTGAATGCTGACTTTGGTAGTGATGTAAGTGATACGCTGCTGTATTCAACTACTAGCCGAGTTTCTGACCTGTTGGTTCTGCCATTGTTGGAATAGGATGCCCCTGCGGAAGATACGAGCGGCAATTCGAACAGCACAGGTAGTGCGAAGGACACACCTGTCGATTATGAAGTGGCAGCAGCAACCGCTGCCGCCCCGTCCGACACAGAAGATGTGGCAACGCGTGTCGCCTTCCTGCAAGGTTTACTTGATCAGAACGGCAATGTGAAGAATGTGTCAGCTGCACTGGCCACTCATGTGTTGACTACCCTGACGGACATGGTGCTAACTGTGGATATTCTCAAGAGCACAGGTGTCGGACGCACTATCAACAAGTTGCGCAAGCACTCCACGCCTTCTGTTGCAAAGGCGGCTACACAGCTAGTGGCAAAATGGAAAAAGGACTTGCTGTAACGTTGATCACTCTGTACGAACGTGTTCATTGGGCTAAGGCAATGTGTTGCTGGTGCTAGTGACTTAACTGGGTAAATATTACCAGGGACTTATAGTTGCTAGTGCCTTTTTCGCAGCTTTCAACGCTGAATTAGACGGAGTCTGTGGCTGGTCTGCCTCGTCAAATGATCCGTAATGCTCGTCCTCCGCCGAAATCAACGACTCCTCCAACTCGTAAGGTGTGGTTCCAGACCGAGGTGAGTAGTCACTTTGAGACGACCCCGAGTATCTGTCTGCCCACGATGATCCACTGGCACTTAATCGCCTGCGATCCTCCAATTCCTCTTTGCGATGATTCAACTTATTCTTTCCTGCAGTCCCAGCAGATGATCGTCGGCGCGCTGCGGATGCAGGGGACAACCGTGTTTCTCGCGGCCGGTTTGCCACAAAATACACTGAAAACAAGAAGCAACTCATGGCCACTCCGAATGCAACCATTAACTCGACGCACATGATGACAGAGAGAATATGATGATCAATGGGTGGTGTGTCTGGACTTGGTGGTGGAGTTACTGTTGAAACAAAAAAACATGAAGTCCGGGTAGCTATTATCAATGGCAGACTGAATGAGTACGATAACCATACCTGCTGGTAGCAAAATATTAAGAAGGGCCGCTGCAGCTAGCGTTGATCCCAAGTAGCTATCGTCAAAAACTTGGACCGGTGCGGCATTGCGAGAGTCATAGACTGGTGATATAGATGCAGGTGCGGGTTCCTCCGCTGCTAGCGAGAATAAGAACCACGAAAGAGATGGTCGAGTAGAAGTAACTGTTGCCTCGCATACCATATCCCTAGTCTTGTTGCGAATATATTCGGCTAGCCCAGGAAACTTGTTCTGATCATTCATCGTTGAGGTTAGCACCAAAGATCATGAATAGCAAGTAAACGTACCCTAGCAAATCCTCGTTGTAGAAAGTAATTGTAGAGGATCCACGTCGTAGATGCTGGGCGGCCCCCCATCGAGCCACTAACTTCATACGAAACTTCATTCCCCGAACATTCGAAAAAGGAAGCCGGGAAGCGCGTACAAAAGAACGAGAACGACCCAGGTTCCGAAATGAAATGCCTCATCGAACGCATCTTCTTGTCATCATCCAATTCTGCAGCGTATTCGGGTAGAAAGCCGCGTAGAGAGTGAACAGAAGTCAATGACAATCTGCTAGAATCAGCGAAGAAATCGGTGGATGTGTTCCACAAACCCCGAGAGCTGTTGGTACCAATGAGAGCCCCTTGCAGCCCTTTGGTCATTGAGTGTAGCTCTTCCATATCGTTCAGAAGCTCTTTTTGGGTCAAAGTGAACCCCGTGCACACGGACGAGTGCTCCACAAGCACATGACCAATGTTCACAAGGCCAAATGATGAACGCAGTATTAGTGCATTGAACTCCACATCCTCAACTCCAAATCGTGCAGCCTCAATTCCACCCGCAGCGTAAGGGATGGACTCAAACGCCATAGATTCGCGACGGTAAATTTCATGGTCTCCTAGGTGGTGTATCTGTGATGCAAGGTATATCATAGGCTCATATAAGTTTTCCACTGCGTCTTCAGCTGAAAAGATAGTGCTAGCTCCGATTGCAAAGCGAATTCGGGCTTCCTCGGGGATCGAATCAACAATTGTCCGGTAATCTGGAGCATTTTTTAGATCAGCGAGAAAAGCTTTCCAGTGCGGCGACAAGGATGAAAACGTCTCCCAAGGGTGCTGTAACACGATCACGTGAAAGATGCATTAGTACCCATTCCAGCCATGAACGAAAATGCTTGTGTTAGAGATACCAAAAACCAGAACTTACACGAGCACTCAGTAAACCGTAGGGAATGGGGCCGCGGCGTGTGGAGTATAAGTATTTCTGCAGCTTCTTCAGTGGCTCGTAGACGCGACACAGGAACTGCACAGCTGTCGTCCTCACGCCAAGCACCGAGTCGTACGGTGCCAAGCGAAAGATCTCCCAAGCAACATCTGCAGCAACTGGAGGGGCCGAGATTGTCGAGGTGTTCAACGGAGACGTCGAATTCCCCTCCTGGTGCTTTGTTTTCCAGAATGCAGGGCCTGGATGGAAAGTTCGATTGCTAGATATCCATCGCAATTTGGACGGCACGGATGGGCCGTAGACCAAATGTGGCAGTAACCCGTCGGGCGTCTGAAACTCCAGGATGCGCTGGACTTGCGCTGCTGCCTGATTAAAGTCCTCGTGAGCGAGAGCTTGCGCCGCCAGTAGAGCTTCTGCAGGTTTCTAGTGTTGTAAGATACAGTGACTACGTTAGGATTTGCTGCTGCTGTTGAAGTGATTTCGTACCAGATATTGAAAACCCACGACGTCGCGCTTGCCCGCTCCGACGCCACCCAGCTCCACGTCCACATGAGCCTCCAGCAATTCCATGGCGTCTCGTTGCAGCTTTCTCTCGTCACAAGGACCAGCTGCCATCGCCACAGCGAGCGAGCATAGCAGGAGGCACACAAGTCGCATCTTGAGCGTGCGGAATCGAGAGTGTCCGCTGTCCAAGTTCGAACTGTCCCAGTTCAACATAACAACTACGATTGTGTATGCTCCAGATTGTGAGACGGATTAATTGGGACAACTTCGACATTGACCTGAAGGGGCACTAGCGATGCGATGCTGGAGCTTCCACACGGTAGCACTGGCCAGCGGCTCCGCAGAGAAAGAGTTAGCAGCCAAGAGAGAGCTAGTGAACAGACTGAGCGGAGACATAGCACTCACGAGCTGGACGAGGAGCTGCTCGTATCGTGTCGTGGGTCGAGCGGAGCTGGAAGAACTGGTTCGAGTGGCACACACGGAGGAGGTGGAGACTAAAGGATGCGAAGGGAAGGCGCTGGGGGGATCTGCTAGTGTAGAGGGAAGCGGAGATGCCGCAACAGGCGTAAAGGCAGATGAAGAGAAGGAGGAAGCAATTACAGTGACGCCACTACTGCTGGCATTGGCCTTCCAGCGACTCGTGAGTCAAGACAAACGAGAGTTTCTTATGTATCAACAGACATGTGTAGCTGGCGCAGGAGAAGGACAAGTACAGCAGGAGGAAAATGAAACTAAATGCGAGGAGGGATCGCAGACGCCTGCACGTGTGTATCTGTTAGTGGACTACCCTACTTCTTTACCTGAGATAGACGCATTGTTACGGTTAGGAGAGGTTGGATCTGCATCACAAGTGACAGACGGACCAGAGAAGTTGCCGTTGTTGCCACTGATTGACGGAGTGGTGCTGTTAGCTGACCTGGTAGTTCGGAGTCGGTCGACCAATTTACCACATACTCGTTCTGTAAAAGAAGATTGCAACGATCGGAGGGCATCGGTAATGGAGACGTCAGTGTTTCAGACGGTAAATGGTATCGTGAAGTCATTTTATGAGGCTGCCCAGGTGGGAGGTGTTGAATGGAGTGACTTTATTTTCACGGATATGGACTGCTGCAGCGGAGAAAGGTCTGTGATAAAAAAATCTGAAGTCCTTGAACAGGAGCTAGTTGTCACTATAGAGATGATTGCCATTCAGAAATTCGCGTTCAAGACTTGGGTGGCTTCAACACTGTTTTCTGCGATTCCTAGTATCGCTGATGATGGCGACGGCGCACTCTACAAAATGTATGAAACAATGCTTAGCGGTGTATTTCTCGGTAGTGTTGGAGTCAGTACAGTGCTCTTTGCGATCACTGAGGCTGTGGCGATGGTCTGTTCTCCTCTAATCATACCTCCTACCTCATGCAATACCTGTCACAGTAACCAGACGGATCTAACCCATTTTGAAGAATTTGTTGAGCATGGTGATTTGATTGCATGCCGAGTGGCGAGTGCTCAATGCGTCCATGAAGTATTAAAAGCAGAAGGAATTCCATCTTATCTACCACACGGAAATCACCGCATTGACGATGTCGAAAGAGTCATGTGGAGGCAAAGCGATTTACCGGGTGTTGGCAACGATGGGCGGAAGGCGATGCCTAGAGTACCAGAGCTGTCTAAACCAGAGCGTAGTGTTCGAAACACAGAGCTAGCGACATTCTACACGGCATCACGATTTAACTGCTCGTTGGTACATCTAACTCGACAGCTCTTGCAAGTTGAAGAGATACTAGGAGCCTGTTGGCGGGGGAAGCTGCAACCTCGCGCATTTATTGAAAATTTGACACACGCTGTCCTCCCACAACGAATCGCAATGGTTCTTCAGCAAAATACGCCCGATATGTACTCAGGTTATTACGCACCGACAGACTCGCTCTTGCTAGCGTGCCTCCCGAAGACCGTACCAGGCCGGATACAGCTTTCATCCTGGGTCGCAAGTGATTACGTGCGTCATCGACCAGCATTCAAATATTGGCAGCGTGAACAACTTGCTTCCCAAGATTATCTCACCCCACGTACCGAAACTGCGGCAGGATCATACGTCCCATTGTCCGATGGACAGCTTGCACTAGTAGGGAATCAAACTTGGTCAGTGTACCCTGCTGACCACAGTGTGGTGCGGTTATATCAAACGCCCCAAAAGTTTATATGGCTCACCGTTTACCATCACGGGTGCGTGCTTTTCTTGCTTAGGGCGTAATATCATTTAAACTAATGTCAGCCTTTTTGACAGGGAAACATTTGGCTTACGCCCAGGGGTCAGAAGAGTGAAAAACGTCACAGGAAAAGAAAGCATTAACAAAGAGCAAGGACCAGAGAAATCCATGCTGGAATCGGAACGCATGATTCCATTCATTGCATCGTTTCAAGACGAATCTACGCTTTACATCTCGGAGGGGAAAAGAAAGTTTCCTAAAAAGCCCGACAAGTTTTCCACAATCGTAATGACCAACTCATTTTCAACCGGTCTCATTGTGTCCGCATGCTCCGACGGCACTATCGTTCAGCGCTACGTACACACTTCAAGTGAAAGGGTTTACAGCTCCGTCGTTACATGCAAAAGTGTTCATGGGAACAGCGATACAAGAGCAACGAATGGAGTACTAGATGAATATGTGGGCGAAAATTATCGCGTGATTTACGGGAAGGGAAGCGTGCTACGGGTGCTTCGTTGTGGGCGGAAAGAAGTCATGCTAGCAAGTGGCGTCGTTCGCGTCATACGTGACTGCAAAAGATGCAGTCATGACAATACATGCCATCCTCCATTGGTTACGACACTCACTGTAGATCCAGAGACCAATGCGCTCGTCGAGCGACACCCAAACGGTGTCATTATTGTTACTTTCACGAATGGTGCCCGCGTGACATATCATGTGGATGGCACCAGGATGTACATGAATGCTAAGAGCACACATGTACTAGTAAAAAAGCGAGGATTTGCTGACGTTTGCATCGATGTAGAAGTCAATATAACAGCTCAACTCCACGCTGAAGGAGAACGTGTAGCAGTTACGAAAGGTGGTCTACGCATGCGTAGCGTTGCGAATGTTTATGACGGAACAAGCATTGAGATCAGCTATAACACGAAGGTTACGGCACAAGTGAACGGCCGAGTCACAACTCGGAAACCAACTGGACAAATTATCGTAGTAAAAGACAGTGGAAGAGTGGAATACAGACCACTAAATTGGAGTCTCGTTGAGTCTAAGGATGACGATGACCGAGATGTGACCAACTACAATGGAGTATATTACTTCGATTGTCGTCACGGTCAATTCCAGCTGTGCGACAACGAGCAGAACCAATTTTATGTAAACCTCAGAGGAACAGACAAGCAAGCAGGACCCACAGTTGCTGTTGACCTCTCTGGAGTAGTAAGTGACACGGAAGCCGCCCGGTATGATGTAGATAATATCCCTGCACAAGCTGTCATTAACGAGCCTATCCAGCCCCATATTTTCGTACTCAATGGCGATGGTACAGGGATAGAGATATTGAGACCAAATGATATTGCTGAATACGTCGGGGATCCAGCATTGGAAAACCACACGAGTGACTTAACAGACTTGAGGCTATCAATTCCACGGGACCATGTCTTCCTTCGTCGACTGAGCGCACCTGATGATACATCTCGACAACCAAAGCCCCTGTTTAATGACTCCAAACTCCAAGATGAAATGTTGGATCTTCAGCGGCCCGTAGCGACTGCAGGAAAGCACCTCCCTAGTTACTTTGCTGAGTCAGAACACACATGTGTACAGCAGCAGTATACAACGGTTAGGCGTGTTCAACAAATTCAACCGCTGTCTGCAGATGAACTCAATGAGATGCAAGCTGGTTGGGCCAAGTGGGAACAATGGCAAAAGGATCGTGAAGCGAACAAGGAATGCTACAAAGTTACCGACCCTCGTCAACCCGATGTCATTGTACAGGAAATAACGATGCAAAAGAAAGTGTTGGCTGCGTACAAAGCGGCCCGTGCACGGAAAAAGATGGCTCGACAAAAGGCGAGAGAAATGAAAGCGAAGGGGGCTTCTCAAGAAATGAGCCCTGAAATACGTATGGAAACAGTTCAGGAGGGCGAAGAAGCATTAGAAGATGAGGAATCGGACGATGAGTTCGGTCAGTTCGGATCGGATATGAGCGACGATGACGTTGGCGACACTGTCGACGTGGATGACCCAATGGAGCTACTCTGGTCTTCATTCTCTCAAGCTGATGCGGAAGGCAGGGGTTTATTGTCCGTTGCACAAAGTACGTGTGATCTGTCCTACTAGTATGTGGTGAGTGGTTATTTAACTGCTGGTGGTGTGGTTTGGCTGTTTCCAGCACGGTTGGGTGTGGTCAATGTACTAGGGATTGGTGTGTCGACAAGCGAGCTCACAGAGGCACTCGTACAGTTCAAGATCCCCTACCCGTTCAATGTGCGTCCGACGTATTACTATTATATTGGTGATCTTTCCCACTGACCGCTCTTTCTGCTACAGGTGAGCTTTGACGTTTTCGCCGATCTGGTGGCGTTCTTCCGCAAAGGTGACAGCGATAACCCGGACCCCGAAGTATCAGGCACCGGGTATGACGACCGAATCCCAGTTCTAAAGGGCATGACGCCAGAGCAGCACAAGGGCCATGGCACTCCGCGCGGGTCTGCTGCTGAGGCCATCCGAGCGAGATCGATAGCACATCATAACGATTTCAAAATGTAGCCATATTTCACACCTGGTGGACAGCGACTGGCCCTAATTACGACAAGAACCAAACCAACCGTCGCGCCAGTCATTTAGCATCTGACGAACCAGCAATTATGACCGGCCCGCCGTCCCCCAAGCGTCAGCGTACCGACGACAACAAACCCGACGAGAAGGAGCTGGAGCAGGTGCAGAAGGTGCTCAATTCGGTGCAGAAGGTGGAGGAGGAGCTCGAGAAGGTGAACGTGGAGCAGGCCAAGGAGATCCTGGTCATCGAGACAAAGTACAATGCTAAGAAGCGCCCTACATACATCAAGCGAAACAATCTGTTGGTGGAAATCCCCCACTTCTGGAAGCAAGTGGTATGTGCAGAATCTCTCCGTGTTTAGTACACTAGATGAGCTTGCACTTGTTGCAGACTAGTATGCTTACTTCCAATTTGTTGATGCAGTTCGTGAACCACCCGCTTGTGGGTAATTACATCACGGAGGACGACGAGGCGCTCATGGACTTCCTCCAGACGTTTGATGTCACGTTCGTGGGTGACGACGGAAGTTTCAAGATGGAAATGGTGAGAACACTAGTGAGCACTGTTTATTCTGCGTTGGGTACTAAATGCTGGGTTTGTATTTGCTGTTAGACTTTCAAGGAGAACCCGTACTTCTCGCCTACGACACTGTGGAAACAGGTCAAGTTCTCGGAGGACGAGGAAGAGGTGGAAGTTACCGCATCTGAGCTCACCTGGAAGGAAAAAGCTGAAATGACAGAGGACTCGGACAAATTCCCCTTCTTCCAGGCATGATAACTTACCACCATGTCTTCATTTCTCCTTGTATCTAACTCAAAACTTTTGCAACTTCTGTAATACAGTGGTTCGTCGCAACGGGCGGTGACCAGGACGTTGCCGAGATCATCAAGGAGGAGATTTGGAAGAATCCCGTGGTGTACTACATGATGGTACCCTTTGACCTTTGCAGATATGTGTTGGGCCTAAAGCTTACTCACTGCGATGCGAATTTATAGGATGAGGACGAAGACGAGGAGGAAGAAGAGGAGGAAGAAGGAGAGGGCGAAGACGACGACGATGTGAAGGCCGAGGACAAGGAATAAACGCGCTTGTAGATCTGCACGAGTATCACCCGCGTAAACGCCAATAATGCATTTTCTTAGCTTGTTCCTTGTCATCTTTGACATCTACTGGTGCATTGTGTGTTCTTGCCGTCTTCGAGCTTAGGTGCTTTTCTTTTTTACGTACATGGCGTTGGGCAGCCACTTGATCGGATTGCGATTGTAGATTGGCCAGTTGGGTAGAACCAACTACAACAACACAAGCAAAGATGACAGTCAGACCACAACAGAAGCCACGTGTCTTTCGGGCTGAACTCGTCGTACCAACGCGCTTAGAATTGTAGCTGCGACCCAGGCCTGGAACGGGTATGTGAAGTCCTGCTGGGAATAACCGTAGATCCACGCGGGCGTACAGATGACCACAAAGCACACAACCAACAGGGTCTCCGCGCGCGACTGCCCTTTGTAGTCAACCATGTTCTTGTCGCTCTTGTCAATACAGGCAAATTCTGTAAATAGGCGTAGATTCCTTTTTTGGCCAATGACGATGACCACTCGCCAAACTACTTCATACTTGTATTCGAATTTGGGGTTTGTGGACCACACGGGCATGGATTGACATTTCGATTGGCTGAAATTAGATTATGCTAAATTCACAGTTCGTAGAACTGTGTATTATGTAGTAGATTTCTGACCACTACACGGGTTGTCTGTCACGCTTGCCAAAATACCGGTATTTCTACACAACTGACACACTAACTTTCAATAGGGGACTGGAAGTCACAACCGGTATTGATACCGGTATCGATACCGATACCGATACTCGCACACCACTGCCACACCAATTTGATTGTACACAACTGACACACCACCGATGATGACACACGTCAGCGACGGTATTGACATTCACATTCGCATGCATTCACATCGAAAGGCCACAGGGGACGTCGACCAACTCCTCCCCCCCCCCGCCTTGCCTCGCCTCGCCTCAGCATTCGATAGGCGGGCTCATGAACACAGAAACTCAATCGGTGACGTGGATGGGCATCCCATTATTTGCATTGATGAGAAAAAACTTCAACTTGCTTTGATCGAGCTGCCCCATTGCTAGATCTAGCGAGGCGGTCAGTTCGGAATTGCTGGGCAAGCGGACGATGGGAAGCAGGAAAAGAAATCGCGACGACGGCGATGGAAGTGCTGATGAGTGCGACCTTTTAAAGCACCTGGATGATGCGCGTCAGCAGGAACTAGACCGCTGGAATCGAAACCGCTGCAAAGCTCGTCGACAGGATTCGGCTTTTGGGAGGACTGCAGGTCGTGAAGCAGGTGCTGATGGAATGCAGGACACCGAGCGTTGTGATGGCATTGTAGACACCATACCGTCGGCTGCTCAAGTTTTCTGTGCGCTATGGAGACAAGTACATGACGAGTTAGTCCGCCAGAGTTCAGGTGAGACCTCGGAGCCTTTGCGTGCCTCAAATGCAGCGGCTGTGAATGGGGTGAACGGTGACCAAGACTGTACCAGTGATGATCCCGGTAGTGACGATCTACTTGCGCTCTTGGATGATGAACGGCGCAAGGAGTTACAACAATTGCGGCAACGACGCTGTCGAGCGAAGCGCAAAGCTTTGCAGGCGAGCACGACATCAATGAATAACGTTCACGCTGGCGAGGTTATGGATACTGGTGAAGGCGTAGGTGGCGCAGGTGGAGGCGGCGATCGAGTGCTGGATGTTGATGGACTTACGGGGAGCGGCTGCTGTGACTCGTTGTGTGGAGCCCGATGTCGAGGTAAGCGCAAAGGTGTGCAGGTGGACTCAATTTCTGTGGAAACTGTTGGCGCTGACGAGATTGTTGATGCCGAGGAAGGCGTAGATGGCGATGCTGAGAGTGGTGATCAAGTGCTGGATAGCGGTGAGCAAGAGCGGAGTAGTGGTCGTGACGCGTTGGGTCGACACTACCGTTGTGGAGGTAATTTCACTGCGGCGCAGGTCTGTACGTCGTCATGGATTCCGTTAACGCTGACGATATAATGGATAGTGATGAACGCGTAGGCGATGCTGCAACAAGCGGTGATCAAGTGGAGATTTTAGATGATCGGAGACGCAAAAGGGGGCAGCGAGTACGCCGCCAATCTACCCGAGGCAGTTGTGTTGCGTACGAAAATGAGAGACCTCAAGTTAATTTTGACAATGAACTTAGCGTGGAAGAGAGAGAACGCTGCTTGAAAGGGCTCCGGCAGGCATTGAGCGCTGAAGGACTGGATGAGTGCGTGTGTATCGCATGTGACCGACTGGTGTTGCGGTGCGAATCGCAACGGGTGGATGGTACGGATATGTGCTACCTCGGCAAGATGCAGAAGGTCCTCAGAGTACACGAATCGGATCTGCCGCCGACAGCTCTGTTAGATCAGTATCGATGTCCAGAAAGCTTAATGGAGCTACAAGGTGCTTGGATTTCTCCTCGTGGATTAAAAACTTACACAGATGAGCATGGCTATCAACACATCTGGCTTACCGTTTGCAAAGAGTGTGATCGTTCAATTCAGCATGGACAGCTCCCTAAGTTTGCAATAGCAAACGGATTTTTTGTGGGGCGTCTTCCTCTCGATCTTCAGCAGCTTTCGGTCCCGGAACGATGTATGACTCAACTGGCAAACATCGTCGCGATGACTCGTGTAATGCGCGGAGGTCTCCATCGTTGCATACGATCTCACTGTATTGCTTTCGACTGCACTCCAGGGCCTCCTGTGTCACTACTTCCACGATCACTGGAAACAGTTGAGTCGTATCGAGTAGTTATGGTTGGGGAGTTTACGGCAGCGCAGGTGGAGGAAGTACGCAAGATGCACCGTGTTCGAAACAAACAGGTTCGAGATGCGTTTTCATTTTACAAAATAAACAACCACCTTTACGCAAGCATTGCTGAAGATGAGGTTGTCACTAGCAGTGAGTACACGGATGCTCGTGTGGAAAGGGCGTTTGTCGAATACGTGGCTGATCCTGGTGGTAGACTAAGTCATGACATGGACAAAGAGCAAGAAAATATCCGTGGAGACACAGACGCTTGGCGCCTACTAAACGAAACCAACGAATGCAGCATACTTGAACGGCGGGTTGGATTATCAGACGACGGAACTCCTGCTCAAGTTCGAGAGCATCCTATCGTTCGCGACGGTGGTGATAGCAAAGAACGTGAATTTGAGATTCGGAGATCGAATCACTTGGCTAACGACATATCTGGCACATTATTAGCGCGCGTGTTCTCACATTTGTTTCCTTTTGGGAGAGGGCATCCCGGTGAGCAGCGGAAAGTTCATGTATCGGTGCTAGAGTGTGTCAAGCATTACACGATGCTTAGCGAACGACAGTTTGCGAGGGATGAACTTTTTACTCTAGTTGCTTTTGACAGAATCTCGTTGAAGAACATGTACCTACAGAACCACATCCGTTGCCAACGTTTCCCGCATCTCCTGGAGGGGTATGACAAACTGAGCAGCGAACAATTGGGGAAGGCGCTGCTTGAAAATGAACGGCGCCTTCAAGGCTGCTTACCGTGGAAACCTGGTGCTGACTCTGTTGCACAAAAATTTCTTAAGACTGTTGAGATCGGATCCCGAGCGGTGTGGGGAAGTAACGCAGAGCGGTCCCAGTTCCGCCATAAGGCCTTTGCTTACCAAACTAGATTTGGGCAGCCAGCGTTATTCGTCACGCTGACACCCAACACGGACAATTCGTTGGTGTTAGCACAGTACACTGGAATATCTTCGGTTGAAACGCTATTTGATTTACTTGATGCTCAACTACCAAGTAAAGCGGAGCTACGAGAAGCTAGCAGAAGTAACGATTGCGCATCGACACGCCTATTCATGAGGCAAGTTGATGCATTTATCAAGTACGCACTAGGAATCGATCCACGGACCAAGAAGAGGCTATCCTTCCGTGGACTACTTGGCGATGTCAAGGCATATTTCGGGATGGTGGAAACTCAGGGGCGTGGCACGTTGCATATTCATTTTCTGATTTGGCTCAACAATTGCCCGCCCAATTCAGCTGCTGTGAACGCAATCCTATCATCACCGGAAGGACCCTTTTTCCGAGCACGTGTGGCATCCTACGCTAACAGTATTGTTAGAAACGACTTACCTATTGCACTGGACAAATGCGGCTGCTCAAATTGTGGAGCATCCTTTGAAGACCTTGTTGGACTACCGATCCCAGACTTGGCTAGAAAAGACCTACAAGATTGCGCTCGTAGAGCGCGTGTTCGGGTCAAACCTAGAGAACCCATGCTAATTGAGTGTCAACGATGTGGCTCGCAGTGTAGCTCTCAACATCTCATCCGCAACGCGTTGCTGAAAGCTCGGCCAGAGTTTTGGCCACTATGGGAGCGCCCACTCTCTACCGATCAGCTTGAAAAGCAGGCACGGACAGAAAGTATCTGTCGTCACACGAAGCAACAGGCCTTGCGAATCGTATGCGAGCGCGAGTCTACTCACGAAAGTTTTTCCAGTGATCCGATTTCTCGTGAGAGTCTGACCATGACGACGGAGCTGCTGCAGCAGGCCAATGATAGACAGATGCCGATCTGCAAGGCCGAAGATGACCCGTATCGTAATGACATGCTGACACGCTTGCTAGAAATATCGCCCCCGTCTCCTTCTGATGGCAGGTCATCCAAAGAGGCACAAGATTATATGGTCTCTGCTCTCGCAGTGTTGCTGAACCAGCATTTATGGTGCCACACGACTAGTTGTTTTAAGACTTCTGGAGTCACACCAAGTGACAAGTACTGCCGGTACCGATTTCCGCGACCACACGTGGACAACACGTCGTTTGAACAATGTGGAGTAGAATTGAAACGAACTTTGGGCCATGAGTTTATGAACGGCTACAACTACGAGCTAATGGCGACTTTTAAATGCAACCAGGACATTCAAATACTGCTGGGTGGTGTTGATGTCACTGACAGGATCCATTACTGCTGCAAATATATCACTAAACCCCAACGACGACTTGATTCGCAAGCTGCTGTAGCTGTCGCGGCTCTCAAGCGGCGCCAGCAACGTGAAAGTGCTGAAATAGATGCGACCGGAGTAGCAGTACCAGACCATCACGCTATGGCTCGAAAGCGTGTATCTGCGCTAGTCTACAACTTAACAAACCGTCAAGAGATAGCTGGACCCTTGGCAGCTCTCTACATCTACCGTAAATCCTGCTGTTATTCAAGTGCTCGATGCGTATCACTACCTCTTGGAGAAATCGTTCGGCAATTGATGAGGTCAGAAGAATATTCTTGCAGCATGATTAGAATGGACGACGGTATAGTAGGGGACTTTCGAGCAGTTTCCTATCTTGACGACTACATCTTCCGACCAAGGACGCTGGAGCAAGTCAACCTGTACGAGTTCTCGATATGGTTCTTCAGGAAAAAGCGCGAAAAAACTGCAAATTCCCTTTACAGTTTTCTGGACGAGCATCCTCTCTGTAGTTCTCATTGTCTTGGTAAGCGTTACGAAGAAGTTGTCCCGGTGATTCAGACGTTTCGGCTTCCTGGCAGTGAGGGTGGAGAATCAACTGAGAAGCGCTGGAAATATGCAGTTTTATCCATGGTGTTATTCAAACCATTTCGCAGCCTAGCTAATTTGATTAGCACAACCGACGAGAGCTCGAGTCAACAGGTGTGGGTACGTTGCTATGAGCAATGGAAACCGCACCGCAGTGAGTTTGTCAAAGAAATAATGAACAATATGGATGATTTCTACAGCGGTCTTGAAAAGGTGAAGTCCAATCGAGAGAACGTGCCGTCGGTCCCTGCATCTGATAGGAGAGCTGCAGATTCCGACGGTAATACAAGTGACGATAACGACGAACTTTTTCACGCCGATGAGGTAGATGAAGATGACAGTGAAATGCCAGACGAAGACAATGACAGATGCATAATCAATTTGTGGGACATTGATGAAAATAGTAGTACGGTTGTCGATAGTTCATCGCTGGACCCAGCTTCTTGCCCGACCTCGGTGGCCCCAGAAGGAGCTACAGCTCGAATTATTGGCATTTTTAAGGAGAATGGCTTACTGGATCACTGTGCGCTCAATATGACAAGTAGTACAATTGACGAGGTGCTGGCAGATAACTTACCTTCTGTTGAACTCATGAAGAAGTGGGTGAAGGATGAAAGCACTGATAACGGATTGGTTCCGGTCATACAAAGCGCAACTATTGCAGTTCGAGATACAGAGGTGGTGGAAATATTGGACAGTTGCTTGTGCGATAGCAACATGCAGTGGCAGCCACCGACATCCTTGGTTCGTTCACCATCACTGTTGAAAACGTTTGCAAGTGTTGCAGACGTTTCTCGGGCCTTTTCGCTGAACGAAAGACAGCATTACGCATTTAAAGCAGTTGGCAAAGCCTTACTGTCAAGATGGAGGCTAGCAGAGAGTAGACTGGATCCCGGCATCTCTCTTTGCTCGATGCTGTGTAAGAACCAGCTACTCTTTTTCCTTGGAGGGGAAGGCGGTACTGGAAAAAGCCGCATCGTGGATGCTATACAGACGTTTTGCGAGAGTTGGGGTCGTCCTCAATGCGTTATCAAAGCTGCATTAACTGGTAAAGCGGCTACACTCATAGGTGGTCGAACCCTTGCCGGATTGTTGCTACAGCTTCGAGCAAAGCGTGCAGGTAGCGAGCTTGCAAATCTTGACCTCATAATTGTCGATGAGGTGTCCATGATGAGAAAGTATCAACTTTCCCAGCTCGACAAATACTTGCGCATTGCAAAGCGTGCTCCTGATGTCCCCTTCGGTGGTGTCCTGATTGTGCTGGTGGGAGATTTCCTTCAGCTACCCCCTGTTGGCGGTGAGCCCCTCTACAAGGATCCCTCTACCAAAGCAACACTTTCTGCAGGGGAGCTGGCTGGCTTCCAATTATGGCGCGAGTTCAAGAGAGTAGTTATACTAAAAGAAAGCGTGAGGTTTGCGAGTGACCCGGAATGGGGCCGCGGCTGTCAGCAGGCCCGCCTTGGTGTTTGGACACCAGAGTTTATTAACTTGATAAACTCTCGTGTCATGAGTACCGATATTGTGCTCGACGCTGCGATTGCTGGTGATCGCACATTTGGCACGTTCGTAACCCCTGACAACGCGACTAGGATATCCATCAACAATTTGTTCATTTCTACGGCAGCAAGGGCTTTACCCACGGGTGAGTACCCAGTGCGGGTAGTTGCGAATTTTAAAGGGAAGCTGGCGGCGTTGCGTCGATCAGAAGTGCGCAAGATTATGGGGCTTCCTGATACTAAATTCGGTCGCATGGCTCCGTACCTCGACCTTATCATTGGAATGCCGATTCAAATAACCCAGAATATTCGTGCAGCTAAATTGGTGGCAAATGGAACTTTGGGGCGTTTAGAATCGATTCTATACCATCCTGGTACTACCTTTCGACTGGTTCACGACAAGGAGGCTAATATGACAGTAAAAGTTCCTGACAGACCTCCTCCTGCTGTGCTCGTTCGGATTGATCGTGGGCCTACTGCACGATGCCTACTCGGGTGTGATGATGCCGACGTATTTCCCTTATTTTTCGACACGCAATCATACAATGCGTGCAATATTTCGCTTCCTGGCACTGCAAATTGTTTGCCTCGTGCGCTATCGGTAAGAATACAGCAGTTTCCGCTGGTTTGCGCTGTTTCTTCAACTATATACAAGGTTCAGGGAGAGACACTAGATAACATGGTAGTGACGGAGTGGCGTTCAGCTTGCGCTAGGACCAACAAAAGAGAGCAGCCATATCTACTAGTGTCACGAGTGACATCAAGATCAGCTTTTGTTGCACTTTCACCTCTCATAGATGACATTATTCGCTGGGCGCGTCCATCGCAAGCTGCATTAGATGAGGAAGTGAGACTAGAGAACCTCAGCATAAAAACGATCGAGATGCTGAAGGCTGAGCCATAACCTTTCTTAATAATGTAGTGTTCACCGTGAATTTGTGCAGCTATGTTCGAATGCGTAGGCCTTTGATCACGACTGGACAAAAGTAAACGTGCCATGCATTCATACCCATAGTCATGTCAGTGTCGTCGCATTAGTACAGGGTCTTTCAGGAGCAGCTTAGCTCATGGAAGTACAGGACACACACTGTTGAATCTTTTTGGGACTTCCGCACAAAACAAATGTAGTACTTATTGACTGTTTCTCCACTGCATCTGTACACAAACCACACGTCAGCAGCTTCTCAGCCACGTGTCAACATTTTCCAACGTATCGCAGCATCAATATTTGCTGGTAAGTTTCTTCCGACACTAACAAGTAGAATCGTGCACCACCTTTCTTTTGCTGTATCCTGCTGTTTAGTTGGACCTCTCCGGTCAAGTGCAAAATGGAAATTCACAATACGCTGCTCGGGGCATAGCAGTCGATTTCACTAAGGGTCAGACATTCATTTTACTAGTATCCTCAGCATTCGGGTGCCATGTTTCCGAGTAAAACTCGTGTTGGGCTGTGTGCTGGCAGATAAACCAAGTGTGTCTGCGTTGTAAGATTGTGATGCTGTTTGGTGCAATGGTGCAGCACAAACCATTGATTAGGCCCTGTCGATTGAGCAAGTCCAAGTGGCTGTCAGTAAAATTAAACATGAAGGCACGCCAAGCAAGATTTTGGTTTGTCTTGGCAAAGCAAATTGACAGGAAAATGTACTGAATGATGTTAACATGTGCTAGGTGTAGTCTAGCACTGGGCAACAACACCGAAACTATGGATGACGACACTCGTTGCGTCGCCTAGACTATGCAGGTGATCTGTACAAGCTCATAGAGTAACAGATCTTTGAACTTACCTTTTCAGGGAGCGCTCACCTCCCTCCAACCACATGCCGTCACCGGGACTACTGAATCGTTCCAGAAGTGCGCTTGAAATAAAAGCCATGGTACTTGTTCAGGTGCTTTCTCAAGGAGCACTCGCCTCTAGCGCGATACGGGCAGTTCCAGACAAAGCAGAAGAGGTCATCAACTTGGTGTGTGTCCTCCATCACCGGAACCATGACAGGTGGAGAGCACACCTCTCGGGCAAGCTGCGGCGTATCAATATACGCGTGAACGCAGACATTCTTCTTGTTGCCGGCACGGGAAAACATGAAGTCACCTCTGCACAAAATCAAATCACCCTTGTTGAGTCGAATGAGCTCTCTCTCCGAAGCGAGAGCGATGCGATGGTTCCAGCCGTACCCATAGAAGAAGGTATTGTCCTTGATGGCGAGATAGAGCGAAGCAGGAACGGAGCTTACGTTTTGGCTCTCTTCAGGATCCTGGGGCTCGAATTCTCGTCTCACCAACTGATCTCGAGTTCCGGGCAAGGTCTTCAAAAACCGCCACTCCGTTGCAATGGCATCGGGGAAGAAGGTTCGATAGAAGCGCTCCAGATCCACCGTCAGATCTCGGGCTTCTGCTGGCGGGACAAGTGCTCGAAGTCGATGACTGTCTTGAAACGCGCCATCCCAAGTCTCGTTAATCCAATAGTTTTTGCCGCGAGCCAACTCGTGCAAGCTGTTGGCTTCACTCTCGGACATCGCGCGGTACATGACGATGTAGCCTTTCTTGTTGAAGTTATGACGGGCGAACATATCCGTCGATGAGGACTTGAGCGAGTCGAAGCTTGAGAGGAAGGGATGCAATTAAGAAGTGGGTTGGCTTTGGAAGCGCACGACGTTTAAACAAACATGCTCTACGCCTTTGCTAGCCACGCTTTGTGTTGTCCATGCGTGCATCACCCGACGCAAAAGCGTTAACATCAAGATGAGGTTCCGCAGTGCTCCTCAGTGGCGATACCGACAGTGATCATTCGCTCATCATATTGCGTAGCTTATGAAGGCACGTTGCCTTTACTCCTTCCATATACTTATGGAGGTAGTACGATGTGTCCTGCTCCTCGCGTTTCTACCCGCCCTTCAAATTAAAAGAGGACAGTATGTCGTGATTCGTCACGACCAGCAAAGCCATCGTTACGACGAGTTGAGCAAGTCCAAAGTGCCTTACTCCTCTCGTCCTGATCGCTACGATGATGTGCATTACTCCTTTCGCTCCACAAGACCTTCAGATCAAAACCAGCCCGCAGTTCGTCACGAGCAGCGTCATCAAAGCGTAAAAGACAGTGATTTACGGCTTTCTCGTCGAATTAAAAAAGAGGACGCTCTTTCTTTACAGCCTCCATTTAAATTCTTGATGAGCGACTCCAAAGGAATTCCAGTAGTGCCACTGTCTTCCCAGGCATTGAAAAAAAACGATGGTAATTCGTCGTAGCTAGCCAGAACGTTTGGTGGCAGCAAGTCAAACGTTTAGCACTTTACTGATTTCCCATCGAATTAAAATGAGGATATCTTATGCCAGCACATCCACGCATCTATGCCACATTTTCCCAAACATCTTTTGCACGGGATGTTCAATCCCCCTAGTGTTCCATAAAGGAGGCCACAAGGAGAGAGGTCCATGCAAAATGTCAGTCCATCATAACATAACTAGCACATTTGGAGCTGATGCAGCTCGAGCTGTTCATGCGCAAGCACGGAAAAAAGGAAAACGAGATGATGAGCCCATCAGTCCTATGTGTTCAATCCTATGTGCTCAATTCACATTCATTCAGTGCTGTGTTCATTGTGTGCTGTGGGTGACCGAGCATCACCATTTACCAATTTGATTCATGGCGGTCATGACAAAGCGAGGTACCCCAAGTCGAAGTGGCCAAAGTGCCAAGGTGACGTCGGACAGCAGCACTGTGATAAGGACGGTCGCGGTGACTACAAAACCAGAAGCACCGACGACCCTCCAAAGCTCCTCGTCCTCCGTTGTGACTCCGTACCAGCGTCTACGCGAGCTGCTAGCTGTACAATCCGTTGATAACACCTCAAATCGACGAGTGATTTTCACTGTTGCAGGTATGTTGTGTGTTATATCGAGTTGCATGATATGGAAACAGTCTGCTTCATGTCATCTCACACGTGTTCTCTTTCACAGAGCTCCAGTCGCATTTGCAGGATGACGAAAACTCAAGCGAAAAGGTGAGACTGCGCATGAAGCTGTTGTGGGTGTCGGAACACACCTTCAGGAACCTCAGTCTTGTTCGACTACATCTGGTTGATCCATCGTCCCCGGAGTCGCTGGAGAATCTGGTTGATGTACGTGCCGGTACCTACTGCTCTATGACTACTGCAAGCAGCTCACGGATTTGTGGTGAAGTGAATCTGAAAGATTTGGCATTGGAATATCCAGGAAAGATCCGATTTGGACGTGATCGGACCTGACGTGATGTGATTGGAGTAGATGACGAGCTGATGTGGGTGGATCTGGTTGTGGATCCAGTTGATGGATAAGATTGATGGAGATCAGCGACACGCTGGGTGGGACGTGATAGATGTATTGGCATACGATCTATGCATGTATCCAGATCCGAAGAGCTGGGAAGATCTCGTGTGGATATGGATGATGTGGGACTTGCGTGATTGTAATATGGGTTATATAATCTGTGGAAACTGGTGATCTAAGCCTAGATGTCCAGATCTAGGCTATAATCTATATCCGTGAAGACCAGATCGGTTCACATATGTGGGTCTATTCGGGGAATGTGGATCAAGGCTCATGAACCTAGATCCATAGGCGGATCCGAGTGATCCGGGATCTAGGGATATTATGGCAAAGATGAACGATGATTGGGGGATTGACGGCATGGAATAAGCTCGGATATGTTATAATTATGATTATCACGAAGTATTGTCACCGGATCATACACGGAAACCCTAGATCAACCAGATCAAGGAGATCTAGCTGACCTGAGATTGGATCAGCGCGATCTAGCTTTATTAAGGCATGATCTGACTCGGGAGACGTGTGATCCGGACATTACGGTGGATGATTACGATATTGGAGAGAAGAGAAGGCCAGATCACAACATTGCGACTAGTGATCTAATGTTTATGGTTCAGATCCAAGGTGATCTGCAAAGATGTCGACTGCTATGATGGTGAGGACAAGAAAGGACAAGAATCAGGATAGCGTAATCAGTCGATGTGTCGTTAAGGATAGGATACAGGATGGGATAGGTCTTAACATTAAATCAGAACCGAATTTGCATCGTACGACACAAGTGCTTCGCTACGCGCCTGGAAACGGGAACTACATTGGCCCTACGGTATTAATAGCGATTTAGGTGTATAGATCTAGGGTGGTTGATAATATCTAGATAATATATTGGCTAGATCCAACCTCCTAGTATCTTACCCTAAGTGCAGATCCAAGATCCCGGTATTAATTGCTTAGCCGGTAGATCTTCGGTTTCTCAAGTATCAAGATCGCGCTATAGGAAGCGCCAAGCAACCAAAGGACCCCGCGTAAAGGGTAATCTACTACAAAGGAACTACTACAAGGCCGGATCCAGATCTAGGCCGTCGGATCCAAGCTCGATCTAATCGCTTGGACTCCGGATCTACTACTGGCGAGTGGTGTGAAGACTTCCACGCTACTCTACGACCCCAGCGTCACGCCAAGACGTTCAACCAACACCGATCGAGCAACTTAGCAGTCACCAAGAGAGGAAGATCCAGCCCAACCGACGGGTACACAAGGTGAGCAAGTTCAGCAGATCACGGATCATCGGAGGACCCCCTTCGTTAGTCGGTGTCCGGGCATTGGTGGGAAGTTGGATCTAGCGATCTCGCAGATTTTGCTGATCCCGCTACACCACAATGGTGCGCGTGCCCGGATCTGTTGGTGACTCGGGATTTCACCGTGAGTCTCAAGAAGATGTTCAAGTGAAGGTTGAACAAGGGGAACAAATCTCATCGGACCTCGGATCGACGATGATGCCGCTGAATGAATCAAGATCCGCGGACCAGCAGAGCGCTAGGAGGAACTCTGCTGACGGAAGAGAGGGCGATCTGGATCCAGATCCAGATCTAGAAGATAAACCTCTACCTCCACAGGTCCCCACGGGGACCCCGACGGATCTCGACGTAAGTCGAGATCCGTCAACAAAACAAGGGAAGGCGAAAGTGGAACCGTACAAATTGGTCGGATCTCCAGTCGAGCCTTCACCATATCCATCCAGGGATCTTCCAGTCTCCAGATCCGATAAGAAGAAGCCGAAGAAGAGGCTAACGCGGAAGAAGATGAAGGCTCCAGAGATTGACGACGAAGATCAGATCGGATCTAAACCTAGATCCAGATCGGGACAAGGCTGGTCAGACGAAGATCTGGAGAATCTATTCTACCACAAAGAACTTCGCGAGTTTTTGGATCGAGATCCCGTGATGCGGATCCTGAGGCTGAAGCAGGTCGGAGATCCAAGAGAACCCGTATCAGCTCCGATCAAGACTGCCAACAAATTAGAAGCAGTCAAGGATTTATTACGACTGTTGAAGGAAGCAGGAATGACCACGGGAGCTTTCGATGCGGATGATGTCTTTGATCTAGATCTCAAGGTGAGCCAGACTGCCACCAAGGATCTATTCTCCAAGCTCAAGATCCTCGTCGGCGAGATTCCCCAGATCACAGATCCAGTGCCATCACCTCCGGCAAGTATTACGGATCGCCAAACGTCCTCATCACATTACGCCTCGGCTGCCGAGGACGAATCAGATCTCTCATCGGAACCAAAGCGAATGTCTCTGGGACCCTCCGGTACTTCAATGCTGGAGGCGAGATCCAAGATCCAACGTCGGAATCAGCCGAGATCCGGCCGCTCAAGGACGATCCCGACCTCCGAAGACCAGATCACAGCAGCCACGACGTCAGATGCCTCATCAGGCACCTTACAGAAGTATTTCGAAGCAGCCATGAGTAGATTCCTGGCGGAACAGCGAGGGCCGATCATGGATCAAGGAGCGACGAAGATTCAGGATCCAGGATCACAAGATGTAGATATGGAATCTGTGAGATCTGAACGTAGCACATCTCGATGGGAGTATGATCCAGACGATATCGACTTCCCCACGGCTGCTCGAGCGACGGTCGCGACCGCTACGACCGGATCAGCAGGATCAACCATGATCCAGAGAGTCCGGATCTCTGCGATCTCAGATCTCAAGGAGTTCACGGGGAAGGATCAAGACGAAGATCGAGCCAGAGCGTGGATTGGCAAAGTGAAATCGGCGTTCATGCGAGATCAAGCCTCCGATGAAGAAAAATGTTTGACCTTTGCGGATCTATTGGCTGGATCCGCCAAGAACTGGTATCGACAACTAAGCAGATCCACCCGTAACAAATGGTCGGATCTGCTTCGAGCTTTCCAGATCCAGTACTGCGGATTGGGGGTATCAGTGGCTAGACAGTATTACCATGCCCGACGCCGACCAGAGGAATCTCCCCTCGATTACCTCTACCGTCTGAATGTCGCCGGATTACGCGCAAAGTTGAAGATCAAGGATGGTAATGCGAAAGATCGACGTGAACATGTAGATCACTACATCGAAACTTTGGAAGATCAGGATCTAGCTGACAGGCTGACTCTGCTACGACTATCTGACGCGGACGATCTAGAAGAAGTGCTACGAGCCCGTGAACGTGCAAAGAGTAGACAGAAGAAGGCCGCATTCGGATCTAACAAGTACCGGCAGAAGGCAACTAATCCAGCACCTGCAGCTACGACAAAACATGTCCGCGCGATCCGGACGGTGGAGTCTGAATCCGAGTCCGGATCCGACGGATCGGATGGATCTGACTCGGATGGGGACAATCATCGGCGGATCTACCTGGCAGCTGAGCAGGATGTCACTCCAAAAGTGGAATCTGGTATGGAGAAGGTCGAGCAAGTACCAATCACCCACAAGTCGACAGATCAAACCCCACCAGATCACAGATCCCGGATCCAGAGCGGCGGATCCGATCGGAATCGTTGCTCGCACTGTGGATCCAAGAAGCATTCAGATCTAGGATGCTGGAGACGCCTTACTTGTCATAAGTGTGGCAAGCGAGGACATCCAGCAGATCACTGCCTCTTTGTGTGCCGGGGGTGCGGGGAATTACATGATATGGGAAAATGCCCTATGGAAGAGTTCTACAACCAGATCCGCCAATGGTTCAACCCAGCCAAACATGCAGGTATGCTTCCGGAATCTGCGGAAAAGATGTTAAACTAGGACGCTCGCCGGGTTGGAATCCGGTACGAGCCGAGCGCTCTAGATATTGCATCTATGCATTTGTGAACAAGAAATCGGTAGATCAGGGTAATAGGATCCCAGATCTACGCGATAATACATGTGATCTGAATGGAAACCATGCTGTCGCAATCTCAAGTGTCCGCCAGGCGGATGATTACTCCAGATCCGAGGTGACCATGATGGTGGATCTCCACCCAGGAGAGATAAGGGGTTATTGGAAGCAACGGGATCCAGATCTGTGGTTCCAGCCCACAGATCAGGAGGATACACCAGTGATTCAAAAGCCAAGTCAGATCAAGGAGATCCGAAGATCCGAAGTTATGGATCTCTTGCCAGGAGAATCTCGGGGATATTGGAAACACTATGTCCCGGGAAAATGGTTCCGACAAGCCAAGATCACTGGTAAGATCAACAATGAGAGGGGGATCTTGCTCTTAGATACAGGCGCCGAAGTATCCATAGTGGATACGGCCTTTGCTCGTAAGGTTGGGTGCTATATCGATACGAGCCAGATCCAAGATTGCGTTGGGATTGGCGAAAGTGTTTACAGGACAGAAGGGAGAACCCGGATCAAAATCACGATGGCTGGATCGCTGGTTTACTTTTTCGATATTTGGGTTGGAGATTTAGCAGGTCAAGACGCCATCCTGGGTATGGATTTCATGGTACCGGCGGGGATCCGACTGGATCTGGCCTATGGATCTATAAGTTTACCTGATGAGGTGCGGATCCAACTTAGTGGGCGTCGACAGCTCTACAACGACAAGGCCAGGCTGGTAACTGTTGGAGAACATATCCAGATCGAGATCGGACAGTCAGTGGAACTTCAACTACATCTCCGGATGTCAGATCACGAGAAGTTCTGGGTTACCCGGGGGGACCATTGGGTACCTACGGTGGTAAAAGGCCTTGGGAAGAGACGGTATCTGCAGATCACCAACGTGAGCGATAAGGCGATTATATTGCAAGAAGATGTGAGGGTTGGGATCTGGCTATCGGGTGATCACATTCCCCGGATGCCAGGATTTGTCTCGGTGGGGTCACGTCGGTATATGGAATGGCAAAATCTGGCTCTGGAAGCCACGGTGGAGGGGAGATCCGAGCATGATGAGATCTTGATGGGATCAACAGAGCCGACGGTGGATCGACCTTCCTACCCAGCACCTCGTGGTATCCTGAAACGACCCGAGATCTCGCAGATACAGGTAAAACCAGTGTTGACGACCGAAGATCAAACATCAGCGGGAATAGATCCGCAGGATCAGACCCTGATCCAACCGATAGAGATCGAGGTGACAAACCAAAATATGGATCAGGTGAAGGCGATGATTTGGATCCAGTGATCGGAGGATCAGCTGAAAGAGATCTACCCGGACGGTTATCGGCCCCGATACAGGAGGCGTCGTTGGAGAATCAGAGTAATTCTCCCGATCCGGAGCCAGATCCAGAGGTACATTACCATGAAGGTAACGATCTGTATGCGGAGAACGTAGATCAAGAGATGGCGATCCTCCCAGAAATCAACCCTACCACGGATGAAGTGAAGATGGAGGATATCCAAGTTGGAGATCCGGGGATCCAGACCACTGCGGAGATCGAACGATTACGTCAGAAGATCTGGAAATATCGACATCTTCTCATCGGAAAGGGGAACGCTTTGCCACCAGCCGCGAGAGGTGTGGTCTGTGATATCGATGTGGGAGATGCTAGACCAATCGCCCAAAGAGTGAGGAAGATCGCCCCTCGATTTCGCGAGAAGTTATCGGAGCTGATCAAGGGATTATTATCAGCTAAGATGATCAGCTATTCTAGATCACCCTGGGCCTCACCGATCGTGGTGATCGTGAAGAAAAATGGGGTGGACATCAGGCTGTGTATTGATTATCGCCTAGTCAATAGTCTTACTCAACTGATGGTCTACCCTATGCCCCTGATCAACGATCTTCTGGAGGATCTGGATAAAGTCCTGTGGTATTGCTCTTTAGATATGGCCAGTGGATTCTGGGTGGTGACTATGACAGATCGAGCTCGAGCGATCTCAGCTTTCGTTACCCCATTCGGACTATTCGAATGGAATCGTATGCCGTTCGGCTTGAAGAATGCGCCGCAGATCTACCAACGTCTGATCGACAACGCCTTATATGGATTCACCCGGATCCCGTCTCCTGGATCAGATCCAAGATCCACAGATGTGTTTGAAGTGGGAGAGGCCGATGATCCAGACAAGCCATCAGTGATCGGACGCAGATCGTATATCGATGACATCCTCATACCAGCGGGTAGCTGGGATCAACTATGTGATCGAGTGGACGCCCTACTGGAGGCGTGTGATAAATGGAACCTGTCGATCAGTGTGGTGAAGAGTTTCTGGGGTATGAGTAAAGTGGAATATCTGGGTCATCGCGTTTCAAAAAGTGGACTGGAGGCGAATCCTAAGGATCTAGCGGCATTAACGGATCTAGCGTTTCCTGGATCGCTGAGATCGATGCAATCTTTTCTGGGCAGCTTGAATTATTACAGTCGATTTATCGAAGACTATGCTATCTACGCAGCCGTGCTGTACGAGTTGAGGGAGGTCGACTTCGCCGCAATGTCCAAGGATGATGTGCGGATCCAGATCAAGCGAAGTATGGAACATAAAGGGTTAGATCAACTGGATCTGAAGGAAGGTCCGGATCGGACCTGGCATTAAAGCCTACGGGGCCGTCGGATCCAGGAGAACTAGATGGAGTCAAGATGGATCCACGATGGATTCGTGCTCATCGGGCCTTCGAGACACTCAAATCGAAGATCGCATCCACTCCGATCCTACGCCATTTTGATATGGATCGGGAACCCGTGGTGATCGTATATGCGAGTGATTGGGCGATCTCGGCAGCTCTCGTGCAAGAGTACGACCAGATCTACTACCCGATCACCTTCGTGAGCCGGACGTTGAAGTCGAACGAGCTGAATTACAGCCCAGTGGAGAAAGAAGTGTTGGCGCTGCTAAGGATCCTGGATCTCGGATATAACATGTTGGTGGGACGCCGGATCCGGGTGTTGACTAGACACTCCACGTTGGCCTGGTTATTTAGATCGACCGGATTACAAGGGCGATTAGGCCAATGGGCGTCACTGCTATCACCGTGGACATTAGAGATTGTGAAGTGCGTTAAAGGAGAAGAAGAGATCCTAGGGGTGATTGCGGCTAGTATCACGCCCAGATCCATGGTGGATGAAGCGTTGATCCAGATCTCGCCCAAGAAAGAGCCACGACGGAAGATCCAAGCTCCGATCCCTGTGATCCAAGCGGATGAGGAGCTGTATGTTGTCAGTTTCGATGGATCAGCCCGCGTGAAGCGTGGAGGTGGCGCATACAGTGCGATCTTGTGGAAGTTGCCTGAATGGACGGTGATCCAGGCCAGATCGGCCTATGCGGAAGATCTTACCGTCAATGAAGCTGAATATCATGGGTTGTTACTATGTCTGGATCTGTTGAATACCGTGGATCGCAAACGAGTGGTGTTCTGCGGCGACTCTAATCTAGTGATCCGACAAGTCAGGGGTGAGATCGAGTGTAAGGCACCCGGTCTGACCTTACTCAAGCAAAGGGCTTTAGATCGTCTGAGGGACTGGCCAGATCACGAACTTGTGCATGTGAAACGAGATTGGAACGGCAGTGCGGACAGTTTGGCTAGTGCAGCGCTACAACGACAAGGTGGAGTGGAGATCGAGCTGGATGAGGATAAACAGGATCTGATCACGTTGAACCGATTGGATGAGGTATTGGTAGTCAAGAGGACGGATCAAGCAGCCCAGATCACGGCGGTAGTGACTCGATCAGGCCTGCGATCTACGACGCGGACGATTTCGGATCCGCGATCATTACGGGAGGAAATAGTTCGAGATCTCAGGATCGATCGGATCCGACAAGCCCAAGACGAGGAGGCGTGGATCTCGGGATTGAAGAAATATCTGAATGGAGATCTACAAGATCTGACTCAGCAAGAAGCCAAATCATATGCTAATCTAGCAGCCGATTATGATTTGGATCACCATGATCTACTGTTCTACTGTCCCTCCACGAGACCGACGGATGCAGATCGAGATAAGCTGATGCGACTAGTGATCCCGGAAACCCTATATCAGGACATACTACATCACTACCATGTGAGCCTAGAAGGCGGACATCAAGGGATCGGTCGAACTTATCAGCGGATCCGGGATCACTTCCATTGGAGAGGTCTGTATAAGAGTGTCCAAAGATACGTGGGTGAGTGTGTGGATTGTGAGACTGGTAAGAGTAAACCTCGGATCCAAGGAGAGTCGCCAGGTAACCTTCAGGCAACATATCCTTTCCAGATCATAGCTATGGATCACATCCCGTCGTTACCCAGATCACATAAAGGGAATACCGAATTGTTGATCTTCGAAGATCTATTCTCTGGATATGTGATCGCGAAAGCCAGCTCATCAAGGACTGCTCAGACTGTCGCCGAATCATACGAGGAATGTGTCTTCCGGCGATTTGGGGCCAGCGAGGCGATTAGGCATGATCGTGAACCAGGATTTATGTCCGATTTTTTCCGAGCGTTTAATAAGATCTTGGGTCAACGTCAGCGTGCCACGATGGCATATCGGCCCCAAGCTAATGGATCTGCAGAACGCATGGTCCAAACCACAACTCGGGCGATTAAGATGTATGTGCAGGATCTGGATCAACGAGATTGGGACGAGTATGCCGAGAGGATTACCTTCGCGATCAACACCGCGCATGATCGGATCCGAGGAGAAACACCTTTTTATATGGTACATGGGTGGGATCCTAGATCCACATTGGAAGCGGTGATCCCGGTAGGGAGTACGCGAAGACATGATCGGGATCCGCGGCGATGGAGGTATCAGATCCAGCGGTATTATCAACAGGTTCGGGAACAGGTTAATCAACGACTGCGAGAGGCGATCTCAGATCGAGCGGATCTACACAACCAGGAGATCCGTCCGCATCAGATCGAAGTCGGATCTCGAGTGTGGTTATATCTCGATCGCGTGAAAGAGGGATATGCTAAGAAGTTGGCACACTTGTGGCATGGACCATTCCGGATTATAGAGAAAGTTGGAGAACATGCGGTGAAATTGGAGATCGCCGGATCCGGATATCACATTTTTCCTATGGTACACGTGAACAAGTTGAAGCTCGTGAAAGAATATCCAGATCGACCACTAATGCGACTCAATGTGGAAAGTCAAGATCGTCTGGATTTTGATGAAGATCTATTACCAGGGGATAGCTGGATCCAAGATCGCGATCCCGATGAATATGAAGTGGAGAAGATCACAGATATGAGATCAGGAAGAAGAACGAGATATGGACGGATCTACCGAGAATTCCTCGTACACTGGCGAGGATATGATGATCCAACTTGGGTGGATGAAGCAGATCTCAATTGTGGCGCTCTGCTACATGAGTTTTTGCGAGATCGCACGAATCATAATCGATTCGGTGTGATGCAATCTCACGAGGAATCGTGAGGTCGCAATCAACGACAACAAGCTGGTTGTTGTCGTGGTGAAATCGGTTGAAGGATCTACATGAGGGATGTAGATCGGTGGAATGGGTATGCATATATACATGGAATACGATGAGAATGGAAGATCAAGTCTCGAGATCCAAAGATCCTAGCTGATCGAGGTCGGCCAGGACTCTATGAGAGTGGATCGAAGTAAATGGGAACCATACAAGTCAAGATCGCCGGACATATATTGAAGGATGTTATGAAAAGATATAGATCACACGAAGAGCTGATCACTACGATCTAGCTACTGGCCGGAGGCTGTGCCACTTGAAGACCGAAGAACTTGCGATCCAGGCGAGGGAGATGGCGCGCAGGGTGATCCGCGGTGTGATCCCGATAGTGGTTGCGCCAGGGATCTGCTGTGTCGGCCTCGGCTAACGCCTCCAGCAGATCGGTGGGTTCCCGGCGATTAAGCTGCGGATCGGCCAGATTAGCACGTCTGGCCTCGATCCCGGGATACCAAGCCACTTCATCAGTCCGCTTGGGGAAGTGGAGGAAGAACGGATCCAAGAGCAGATCCAGATCACACCACCCCTCGATCATAGCCTGGATCAACGTGAGCAACATGCGCTTCCATCGATTTCCAGCGTGTGATCTGCGGTTATTGCGCTGCTTGGCGAAGGATCCCAGCCACGGCGACTGTGCGATCATAGCAGCGGTGATCGGGAATTTGTGTGTCGACTCCCAATACGCGATCAGCTCAGAAGCTTCAAAATCACGATACTGTCGGAGGAAGATCCCGAGTCGACCGCCGACATCGGCCTCGAAAGAGATCGGAGGCAGGGTGTTTCGGATCACCCGCCATGGCTCCGCCGCTTGCAAGGCCTTGACATTGGCCTCCGTGATCAGATGACCACAGAACGCAGGAGCAGTCGGAGAGGTGAAGATCGTCGGCCGGTGAGGGAAGATCCAGTCGGGCCGGAATGGCAGGATCGGGAACAAGAAGTTCACAGTCATGGTAATCAAAGTTTGATTTGCCAACCGAGACTCGATCCACGGATCTATGTCGGCGGCAGCCATGACCCGGACAATCCGCCGACCGGGAATACAACGACCCTCAGGGAATGGAACCTGAGGGACGAAGGTGATCCGAGGAGGCCGATGTCCAGGGGGCGGATTGGCCGGACCAGATCCGCCTGTGGGGCCGGATCCGTTGCCCTGATCTCCGGATCCAGCATCAGATTCGAATCACCGGATCCACCAGGAGATCCGCCGGATCCGGCTGCAGATCGGCGTTGGGGAGACGCATGATCTCGACGGCGGGCTTCAGATCGGGACTGGGAGATGGCCATCAAAGTTTGAGCCTCATAGAGGTCATCGGCCACTTCAGCGTCCTCCTCCTCCTCATCCTCCTCTGCCCCATCGGACCCAGATCCAACCTCGATCACCTCGCCTGAAGATCGACTGCGTTCAACATCTTTGGAGGGCGGGATTGAGGCTTGATCTGGAGAGGGCGATCGCCCTTCAGCAGATCCCCCACCCAAATCAAACTCAGATTCGTCCTCTTCGTCCATGGACTCATCGTCCGCCTCGAGAGGAACAGATCGCTTCTTCTGAGGCCGCGATGGAGAGGGTGAGGTGGACCTGCTGCGAGATCGCTTTGATTTGGAGGCGTCAGCATCCGATCCTCACTGCCCGAAGTCTCCGCGAAGAAGAGCGTGGGATCCCTCCCGCGGGCTGATCCGTGTCGGATCCAGGATCCAGACGCAGTTGGGTCTGAGGAGGAGGCGCCCCGATTGTGGCCGAGATGGATGTGAGGCGATGGAAGGCAGCAGTGTATTCGTGACGGAGGGCATCTCGCTCACGAACCACTTTGCCCAGATCTCGGGAAAGCGTACGGATCTGAGCCTGATTCTCAGTAATGGTACGTTCCCGATCGGCATAGGCCTTCTGGGCTACTTCGACATCATGACGCGCGCGAGTCAAATCACCCTCCAACGTCTGCAGTTGGGTCATATCTGATGCCGATCTAGCCCGATGGGCTGCCAGATCCGACTGTAATAACCCAGAGTCCGCTGCGCTGATAGGATCTCGGCATCCCGCGCACGGATCTGATCTTGTAGAGAGTCGCGCTCTCGGGTGATCTGGTCAAGATCGGCTGGAGTGGGGCCCACAGATTGGGGATCCGCTTGCGAAGACTGCGGATCGGGACCCGAGGACCCGCGATCAGCGCGATCGGAGCGAGATAGGAGCAGCTCTGCCTCGACCCGATCCAGCTCAGATCGAGTCCGGCGCAAGCTCTCCTCAGTCGCCGACAATGCAGACTCCGCTTCCTCCCGGCTCCGATCCAGATCGTGATTGACCTGCTGAAGATCCAAGATCTCTCCGCCGGCTTGTGTCATCTCGGACGTGAGATGACGGATCGTGGATTCCAGACGGCCTCGATCTTGGCCCAGATCATCGATGTGTGCTTCCAGTTGATGGATCTCGTCGGACCGACGATCAAGATCTCGGTTGAGATCGACGATCTGGGCTTCTAGGGCCGAGATCTCAGGTGCAGGCTGCGGCGGCTCCAGTCTGATGATGCGATCCGACTCCAAAGAAGATTGAAGAGCATCTCGCTCTTCTCGAAGACGATGAACTTCAGCCCGATAGCGCCCAATCTCGCGACCTTGGGTGGCGCACATCATCTCGAGCGACTCGAGAGAGCAAACATGCTCGCGATTTCGATCCACGGCCTCATCGGCCCGGCGGGTGGCCAGCCGTAGATCGTCGCCCAAACGCAACACTCGGCGACGCAAGGCGATCACAGATCGACGCAGATCCTCGGGTGAACCCCCAGTGGGCCCACCGATCTCGGATCGAGGAGAAGGAGGATCATGGTGGCCGGATCCATGTTGTGATCCATCGTGGCTGTGATCCGACATAGTTGGCTGAAGAGGCGAAGAGACTTGAGCTTGGCAAGGTGATTTGCAGAATGGACGCAGTGAAGTTGATATGCAACTACAACTGACGACCAGGAGGCGGCTGTGGTGAAGTGGATCTGAAAGATTTGGCATTGGAATATCCAGGAAAGATCCGATTTGGACGTGATCGGACCTGACGTGATGTGATTGGAGTAGATGACGAGCTGATGTGGGTGGATCTGGTTGTGGATCCAGTTGATGGATAAGATTGATGGAGATCAGTGACACGCTGGGTGGGACGTGATAGATGTATTGGCATACGATCTATACATGTATCCAGATCCGAAGAGCTGGGAAGATCTCGTGTGGATATGGATGATGTGGGACTTGCGTGATTGTAATATGGGTTATATAATCTGTGGAAACTGGTGATCTAAGCCTAGATGTCCAGATCTAGGCTATAATCTATATCCGTGAAGACCAGATCGGTTCACATATGTGGGTCTATTCGGGGAATGTGGATCAAGGCTCATGAACCTAGATCCATAGGCGGATCCGAGTGATCCGGGATCTAGGGATATTATGGCAAAGATGAACGATGATTGGGGGATTGACGGCATGGAATAAGCTCGGATATGTTATAATTATGATTATCACGAAGTATTGTCACCGGATCATACACAAACCCTAGATCAACCAGATCAAGGAGATCTAGCTGACCTGAGATTGGATCAGCGCGATCTAGCTTTATTAAGGCATGATCTGACTCGGGAGACGTGTGATCTGGACATTACGGTGGATGATTACGATATTGGAGAGAAGAGAAGGCCAGATCACAACATTGCGACTAGTGATCTAATGTTTATGGTTCAGATCCAAGGTGATCTGCAAAGATGTCGACTGCTATGATGGTGAGGACAAGAAAGGACAAGAATCAGGATAGCGTAATCAGTCGATGTGTCGTTAAGGATAGGATACAGGATGGGATAGGTCTTAACATTAAATCAGAACCGAATTTGCATCGTACGACACAAGTGCTTCGCTACGCGCCTGGAAACGGGAACTACATTGGCCCTACGGTATTAATAGCGATTTAGGTGTATAGATCTAGGGTGGTTGATAATATCTAGATAATATATTGGCTAGATCCAACCTCCTAGTATCTTACCCTAAGTGCAGATCCAAGATCCCGGTATTAATTGCTTAGCCGGTAGATCTTCGGTTTCTCAAGTATCAAGATCGCGCTATAGGAAGCGCCAAGCAATCAAAGGACCCCGCGTAAAGGGAAATCTACTACAAAGGAATTACTACAAGGCCGGATCCAGATCTAGGCCGCCGGATCCAAGCTTCGATCTAATCGCTTGGACTCCGGATCTACTACTGGCGAGTGGTGTGAAGACTCCCACGCTACTCTACGACCCAACGTCACGCCAAGACGTTCAACTAACACCGATCGAGCAACTTAGCAGTCACCAAGAGAGGAAGATCCAGCCCAACCGACGGGTACACAAGGTGAGCAAGTTCAGCAGATCACGGATCATCGGAGGACCCCCTTCGTTAGTCGGTGTCCGGGCATTGGTGGGAAGTTGGATCTAGCGATCTCGCAGATTTTGCTGATCCCGCTACACACT
>VOQZ01001211.1:0-14003 GCA_008079305.1 Phytophthora palmivora | reverse complement strand
TGTGCCATAATGCCGAGAGAGGTATTGACGCGCTGGTGGTGAAGTGGATTTGAAAGATTTGGCATTGGAATATCCAGGAAAGATCCGATTTGGACGTGATCGGACCTGACGTGATGTGATTGGAGTAGATGACGAGCTGATGTGGGTGGATCTGGTTGTGGATCCAGTTGATGGATAAGATTGATGGAGATTAGTGACACCTTGAGTGGGACGTGATAGATGTATTGACATACGATCTATACATGTATCCAGATCCGAAGAGCTGGGAAGATCTCGTATGGATATGGATGATGTGGGACTTGCATGATTGTAATATGGGTGCAACAGTATGTCTATATACACTGTGGAACTGGTGATCTAAGCCTAGATGTCCAGATCTAGGCTATAATCTATATCCGTGAAGACCAGATCGGTTCACATATGCGGGTCCATGCAGGGAACTTGGATCAAGGCTCATGAACCTAGATCCATAGGCGGATCCGAGTGATCCGGGATCTAGGGATATTATGGCAAAGATGAACGATGATTGGGGGATTAACGGCATGGAATAAGCTCGGATATGTTATGATTATGATTATCACGAAGTATGTCCCGGATCATGCATGGAAACCCTAGATCAACAAGATCAAGAGATCTAGCCGATCTGGATTGGATCAGCGTGATCTAGCCTTATTAAGGCATGATCTGACTCGGGAGACGTGTGATCTGGACATTACGGTGGATGATTACGATATTGGAGAAAGGAGAAGGCCAGATCACAACATTGCGACTAGTGATCTAATGTTTATGGTTCAGATCCAAGGTGATCTGCAAAGATGTCGACTGCCAGGATGGTGAGGACAAGAAAGGACAAGGATCAGGATAGCGTAATCAGTCGATGTGTCGTTAAGGATAGGATACAGGATGGGATAGGTCTTAACATTAAATCAGAACCGAATTTGCATCGTACGACACAAGTGCTTCGCTACGCGCCTGGAAACGGGAACTACATTGGCCCTACGGTATTAATAGCGATTTAGGTGTATAGATCTAGGGTGGTTGATAATATCTAGATAATATATTGGCTAGATCCAACCTCCTAGTATCTTACCCTAAGTGCAGATCCAAGATCCCGGTATTAATTGCTTAGCCGGTAGATCTTCGGTTTCTCAACGATCAAGATCGCGCTATAGGAAGCGCCAAGCAATCAAAGGACCCCGCGTAAAGGGAAATCTACTACAAAGGAATTACTACAAGGCCGGATCCAGATCTAGGCCGCCGGATCCAAGCTTGATCTAATCGCTTGGACTCCGGATCTACTACTGGCGAGTGGTGTGAAGACTTCCACGCTACTCTACGACCCCAACGTCACGCCAAGACGTTCAACCAACACCGATCGAGCAACTTAGCAGTCACCAAGAGAGGAAGATCCAGCCCAACCGACGGGTACACAAGGTGAGCAAGTTCAGCAGATCACGGATCATCGGAGGACCCCCTTCGTTAGTCGGTGTCCGGGCATTGGTGGGAAGTTGGATCTAGCGATCTCGCAGATTTTGCTGATCCCGCTACACCACAATGGTGCGCGTGCCCGGATCTGTTGGTGACTCGGGATTTCACCGTGAGTCTCAAGAAGATGTTCAAGTGAAGGTTGAACAAGGGGAACAAGCGTCATCGGACCTCGGATCGACGATGATGCCGCTGAATGAATCAAGATCCGCGGATCAGCAGAGCGCTAGGAGGAACTCTGCTGACGGAAGAGAGGGTGATCTGGATCCAGATCCTAGAAGAAAAACCTCTACCTCCACAGGTCCCCACGGGGACCCCGACGGATCTCGACGTAAGTCGAGATCCGTCAACAAAACAAGGGAAGGCGAAAGTGGAACCGTACAGATTGGTCGGATCTCCGTCGAGCCTTCACCATATCCATCCAGGGATCTTCCAGTCTCTAGATCCGATAAGAAGAAGCCGAAGAAGAAGCTAACGCGGAAGAAGATGAAGGCTCCAGAGATTGACGACGAAGATCAGATCGGATCTAAACCTAGATCCAGATCGGGACAAGGCTGGTCAGACGAAGATCTGGAGAATCTATTCTACCACAAAGAACTTCGCGAGTTCCTGGATCGAGATCCCGTGATGCGGATCCTGAGGCTGAAGCAGGTCGGAGATCCAAGAGAACCCGTATCAGCTCCGATCAAGACTGCCAACAAATTAGAAGCAGTCAAGGATTTATTACGACTGTTGAAGGAAGCAGGAATGACCACGGGAGCTTTCGATGCGGATGATGTCTTTGATCTAGATCTCAAGGTGATCCAGACTGCCACCAAGGATCTATTCTCCAAGCTCAAGATCCTCGTCGGCGAGATCCCCAGATCACAGATCCAGTGCCATCACCTCCGGCAAGTATTACGGATCGCCAAACGTCCTCATCACATTACGCCTCGGCTGCCGAGGACGAATCAGATCTCTCATCGGAACCAAAGCGAATGTCTCTGGGACCCTCCGGTACTTCAATGCTGGAGGCGAGATCCAAGATCCAACGTCGGAATCAGCCGAGATCCGGCCGCTCAAGGACGATCCCGACCTCCGAAGACCAGATCACAGCAGCCACGACGTCAGATGCCTCATCAGGCACCTTACAGAAGTATTTCGAAGCAGCCATGAGTAGATTCCTGGCGGAACAGCGAGGGCCGATCATGGATCAAGGAGCGACGAAGATTCAGGATCCAGGATCACAAGATGTAGATATGGAATCTGTGAGATCTGAACGTAGCACATCTCGATGGGAGTATGATCCAGACGATATCGACTTCCCCACGGCTGCTCGAGCGACGGTCGCGACCGCTACGACCGGATCAGCCGGATCAACCATGATCCAGAGAGTCCGGATCTCTGCGATCTCAGATCTCAAGGAGTTCACGGGGAAGGATCAAGACGAAGATCGAGCCAGAGCGTGGATTGGCAAAGTGAAATCGGCGTTCATGCGAGATCAAGCCTCCGATGAAGAAAAATGTTTGACCTTTGCGGATCTATTGGCTGGATCCGCCAAGAATTGGTATCGGCAACTAAGCAGATCCACCCGTAATAAATGGTCGGATCTGCTTAGGGCTTTCCAAATCCAGTACTGCGGATTGGGGGTATCAGTGGCTAGACAATACTATCACGCTCGACGTCGACCAGAAGAATCTCCCCTCGATTATCTTTACCGTCTGAATGTCGCCGGATTACGTGCAAAGTTGAAGATCAAGGATGGTAATGCGAAAGATCGACGCGAACATGTGGATCACTATATCGAAACTTTGGAAGATCAAGATCTAGCTGACAGGCTGACTCTGCTACGACTATCCGACGCGGATGATCTCGAAGAAGTGCTACGAGCCCGTGAACGTGCAAAGAGCAGACAGAAGAAGGCCGCATTCGGATCTAGCAAGTACCGGCAGAAGGCAACTAATCCAGCACCTGCAGCTACGACAAAACATGTCCGCGCGGTGCAGATCCGGACCATGGAGTCTGAATCTGAGTCTGGATCCGACGGATCGGATGGATCTGACTCGGATGGAGACAATCATCGGCGGATCTACCTGGCAGCTGAGCAGGATGTCACTCCAAAAGTGGAATCTGGTATGGAGAAGGTCGAGCAAGTACCAATCACCCACAAGTCGACAGATCAAACCCCACCAGATCACAGATCCCGGATCCAGAGCGGCGGATCCGATCGGAACCGTTGCTCGCACTGTGGATCCAAGAAGCATTCAGATCTAGGATGCTGGAGACGCCTTACTTGTCATAAGTGTGGCAAGCGAGGACATCCGGCAGATCACTGCCTCTTTGTGTGCCGAGGGTGCGGAGAACTACATGATATGGGAAAATGTCCTATGGAAGAGTTCTACAACCAGATCCGCCAGTGGTTCAACCCAGCCAAACATGCAGGTATGCTTCCAGAATCTGCAGAAAAGATGTTAAACTAGGACGCTCGCCGGGTTGGAATCCGGTACGAGCCGAGCGCTCTAGATACTGCATCTATGCATTTGTGAACAAGAAATCGGTAGATCAGGGTAACAAGATCCCAGATCTACGCGGTAATACATGTGATCTGAATGGAAACCGTGCTGTCGCAATCTCAAGTGTCCGCCAGGCGGATGATTACTCCAGATCTGAAGTGACCATGATGGTGGACCTCCATCCAGGAGAGATAAGGGGTTACTGGAAGCAACGGGATCCAGATCTGTGGTTCCAGCCCACAGATCAGGAGAATATACCAGTGATTCAAAAGCCAAGTCAGATCAAGGAGATCCGAAGATCCGAAGTTATGGATCTCTTGCCAGGGGAATCTCGGGGATATTGGAAACACTATGCCCCGGGAAAATGGTTCCGACAAGCCAAGATCACTGGTAAGATCAACAATGAGAGGGGGATCTTGCTCTTAGATACAGGCGCCGAAGTGTCCATAGTGGATACGGCCTTTGCTCGTAAGGTTGGGTGCTATATCGATACGAGCCAGATCCAAGATTGCGTTGGGATTGGCGAAAGTGTTTACAGGACAGAAGGGAGAACCCGGATCAAGATCACTATGGCTGGATCGCTGGTTTACTTTTTCGATATTTGGGTTGGAGATTTAGCAGGTCAAGACGCCATCCTGGGTATGGATTTCATGGTACCGGCGGGGATCCGACTGGATCTGGCCTATGGATCTATAAGTTTACCTGATGAGGTGCGGATCCAACTTAGTGGGCGTCGACAGCTCTACAACGACAAGGCCAGGCTGGTAACTGTGGGAGAACATATCCAGATCGAGATCGGACAGTCAGTGGAACTTCAACTACATCTCCGGATGTCAGATCACGAGAAGTTCTGGGTTACCCGGGGGGATCGTTGGGTACCTACGGTGGTAAAAGGCCTTGGGAAGAGACGGTATCTGCAGATCACCAACGTGAGCGATAAGGCGATCATATTGCAAGAAGATGTGAGAGTTGGGATCTGGCTATCGGGTGATCACATTCCCCGGATGCCAGGATTTGTCTCGGTGGGGTCACGTCGGTATATGGAATGGCAAAATCTGGCTCTGGAAGCCACGGTGGAGGGAAGATCCGAGCATGATGAGATCTTGATGGAATCAACAGAGCCGATGGTGGATCGACCTTCCTACCCAGCACCTCGTGGTATCCTGAAACGACCCGAGATCTCGCAGATACAGGTAAAACCAGTGTTGACGACCGAAGATCAAACATCAGCGGGAATAGATCCGCAGGATCAGACCCTGATCCAACCGATAGAGACCGAGGTGACAAACCAAAATATGGATCAGGTAAAGGCGGACGATTTGGATCCAGTGATGGAGGATCAGCTGAAAGAGATCCACCCGGACAGTTATCTACCCCGATACAGGAGGCGTCCCCAGAGGATCGAAGAAATTCCCCAGATCCAGAGCCGGATCCGGAGGTACATTACCATGAAGGTAATGATCTGTATGCGGAAGATGTAGATCAAGAGATGGCGATCCTTCCAGAGATCAACCCCACCACGGATGAGGTGAAGATTGAGGATATCCAAGTTGGAGATCCGGGGATCCAGACTACGGCGGAGATCGAACGATTACGTCAGAAGATCTGGAACTATCGACATCTTCTCATCGGAAAGGGAATGCTCTACCGCCGGCCGCAAGAGGTGTGGTGTGTGATATCGATGTGGGAGATGCTAGGCCAATCGCCCAACGAGTGAGGAAGATCGCACCTCGATTCCGCGAGAAGTTATCAGATCTGATCAAGGGATTATTATCAGCTAAGATGATCAGTTATTCCAGATCACCCTGGGCCTCACCGATCGTGGTGATCGTGAAGAAAAATGGGGTGGACATCAGGCTGTGTATTGATTATCGCCTAGTCAATAGTCTTACTCAACTGATGGTCTACCCTATGCCCCTGATCAACGATCTTCTGGAGGATCTGGATAAAGTCCTGTGGTATTGCTCTTTAGATATGGCCAGTGGATTCTGGGTGGTGACTATGACAGATCGAGCTCGAGCGATCTCAGCTTTCGTTACCCCATTCGGACTATTCGAATGGAATCGTATGCCGTTCGGCTTGAAGAATGCGCCGCAGATCTACCAACGTCTGATCGACAACGCCTTATATGGATTCACCCGGATCCCACCTCCTGGATCAGATCCAAGATCCACAGATGTGTTTGAAGTGGGAGAGGCCGATGATCCAGACAAGCCATCAGTGATCGGGCGCAGATCGTATATCGATGACATCCTCATACCAGCGGGTAGCTGGGATCAACTATGTGATCGAGTGGACGCCCTACTGGAGGCGTGTGATAAATGGAACCTGTCGATCAGTGTGGTGAAGAGTTTCTGGGGTATGAATAAAGTGGAATATCTGGGTCATCGCGTTTCGAAAAGATGGACTGGAGGCGAATCCCAAGGATCTAGCGGCATTAACGGATCTAGCGTTTCCTGGATCGCTGAGATCGATGCAATCTTTTCTGGGCAGCTTGAATTATTACAGTCGATTTATCGAAGACTATGCTATCTACGCAGCCGTGCTGTACGAGTTGAGGGAGGTCGACTTCGCCGCAATGTCCAAGGATGATGTGCGGATCCAGATCAAGCGAAGTATGGAACATAAAGGGTTGGATCAACTAGATCTGAAGGAAGATCCTGGATCGGACCTGGCATTAAAGCCTACGGGGCCGTCGGATCCAGGAGAACTAGATGGAGTCAAGATGGATCCACGATGGATTCGTGCTCATCGGGCCTTCGAGACACTCAAATCGAAGATCGCATCCACTCCGATCCTACGCCATTTTGATATGGATCGGGAACCCGTGGTGATCGTATATGCGAGTGATTGGGCGATCTCGGCAGCTCTCGTGCAAGAGTACGACCAGATCTACTACCCGATCACCTTCGTGAGCCGGACGTTGAAGTCGAACGAGCTGAATTACAGCCCAGTGGAGAAAGAAGTGTTGGCGCTGCTAAGGATCCTGGATCTCGGATATAACATGTTGGTGGGACGCCGGATCCGGGTGTTGACTAGACACTCCACGTTGGCCTGGTTATTTAGATCGACCGGATTACAAGGGCGATTAGGCCAATGGGCGTCACTGCTATCACCGTGGACATTAGAGATTGTGAAGTGCGTTAAAGGAGAAGAAGAGATCCTAGGGGTGATTGCGGCTAGTATCACGCCCAGATCCATGGTGGATGAAGCGTTGATCCAGATCTCGCCCAAGAAAGAGCCACGACGGAAGATCCAAGCTCCGATTCCTGTGATCCAAGCGGATGAGGAGCTGTATGTTGTCAGTTTCGATGGATCAGCCCGCGTGAAGCGTGGAGGTGGCGCATACAGTGCGATCTTGTGGAAGTTGCCTGAATGGACGGTGATCCAGGCCAGATCGGCCTATGCGGAAGATCTTACCGTCAACGAGGCTGAATATCATGGGCTGTTACTATGTCTGGATCTGTTAAGTACCGTGGATCGCAAACGAGTGGTGTTCTGCGGTGACTCTAATCTGGTGATCCGACAAGTCAGGGGTGAGATCGAGTGTAAGCACCCGGTCTGACTTACTCAAGCAAAGGGCTTTAGATCGTCTGAGGGACTGGCCAGATCACGAACTTGTGCATGTGAAACGAGATTGGAACGGCAGTGCGGACAGTTTGGCTAGTGCAGCGCTACAACGACAAGGTGGAGTGAAGATCGAGTCGGATGAGGATAAGCAGGATCTGATCACGTTGAACCGATTGGATGAGGTATTGGTAGTCAAGAGGACGGATCAAGCAGCCCAGATCACGGCGGTAGTGACTCGATCAGGCTTGCGATCTACGACGCGGACGATTTCGGATCCGCGATCATTACGGGAGGAAATAGTTCGAGATCTCAGGATCGATCGGATCCGACAAGCCCAAGACGAGGAGGCGTGGATCTCGGGATTGAAGAAATATCTGAATGGAGATCTACAAGATCTGACTCAGCAAGAAGCCAAATCATATGCTAATCTAGCAGCCGATTATGATTTGGATCACCATGATCTACTGTTCTACTGTCCCTCCACGAGACCGACGGATGCAGATCGAGATAAGCTGATGCGACTAGTGATCCCGGAAACCCTATATCAGGACATACTACATCACTACCATGTGAGCCTAGAAGGCGGACATCAAGGGATCGGTCGAACTTATCAGCGGATCCGGGATCACTTCCATTGGAGAGGTCTGTATAAGAGTGTCCAAAGATACGTGGGTGAGTGTGTGGATTGTGAGACTGGTAAGAGTAAACCTCGGATCCAAGGAGAGTCGCCAGGTAACCTTCAGGCAACATATCCTTTCCAGATCATAGCTATGGATCACATCCCGTCGTTACCCAGATCGCATAAAGGGAATACAGAATTGTTGATCTTCGAAGATCTATTCACTGGATATGTGATCGCGAAAGCCAGCTCATCAAGGACTGCTCAGACTGTCGCCGAATCATACGAGGAATGTGTCTTCCGACGATTTGGGGCCAGCGAAGCGATTAGGCATGATCGTGAACCAGGATTTATGTCCGATTTTTTCCGAGCGTTTAATAAGATCTTGGGTCAACGTCAGCGTGCCACGATGGCATATCGGCCCCAAGCTAATGGATCTGCAGAACGCATGGTCCAAACCACAACTCGGGCGATTAAGATGTATGTGCAGGATCTGGATCAACGAGATTGGGACGAGTATGCCGAGAGGATTACCTTCGCGATCAACACCGCGCATGATCGGATCCGAGGAGAAACACCTTTTTATATGGTACATGGGTGGGATCCTAGATCCACATTGGAAGCGGTGATCCCGGTAGGGAGTACGCGAAGACATGATCGGGATCCGCGGCGATGGAGGTATCAGATCCAGCGGTATTATCAACAGGTTCGGGAACAGGTTAATCAACGACTGCGAGAGGCGATCTCAGATCGAGCGGATCTACACAACCAGGAGATCCGTCCGCATCAGATCGAAGTCGGATCTCGAGTGTGGTTATATCTCGATCGCGTGAAAGAGGGATATGCTAAGAAGTTGGCACACTTGTGGCATGGACCATTCCGGATTATAGAGAAAGTTGGAGAACATGCGGTGAAATTGGAGATCGCCGGATCCGGATATCATATTTTCCCTATGGTACATGTGAACAAGTTGAAGCTCGTGAAAGAATATCCAGATCGACCACTAATGCGACTCAATGTGGAAAGTCAAGATCGTCTGGATTTTGATGAAGATCTATTACCAGGGGATAGCTGGATCCAAGATCGCGATCCCGATGAGTATGAAGTGGAGAAGATCACAGATATGAGATCAGGAAGAAGAACGAGATATGGACGGATCTACCGAGAATTCCTCGTACACTGGCGAGGATATGACGATCCAACTGGGTGGATGAAGCAGATCTCAACTGTGGCGCTCTGCTACATGAGTTTCTGCGAGATCGCACGAATCATAATCGATTCGGTGTGATGCAATCTCACGAGGAATCGTGAGGTCGCAATCAACGACAACAAGCTGGTTGTTGTCGTGGTGAAATCGGTTGAAGGATCTACATGAGGGATGTAGATCGGAGGAATGGGTATGCATATATACATGTGGATATGCGATGAGAATGAAGATCAAGTCTCGAGATCCAAAGATCCTAGCTGATCGAGGTCGGTCATGACTCTATGAGAGTGGATCGAGGTAAATGGGAAGCATACAAGTCAAGATCACCGGACATATATTGAAGGATGTTATGAAAAGATATAGATCACACGAAGAGCTAATCACTACGATCTAGCTACTGGCCGGAGGCTGTGCCACTTGAAGACCGAAGAACTTGCGATCCAGGCGAGGGAGATGGCGATCCGCAGTGTGATCCCGATAGTGGTTGCGCCAGGGATCTGCTGTGTCGGCCTCGGCTAACGCCTCCAGCAGATCGGTGGGTTCCCGGCGATTAAGCTGCGGATCGGCCAGATTAGCACGTCTGGCCTCGATCCCGGGATACCAAGCCACCTCATCAGTCCGCTTGGGAAGTGGAGGAAGAATGGATCCAAGAGTAGATCCAGATCACACCACCCCTCGATCATAGCCTGGATCAACGTGAGCAACATGCGCTTCCATCGATTTCCGGCGTGTGATCTGCGGTTATTGCGCTGCTTGGCGAAGGATCCCAGCCACGGCGACTGTGCGATCATAGCAGCAGTGATCGGGAATTTGTGTGTCGACTCCCAGTACGCGATCAGCTCGGAAGCTTCAAAATCACGATACTGTCGGAGGAAGATCCCGAGTCGACCACCAACATCGGCCTCGAAAGAGATCGGAGGCAGGGTGTTTCGGATCACCCGCCATGGCTCCGCCGCTTGCAAGGCCTTGACATTGGCCTCCGTGATCAGATGACCACAGAACGCAGGAGCAGTCGGAGAGGTGAAGATCGTCGGCCGGTGAGGGAAGATCCAGTCGGGCCGGAATGGCAGGATCGGGAACAAGAAGTTCACAGTCATGGTAATCAAAGTTTGATTTGCCAACCGAGACTCGATCCACGGATCTATGTCGGCGGCAGCCATGACCCGGACAATCCGCCGACCGGGAATACAACGACCCTCAGGGAATGGAACCTGAGGGACGAAGGTGATCCGAGGAGGCCGATGTCCAGGGGGCGGATTGGCCGGACCAGATCCGCCTGTGGGGCCGGATCCGTTGCCCTGATCTCCGGATCCAGCATCAGAGTTCGAATCACCGGATCCACCTGGAGATCCGCCGGATCCGGCTGCAGATCGGCGTTGGGGAGACGCATGATCTCGACGGCGGGCTTCAGATCGGGACTGGGAGATGGCCATCAAAGTTTGAGCCTCATAGAGGTCATCGGCCACTTCAGCGTCCTCCTCCTCCTCCTCCTCCTCCCCATCGGACCCAGATCCGACCTCGATCACCTCGCCTGAAGATCGACTGCGTTCAACATCTTTGGAGGGCGGGATTGAGGCTTGATCTGGAGAGGGCGATCGCCCTTCAGCAGATCCCCCACCCAAATCAAACTCAGATTCGTCCTCTTCGTCCATGGACTCATCGTCCGCCTCGAGAGGAACAGATCGCTTCTTCTGAGGCCGCGATGGAGAGGGTGAGGTGGATCTGCTGCGAGATCGCTTTGATTTGGAGGCGTCAGCATCCGATCCTCACTGCCCGAAGTCTCCGCAGAAGGAGAGCGTGGGATCCCTCCCGCGGGCTGATCCGTGTCGGATCCAGGATCCAGACGCAATTGGGTCTGAGGAGGAGGCGCCCCGATTGTGGCCGAGATGGATGTGAGGCGTTGGAAGGCAGCGGTGTATTCGTGACGGAGGGCATCCCGTTCACGGACCACTTTGCCCAGATCTCGAGAAAGCGTACGGATCTGAGCCTGATTCTCCGTGATGGTACGCTCCCGATCGGCATAAGCCTTCTGGGCTACCTCCACATCATGACGCGCACGGGTCAAATCACCCTCCAACGTCTGCAGCTGGGTCGTATCCGAAGCCGATCTGGCCCGGTGGGCTGCCAGATCCGACTGTAATAACCCAGAGTCCGCTGCGCTGACAGGATCTCAGCATCCCGCGCACGGATCTGATCTGTAGAGAGTCGCGCTCTCGTGATCTGGTCAAGATCGGCTTGAGTGGGGCCCACAGATTGGGGATCCGCTTGCGAAGACTGCGGATCGGGACCCGAAGACCCGCGATCAGCGCGATCGGAGCGAGATAGGAGCAGCTCTGCCTCGACCCGATCCAGCTCAGATCGAGTCCGGCGCAAGCTCTCCTCAGTCGCCGATAATGCAGATTCCGCATCCTCCCCGCTCCGATCCAGATCGTGATTGACCTGCTGAAGATCCAGATCTCTCCGCCGGCTTGTGTCATCTCGGACGTGAGATGACGGATCGTGGATTCCAGACGGCCTCGATCTTGGCTCAGATCATCGATGTGTGCTTCCAGTTGATGGATCTCGTCGGATCGACGATCAAGATCTCGGTTGAGATCGACGATCTGGGCTTCTAGGGCCGAGATCTCAGGTGCAGGCTGCGGCGGCTCCAGACCTGATGATGCGATCCGACTCCAAGAGGATTGAAGAGCATCACGCTCTTCTCGAAGACGATGAACTTCAGCCCGATAGCGCCCGATCTCTCGACCTTGGGTGGCGCACATCATCTCGAGCGACTCGAGAGAGCAAACATGCTCACGATTTCGATCCACGGCCTCATCGGCCCGGCGGGTGGCCAGCCGTAGATCGTCGCTCAAACGCAACACTCGGCGACGCAAGGCGACCACAGATCGACGCAGATCTTCGGGTGAACCCCCAGTGGGCCCACCGATCTCGGATCGAGGAGAAGGAGGATCGTGGTGGCCGGATCCATGTTGTGATCCATCGTGGCCGTGATCCGACATAGTTGGCTGAAGATGAAGAGCTTTGAGCTTGGCGAGGTGATTTGAAGAATGGACGCAGTGAAGTTGTTATGCAACTACAACTGACGACCAGGAGGCGGCTGTGGTGAAGTGGATTTGAAAGATTTGGCATTGGAATATCCAGGAAAGATCCGATTTGGACGTGATCGGACCTGACGTGATGTGATTGGAGTAGATGACGAGCTGATGTGGGTGGATCTGGTTGTGGATCCAGTTGATGGATAAGATTGATGGAGATTAGTGACACCTTGGGTGGGACGTGATAGATGTATTGACATACGATCTATACATGTATCCAGATCCGAAGAGCTGGGAAGATCTCGTATGGATATGGATGATGTGGGACTTGCATGATTGTAATATGGGTGCAACAGTATGTCTATATACACTGTGGAAACTGGTGATCTAAGCCTAGATGTCCAGATCTAGGCTATAATCTATATCCGTGAAGACCAGATCGGTTCACATATGCGGGTCCATTCGGGGAACTTGGATCAAGGCTCATGAACCTAGATCCATAGGCGGATCCGAGTGATCCGGGATCTAGGGATATTATGGCAAAGATGAACGATGATTGGGGGATTAACGGCATGGAATAAGCTCGGATATGTTATAATTATGATTATCACGAAGTATTGTCACCGGATCATGCATGGAAACCCTAGATCAACAGATCAAGGAGATCTAGCCGATCTGAGATTGGATCAGCGTGATCTAGCTTTATTAAGGCATGATCTGACTCGGGAGACGTGTGATCTGGACATTACGGTGGATGATTACGATATTGGAGAGAAGGAGAAGGCCAGATCACAACATTGCGACTAGTGATCTAATGTTTATGGTTCAGATCCAAGGTGATCTGCAAAGATGTCGACTGCCAGGATGGTGAGGACAAGAAAGGACAAGATCAGGATAGCGTAATCAGTCGATGTGTCGTTAAGGATAGGATACAGGATGGGATAGGTCTTAACATTAAATCAGAACCGAATTTGCATCGTACGACACAAGTGCTTCGCTACGCGCCTGGAAACGGGAACTACATTGGCCCTACGGTATTAATAGCGATTTAGGTGTATAGATCTAGGGTGGTTGATAATATCTAGATAATATATTGGCTAGATCCAACCTCCTAGTATCTTACCCTAAGTGCAGATCCAAGATCCCGGTATTAATTGCTTAGCCGGTAGATCTTCGGTTTCTCAACGATCAAGATCGCGCTATAGGAAGCGCCAAGCAATCAAAGGACCCCGCGTAAAGGGAAATCTACACAAAGGAATTACTACAAGGCCGGATCCAGATCTAGGCCGCCGGATCCAAGCTTGATCTAATCGCTTGGACTCCGGATCTACTACTGGCGAGTGGTGTGAAGACTTCCACGCTACTCTACGACCCCAACGTCACGCCAAGACGTTCAACCAACACCGATCGAGCAACTTAGCAGTCACCAAGAGAGGAAGATCCAGCCCAACCGACGGGTACACAAGGTGAGCAAGTTCAGCAGATCACGGATCATCGGAGGACCCCCTTCGTTAGTCGGTGTCCGGGCATTGGTGGGAAGTTGGATCTAGCGATCTCGCAGATTTTGCTGATCCCGCTACACCACAATTGAA
>VOQZ01001210.1:0-137114 GCA_008079305.1 Phytophthora palmivora | reverse complement strand
GGTCGGATCCCCGATCGAGCCTCCACCATATCCACCCAAGGATCCTTCAATCTCCAGATCCGATAAGAAGAAGCCCAAAAAGAGTCAACACGGAAGAAGATGAAGGCTCCAGAGATTGACGACGAAGATCAGATCGGATCTAACCTAGATCCAGATCGGACAAGGCTGGTCAGACGAAGATCTGGAGAATCTATTCTACCACAAAGAACTTCGCGAGTTCCTGGATCGAGATCCCGTGATGCGGATCCTGAGGCTGAAGCAGGTCGGAGATCCAAGAGAACCCGTATCAGCTCCGATCAAGACTGCCAACAAATTAGAAGCAGTCAAGGATTTATTACGACTGTTGAAGGAAGCAGGAATGACCACGGGAGCTTTCGATGCGGATGATGTCTTTGATCTAGATCTCAAGGTGATCCAGACTGCCACCAAGGATCTATTCTCCAAGCTCAAGATCCTCGTCGGCGAGATCCCCAGATCACAGATCCAGTGCCATCACCTCCGGCAAGTATTACGGATCGCCAAACGTCCTCATCACATTACGCCTCGGCTGCCGAGGACGAATCAGATCTCTCATCGGAACCAAAGCGAATGTCTCTGGGACCCTCCGGTACTTCAATGCTGGAGGCGAGATCCAAGATCCAACGTCGGAATCAGCCGAGATCCGGCCGCTCAAGGACGATCCCGACCTCCGAAGACCAGATCACAGCACCACGACGTCAGATGCCTCATCAGGCACCTTACAGAAGTATTTCGAAGCAGCCATGAGTAGATTCCTGGCGGAACAGCGAGGGCCGATCATGGATCAAGGAGCGACGAAGACCAGGATCCAGGATCACAAGATGTAGATATGGAATCTGTGAGATCTGAACGTAGCACATCTCGATGGGAGTATGATCCAGACGATATCGACTTCCCACGGCTGCTCGAGCGACGGTCGCGACCGCTACGACCGGATCAGCCGGATCAACCATGATCCAGAGAGTCCGGATCTCTGCGATCTCAGACTCAAGGAGTTCACGGGAAGATCAAGACGAAGATCGAGCCAGAGCGTGGATTGGCAAAGTGCAAGTGAAATCGGCGTTCATGCGAGATCAAGCCTCCGATGAAGAAAAATGTTTGACCTTTGCGGATCTATTGGCTGGATCCGCCAAGAATTGGTATCGGCAACTAAGCAGATCCACCCGTAATAAATGGTCGGATCTGCTTAGGGCTTTCAAATCCAGTACTGCGGATTGGGGGTATCAGTGGCTAGACAATACTATCACGCTCGACGTCGACCAGAAGAATCTCCCCTCGATTATCTTTACCGTCTGAATGTCGCCGGATTACGTGCAAAGTTGAAGATCAAGGATGGTAATGCGAAGATCGACGCGAACATGTGGATCACTATATCGAAACTTTGGAAGATCAAGATCTAGCTGACAGGCTGACTCTGCTACGACTATCCGACGCGGATGATCTCGAAGAAGTGCTACGAGCCCGTGAACGTGCAAAGAGCAGACAGAAGAAGGCCGCATTCGGATCCAGCAAGTACCGGCAGAACAACTAATCCAGCACCTGCAGCTACGACAAAACATGTCCGCGCGGTGCAGATCCGGACCATGGAGTCTGAATCTGAGTCTGATCCGACGGATCGGATGGATCTGACTCGGATGGAGACAATCATCGGCGGATCTACCTGGCAGCTGAGCAGGATGTCACTCCAAAAGTGGAATCTGGTATGGAGAAGGTCGAGCAAGTACCAATCACCCACAAGTCGACAGATCAAACCCCACCAGATCACAGATCCCGGATCCAGAGCGGCGGATCCGATCGGAACCGTTGCTCGCACTGTGGATCCAAGAAGCATTCAGATCTAGGATGCTGGAGACGCCTTACTTGTCATAAGTGTGGCAAGCGAGGACATCCGGCAGATCACTGCCTCTTTGTGTGCCGAGGGTGCGGAGAACTACATGATATGGGAAAATGTCCTATGGAAGAGTTCTACAACCAGATCCGCCAGTGGTTCAACCCAGCCAAACATGCAGGTATGCTTCCAGAATCTGCAGAAAAGATGTTAAACTAGGACGCTCGCCGGGTTGGAATCCGGTACGAGCCGAGCGCTCTAGATACTGCATCTATGCATTTGTGAACAAGAAATCGGTAGATCAGGGTAACAAGATCCCAGATCTACGCGGTAATACATGTGATCTGAATGGAAATCGTGCTGTCGCAATCTCAAGTGTCCGCCAGGCGGATGATTACTCCAGATCTGAAGTACCATGATGGTGGACCTCCATCCAGGAGAGATAAGGGGTTACTGGAAGCAACGGGATCCAGATCTGTGGTTCCAGCCCACAGATCAGGAGAATATACCAGTGATCCAAAAGCCAAGTCAGATCAAGGAGATCCGAAGATCCGAAGTTATGGATCTCTTGCCAGGGAATCTCGGGGATATTGGAAACACTATGCCCGGGGAAATGGTTCCGACAAGCCAAGATCACTGGTAAGATCAACAATGAGAGGGGGATCTTGCTCTTAGATACAGGCGCCGAAGTGTCCATAGTGGATACGGCCTTTGCTCGTAAGGTTGGGTGCTATATCGATACGAGCCAGATCCAAGATTGCGTTGGGATTGGCGAAAGTGTTTACAGGACAGAAGGGAGAACCCGGATCAAGATCACTATGGCCGGATCGCTGGTTTACTTTTTCGATATTTGGGTTGGAGATCTGGCAGGTCAAGATGCCATCCTGGGTATGGATTTCATGGTACCGGCGGGGATCCGACTGGATCTAGCCTATGGATCTATAAGTTACCTGATGAGGTGCGGATCCAACTTAGTGGGCGTCGACAGCTCTACAACGACAAGGCCAGGCTGGTAACTGTGGGAGAACATATCCAGATCGAGATCGGACAGTCAGTGGAACTTCAACTACATCTCCGGATGTCAGATCACGAGAAGTTCTGGTTACCCGGGGGATCGTTGGGTACCTACGGTGGTAAAAGGCCTGGGAAGAGACGGTATCTGCAGATCACCAACGTGAGCGATAAGGCGATCATATTGCAAGAAGATGTGAGAGTTGGGATCTGGCTATCGGGTGATCACATTCCCCGGATGCCAGGATTTGTCTCGGTGGGGTCACGTCGGTATATGGAATGGCAAAATCTGGCTCTGGAAGCCACGGTGGAGGGAAGATCCGAGCATGATGAGATCTTGATGGAATCAACAGAGCCGATGGTGGATCGACCTTCCTACCCAGCACCTCGTGGTATCCTGAAACGACCCGAGATCTCGCAGATACAGGTAAAATCAGTGTTGACGACCGAAGGTCAAACATCAGCGGGAATAGATCCGCAGGATCAGACCCTGATCCAACCGATAGAGACCGAGGTGACAAACCAAAATATGGATCAGGTAAAGGCGGACGATTTGGATCCAGTGACTGGAGGATCAGCTGAAAGAGATCCACCCGGACAGTTATCTACCCCGATACAGGAGGCGTCCCCAGAGGATCGAAGAAATTCCCCAGATCCAGAGCCGGATCCGGAGGTACATTACCATGAAGGTAATGATCTGTATGCGGAAGATGTAGATCAAGAGATGGCGATCCTTCCAGAGATCAACCCCACCACGGATGAGGTGAAGATTGAGGATATCCAAGTTGGAGATCCGGGGATCCAGACTACGGCGGAGATCGAACGATTACGTCAGAAGATCTGGAACTATCGACATCTTCTCATCGGAAAGGGGAATGCTCTACCGCCGGCCGCAAGAGGTGTGGTGTGTGATATCGATGTGGGAGATGCTAGGCCAATCGCCCAACGAGTGAGGAAGATCGCACCTCGATTCCGCGAGAAGTTATCAGATCTGATCAAGGGATTATTATCAGCTAAGATGATCAGTTATTCCAGATCACCCTGGGCCTCACCGATCGTGGTGATCGTGAAGAAGAATGGGGTGGACATCAGGCTGTGTATTGATTATCGCCTAGTCAATAGTCTTACTCAACTGATGGTCTACCCTATGCCCCTGATCAACGATCTTCTGGAGATCTGGATAAAGTCCTGTGGTATTGCTCTTTAGATATGGCCAGTGGATTCTGGGTGGTGACTATGACAGATCGAGCTCGAGCGATCTCAGCTTTCGTTACCCCATTCGGACTATTCGAATGGAATCGTATGCCGTTCGGCTTGAAGAATGCGCCGCAGATCTACCAACGTCTGATCGACAACGCCTTATATGGATTCACCCGGATCCCACCTCCTGGATCAGATCCAAGATCCACAGATGTGTTTGAAGTGGGAGAGGCCGATGATCCAGACAAGCCATCAGTGATCGGGCGCAGATCGTATATCGATGACATCCTCATACCAGCGGGTAGCTGGGATCAACTATGTGATCGAGTGGACGCCCTACTGGAGGCGTGTGATAAATGGAACCTGTCGATCAGTGTGGTGAAGAGTTTCTGGGGTATGAATAAAGTGGAATATCTGGGTCATCGCGTTTCGAAAGATGGACTGGAGGCGAATCCCAAGGATCTAGCGGCATTAACGGATCTAGCGTTTCCTGGATCGCTGAGATCGATGCAATCTTTTCTGGGCAGCTTGAATTATTACAGTCGATTTATCGAAGACTATGCTATCTACGCAGCCGTGCTGTACGAGTTGAGGGAGGTCGACTTCGCCGCAATGTCCAAGGATGATGTGCGGATCCAGATCAAGCGAAGTATGGAACATAAAGGGTTGGATCAACTAGATCTGAAGGAAGATCCTGGATCGGACCTGGCATTAAAGCCTACGGGGCCGTCGGATCCGGGAGAACTAGATGGAGTCAAGATGGATCCACGATGGATTCGTGCTCATCGGCCTTCGAGACACTCAAATCGAAGATCGCATCCACTCCGATCCTACGCCATTTTGATATGGATCGGGAACCTGTGGTGATCGTATATGCGAGTGATTGGGCGATCTCGGCAGCTCTCGTGCAAGAGTATGACCAGATCTACTACCCGATCACCTTCGTGAGCCGGACGTTGAAGTCGAACGAGCTGAATTACAGCCCAGTGGAGAAAGAAGTGTTGGCGTTGCTAAGGATCCTAGATCTCGGATATAACATGTTGGTGGGACGTCGGATCCGGGTGCTGACTAGATACTCCACGTTGGCCTGGTTATTTAGGTCGACCGGATTACAAGGGCGATTAGGCCAATGGGCGTCACTGCTATCACCGTGGACATTAGAAATTGTGAAGTGCGTTAAAGGAGAAGAAGAGATCTTAGGGGTGATTGCGGCTAGCATCACGCCCAGATCCATGGTGGATGAAGCGTTGATCCAGATCTCGCCCAAGAAAGAGCCACGACGGAAGATCCAAGCTCCGATTCCTGTGATCCAAGCGGATGAGGAGCTGTATGTTGTCAGTTTCGATGGATCAGCCCGCGTGAAGCGTGGAGGTGGCGCATACAGTGCGATCTTGTGGAAGTTGCCTGAATGGACGGTGATCCAGGCCAGATCGGCCTATGCGGAAGACCTTACCGTCAACGAGGCTGAATATCATGGGCTGTTACTATGTCTGGATCTGTTAAGTACTGCGGATCGCAAACGAGTGGTATTCTGCGGTGACTCTAATCTGGTGATCCGACAAGTCAGGGGTGAGATCGAGTGTAAAGCACCCGGTCTGACTTACTCAAGCAAAGGGCTTTAGATCGTCTGAGGGACTGGCCAGATCACGAACTTGTGCATGTGAAACGAGACTGGAACGGCAGTGCGGACAGTTTGGCTAGTGCAGCGCTACAACGACAAGGTGGAGTGAAGGTCGAGTCGGATGAGGATAAGCAGGATCTGATCACGTTGAACCGATTGGATGAGGTATTGGTAGTCAAGAGGACGGATCAAGCAGCCCAGATCACGGCGGTAGTGACTCGATCAGGCTTGCGATCTACGACGCGGACGATTTCGGATCCGCGATCATTACGGGAAGAAATAGTTCGAGATCTCAGGATCGATCGGATCCGACAAGCCCAAGACGAGGAGGCGTGGATCTCGGGATTGAAGAAATATCTGAATGGAGATCTACAAGATCTGACTCAGCAAGAAGCCAAATCATATGCTAATCTAGCAGCCGATTATGATTTGGATCACCATGATCTACTGTTCTACTGTCCCTCCACGAGACCGACGGATGCAGATCGAGATAAGCTGATGCGACTAGTGATCCCGGAAACCCTATATCAGGACATACTACATCACTACCATGTGAGCCTAGAAGGCGGACATCAAGGGATCGGTCGAACTTATCAGCGGATCCGGGATCACTTCCATTGGAGAGGTCTGTATAAGAGTGTCCAAAGATACGTGGGTGAGTGTGTGGATTGTGAGACTGGTAAGAGTAAACCTCGGATCCAAGGAGAGTCGCCAGGTAACCTTCAGGCAACATATCCGTTCCAGATCATAGCTATGGATCATATCCCGTCGTTGCCCAGATCACATAAAGGGAATACCGAATTGTTGATCTTTGAAGATCTATTCACTGGATATGTGATCGCGAAAGCCAGCTCATCAAGGACTGCTCAGACTGTCGCCGAATCATACGAGGAATGTGTCTTCCGACGATTTGGGGCCAGCGAAGCGATTAGGCATGATCGTGAACCAGGATTTATGTCCGATTTTTTTCGAGCGTTTAACAAGATCTTGGGTCAACGTCAACGTGCCACGATGGCATATCGGCCCCAGGCTAACGGATCTGCAGAACGCATGGTCCAAACCACAACTCGGGCGATTAAGATGTACGTGCAGGATCTGGATCAACGAGATTGGGACGAGTATGCCGAGAGGATTACCTTCGCGATCAACACCGCGCATGATCGGATCCGAGGAGAAACACCTTTCTATATGGTACATGGGTGGGATCCTAGATCCACATTGGAAGCGGTGATCCCGGTGGGAAGTACGCGAAGACATGATCGGGATCCGCGGCGATGGCGGTATCAGATCCAGCGTTATTATCAACAGGTTCGGGAACAGGTTAATCAACGACTGCGAGAGGCGATCTCAGATCGAGCGGATCTACACAACCAGGAGATCCGTCCGCATCAGATCGAAGTCGGATCTCGAGTGTGGTTATATCTCGATCGCGTGAAAGAAGGATATGCTAAGAAGTTGGCACACTTGTGGCATGGACCATTCCGGATTGTGGAGAAAGTTGGTGAACATGCGGTGAAATTGGAGATCGCCGGATCCGGCTATCATATCTTCCCTATGGTACACGTGAACAAGTTGAAGCTCGTGAAAGAATATCCAGATCGACCACTAATGCGACTCAATGTGGAGAATCAAGATCGTCTGGATTTTGATGAAGATCTATTACCGGGGGATAGCTGGATCCAAGATCGCGATCCCGATGAGTATGAAGTGGAAAAGATCACAGATATGAGATCAGGGAGAAGAACGAGATATGGACGGATCTACCGAGAATTTCTCGTACACTGGCGAGGATATGACGATCCAACGTGGGTGGATGAAGCAGATCTCAACTGTGGCGCTCTGTTACATGAGTTTCTGCGAGATCGCACGAATCATAATCGATTCGGTGTGATGCAATCTCACGAGGAATCGTGAGGTCGCAATCAACGACAACAAGCTGGTTGTTGTCGTGGTGAAATTGGTTGAAGGATCTACATGAGGGTGTAGATCGGAGGAATGGGCATACATATATACATGTGGGATATGGCGATGATGGAAGATCAAGTCTCGGGAACTAAAGATCCTAGCTGATCGAAGTCGGTTATGATCCTATGAGGATGGATCGAGGTAAATGGGAAGCAGGCGAGTCAAGATCACCGGAAATATATTGAAGGATGTTATGAAAAGATATAGATCGAGCACGAAGAGCTAATCACTACGATCTAGCTACTGGCCGGAGGCTGTGCCACTTGAAGACCGAAGAACTTGCGATCCAGGCGAGGGAGATGACGCGCAGGGTGATCCGCAGTGTGATCCCGATAGTGATTGCGCCAGGGATCTGCTGTGTCGGCCTCGGCTAACGCCTCCAGCAGATCGGCGGGTTCCCGGCGATTAAGCTGAGGATCGGCCAGATTAGCACGTCTGGCCTCGATCCCGGGATACCAAGCCACCTCATCAGTCCGCTTTGGGAAGTGGAGGAAGAATGGATCCAAAAGTAGATCCAGATCACACCATCCCTCGATCATAGCCTGGATCAACGTGAGCAACATGCGCTTCCATCGATTTCCGGCGTGTGATCTGCGGTTATTGCGCTGCTTGGCGAAGGATCCCAGCCACGGCGACTGTGCGGTCATAGCAGCAGTGATCGGGAATTTATGTGTCGACTCCCAGTACGCGATCAGCTCGGAAGCTTCAAAATCGCGGTACTGTCGGAGGAAGATCCCGAGTCGACCACCAACATCGGCCTCGAAGAGATCGGGGTAAGGTGTTTCGGATCACCCGCCATGGCTCCGCCGCTTGCAAGGCCTTGACATTGGCCTCCGTGATCAGATGACCACAGAACGCAGGAGCAGTCGGAGAGGTGAAGATCGTCGGCCGGTGAGGGAAGATCCAGTCTGGCCGGAATGGCAGGATCGGGAACAAGAAGTTCACAGTCATGGTAATCAGAGTTTGATTAGCCAACCGAGACTCGATCCACGGATCTATGTCGGCGGCAGCCATAACTCGGACAATCCGCCGGCCGGGGATACACCGACCCTCAGGGAATGGAACCTGAGGGACGAAGGTGATCCGAGGAGGCCGATGTCCAGGGGGCGGATTGGCCGGACCAGATCCGCCTGTGGGGCCAGATCCGTTGCCCTGGTCTCCGGATCCAGCATCAGAGTTCGAATCATCGGATCCACCTGGAGATCCGCCGGATCCGGCTGCAAATCGGCGTTGGGGAGACGCGTGATCTCGACGGCGAGCTTCAGATCGGGACTGGGAAATGGCCATCAAAGTTTGAGCCTCATAGAGGTCATTGGCCACTTCAGCGTCCTCCTCTTCCTCATCCTCCTCTTCATCGGATCCGGATCCGACCTCAATCACCTCGCCTGAAGATCGACTGCGTTCAACATCTTTGGAGGGCGGGGTTGATGCTTGATCTGGAGAGGGCGATCGCCCTTCAGCAGATCCCCCACCCAAATCAAACTCAGATTCGTCCTCCTCGTCCATGGACTCATCGTCCGCCTCGAGAGGAACAGACCGCTTCTTCTGAGGCCGTGATGGAGAGGGTGAGGTGGATCTACTGCGAGATCGCTTCGATTTGGAGGCATCAGCACTCCGATCCTCACTGCCCGAAGTCTCCGCAGAAGGAGAGCGTGGGATCCCTCCCGCGGGCTGATCCGTGTCGGATCCGGGATCCAGACGCAATTGGGTTTGAGGAGGAGGCGCCCCGATTGTGGCCGAGATGGATGTGAGGCGTTGGAAGGCAGCGGTGTATTCGTGACGAAGGGCATCCCGTTCACGGACCACTTTGCCCAGATCTCGAGAAAGCGTACGGATCTGAGCCTGATTCTCCGTGATGGTACGCTCCCGATCCGCATAAGCTTTCTGGGCTACCTCCACATCATGACGCGCACGGGTTAAATCACCCTCCAACGTCTGAAGCTGGATCGTATCCGAAACCGATCTGGCCCGGTGGGCTGCCAGATCCGACTGTAATAACCCCAGAGTCCGCTGCGCAGACAGGATCTCAGCATCCCGCGCACGGATCTGATCTTGTAGAGAGTCGCGCTCTCGAGTAATCTGGTCAAGATCGGCTTGAGTGGGGCCTACAGATTGGGAACCTGCTCGCGAAGATTGCGGATCGGGACCTGAAGACCTGCGATCGACGCGATCGGAGCGAGATAGGAGCAGTTCTGCCTCGACCCGATCCAGCTCAGATCGAGTCCGGCGCAAGCTCTCCTCAGTCGCTGATAATGCAGATTCCGCATCCTCCCGACTCCGATCTAGGTCGTGATTGGCCTGCTGAAGATCCAAGATCTCCCCGCCGGCTTGTGTCATCTCGGACGTGAGATGACGGATCGTGGACTCCAGACGGCCTCGATCTTGGCTCAGGTCGTCGATGTGTGCTTCCAGTTGATGGATCTCGTCAGATCGACGATCAAGATCTCAGTTGAGATCGACGATCTGGGCCTCTAGGGCCGAGATCTCGGGTGCAGGCTGTGGCGGCTCCAGACCGATAATGCGATCGGATTCCAAGGAGGATTGGAGAGCATCACGCTCTTCTCGAAGACGATGAACTTCAGCCCGATAGCGCCCGATCTCTCGACCTTGGGTAGCGCACATCAACTCGAGCGATTCGAGAGAGCAAACATGCTCGCGATTTCGATCCACGGCCTCGTCGGCCCGGCGGGTGGCAAGCCGCAGATCGTCGCTCAAACGCAACACCCGGCGACGCAAGGCGACCACAGACCGACGCAAATCTTCAGGTGAACCCCCAGTGGGCCCACTGATCTCGGATCGAGGAGAAGGAGGATCGTGGCGGCCAGATCCATGCTGTGATCCATTGTGGCCGTGATCCGACATAGTTGGTTGAAGAGGTGGAGAGGCTTGAGCTTGGCAAGGTGATTTGCAGAATGGACGCAGTGAAGTTGTTGTGCAACTACAACTGACGACCAGGAGGCGGCTGTGGTGAAGTGGATTTGAAAGATTTGGCATCGGAGTATCCAGGAAAGATCCGATTTGGACGTGATCGGACCTGACGTGATGCGATTGGAGTAGATGACGAGCTGATGTGGGTGGATCTGGTTGCGGATCCAGTTGATGGATAAGATTGATGGAGATTAGTGACACCTTGAGTGGGACGTGATATATGTATTGACATACGATCTATACATGTATCCAGATCCGAAGAGCTGGGAAGATCTCGTATGGATATGGATGATGTGAGACAGGCATGATTGTAATATGGGTGCAACAGTATGTCTATATACACTGTGGAAACTGGTGATCTAAGCCTAGATGTCCAGATCGAGGCTGTAATCTATATCCGTGAAGACCAGATTGGTTCGTATATGCAGGTCCATGCAGGGAACTTGGATCAAAGCTCATGAACCTAGATCTATAGGCGGATCCGAGTGATCCGGGATCTAGGGATATTATGGCAAAGATGAACGATGATTGGGGGATTAACGGCATGGAATAAGCTCGGATATGTTATACTTATGGTTATCACGAAGTATTGCCACCGGATCATGCATGGAAACCCTAGATCAACAAGATCAAGGAGATCTAGCCGATCGGAGATTGGATCAGCGTGATCTAGCTTTATTAAGGCATGATCTGACTCGGGAGACGTGTGATCTGGACATTACGGTGGATGATTACGATATTGGAGGAAGGAGAAGGCCAGATCACAACATTGCGACTAGTGATCTAATGTTTATGGTTCAGATCCAGGGTGATCTGCAAGGATGTCGACTGCCAGGATGGTGAGGACAAGAAAGGACAAGGATCAGGACAGCGTAATCAGTCGATGTGTCGTTAAGGATAGGATACAGGATGGGATAGGTCTTAACATTAAATCAGAACCGAATTTGCATCGTACGACACAAGTGCTTCGCTACGCGCCTGGAAACGGGAACTACATTGGCCCTACGGTATTAATAGCGATTTAGGTGTATAGATCTAGGGTGGTTGATAATATCTAGATAATATATTGGCTAGATCCAACCTCCTAGTATCTTACCCTAAGTGCAGATCCAAGATCCCGGTATTAATTGCTTAGCCGGTAGATCTTCGGTTTCTCAACGATCAAGATCGCGCTATAGGAAGCGCCAAGCAATCAAAGGACCCCGCGTAAAGGGAAATCTACTACAAAGGAATTACTACAAGGCCAGATCTAGATCTAGGCCGCCGGATCCAAGCTAGATCTAATCGCTTGGACTCCGGATCTACTACTGGCGAGTGGTGTGAAGACTTCCACGCTACTCTACGACCCCAACGTCACGCCAAGACGTTCAACCAACACCGATCGAGCAACTTAGCAGTCACCAAGAGAGGAAGATCCAGCCCAACCGACGGGTACACAAGGTGAGCAAGTTCAGCAGATCACGGATCATCGGAGGACCCCCTTCGTTAGTCGGTGTCCGGGCATTGGTGGGAAGTTGGATCTAGCGATCTCGCAGATTTTGCTGATCCCGCTACACCACACATTACTCTCCGCGTTGAGGACTTCGGATTCCGGATGAGCCTGATGCCGTGCAAAATCGATGTTGTCACCATGCAGGATACCACCGTTGATGTAGATGTAGGTAAGTATGTCGACGTTCGCTGCTTTGAGGCAGTTTCGTTTTTTTCGAATGGATATGGTCTCGGATACCCCAGCTCTCACTTGCAGCACTGGATGTATAGATTGCAAACACGAGGTCGGCAAGGTGAGAGAGAGTTTCGAAAAGCTTTTTTCGCTGCGCTTGACGGTCCACCATCCACGAGGTCTAATCCCAGCGTTCTTATCCTTCTGTTCGGCAGTACAGTTCTTCTTCTTGGCATCAAAATCAAAAAGAAAACACGTCAAGTCTATACCTGTGAGGTTCAAACGCTCTAGCATCCAGGTCCTTGTAGCAATCTTGACGACTTCCATAATTGACTCGGACTCATCTGATTCGACAAACTGCGACGTATCTGTGTTCGGATCCAAGGGGAAAGCGCTTCCCATCGCGTCATGTGGCAGTAGTCCCAGCGTTTTTGTATGATTGCGCTGAATTCGGAACGAACAAAGGTTCTTGTAGCAGACGGAATATTGTAGATCGAAGGTCGATTTATGCCACGATTGCGCCGACGGTCACTGGTCTCAGAATCCAGCTCACTGAGAATGTGATGGGGCTGGATACGTGGACCAAGTAGCGAACTTGATAGGGGCTCATTCGAAAAACATTCTAGCAGTCGTCGGAATTGCTCGTATACGCGAGAGGGTTCCGGCTATCAGAGTTTAGCACTCCAAGTGAATTAATTATGGGGTCAATTAAAACAACAGCATATCCAATTTTTTGATAAAACCCCTCTGAAGCCTTCGCAATGTTCACCTCCGTTGTTGCATATCAGTCACACAGATCCTTGTGTCGAGGAGAACAACACAGGTCGTGAAGGACGTCGCGATTCAAAAGCACACTCTTGGGATACGAGTGTTGCGAATACCAACGCGTGACCACAGGAATCGCTAAGGCACGACGCACACGATCCTTCGGTATCATTGAATTTTGAAGATTCCCAGTAGCCCTTCGTGACCACGAACCAAACTAGCGATCATGTATGATATATCTTGGACATCAGAAACAAATTTGATCTTCTTGATAATCTCTTCCATGACCCCGCCGAACACCGGTAGCTTGCTTTGAAGTATTTTCCAGACTGTCTGAATGTTGCTGGCGTTATCAGTGAGCACTGCAGTTACAAACGCTCAGGTCTTCCTTTGAATGTCATTGACGACAACTTCCAGCTTATTAGCTAGGTATCTTCCCGTGTGCTTCATTTAGCGAGGACCAGTAGAGGGACTTCATGCCAGGACCAGCCACCATTAAGTTTCTAATACTGGATTTGTTCACATCAGGGTAAATATCGGTCGTGACGGTCACGCATCCTTGACTCTTGATCGCTGCGACGACCTCCCTCCCAATGGCAGCAGGACATTCCTGAGCTTCGGTCTTGATGGTAGCCTTAAGTGGGACCAAAACGAGAAGAACGTGCGCATAATCGGCGACTCGATATGCACAATAGCCAACGTACAGTCGAACCACACACGTGCCACCACCATGGCAAAGTCGTCTCGTGTGATGGGGCTTGTGGTCCTTGGCACACTTGCCGCTGTTGTCGAAGCTTGGCCTGGAGCGGTTGATGCTGTTGGGAGAACGACCGGCTCAGGCGGCTGGATATTTGCCTCCCCTTCGGGCATGCCATTCTTGCTCCAAATATTTTTTGTCCAGAGCGTCAACCAATGGGCATTCAAGGACATGAGGCATCATGTTCCTCTGTGGCTTACGCTGCCGATGTACATGTGGCTCGATAAGCATTCCACGGCGCCATGCGTCTTCAAAGGGTCGACCTTCCTGTAGAGACACCAGATGGGGCTCGGCTTTCTTCCGGGTTTTACTCCGACCAGCGGACGCTCCTCGTTCTGATCAGTCAACCGGACACTACGTTAAGTAGTCCCTGATAAGTAGCGCTCGGAACTACTTCCGTCGTTGGCCTGGTCACTCCATGGCGATCATGACGTGGGGCTCTCTGAAACTCGTGGATGTCGAGATGTCTGCAGCGAATACGGAGCGTACCGTACTCCTGGCGACCGTGCATGGGACCTGGTGTCGAGTGAGGCGGTCGGCATCCATGTGAAGGAGTCTGTTGTCGAGCCAGAGGCCGAGGTGAAGTTTCGAGCATGAGATGGCCCCAGGGGAGGAGTGATTATGATCTCGACGTTCAGATTTGAAATTCCCGCTTGCGCGGAGGCTGACTTCTACACATATTTAAGTAAAATATGTCGTACTTAATGTGTTGCGGCCATTGCGGGCATTCCGGATAATTCCGACCGACCGGAATGGCCGAAAAATATTGCACTCCCCTGTCCCCAAACCGCTTGGCTTATGGGTATGGCTCTTACGGGGGCTTTACTCATGTGACCCTAGCGTACTCTACTGGTGAACCGCGTGGGTGCCAGCCTGTCTTTGTTTCACAGGCTCCGACACCGGTGGCTCGGGTTGTCCAGGAGGCCAACCTCGTTTTGAAGAGGCGAGCTCTCACCTTGGTCTTCCTCCGTCCGAGGAGAACGACCTTGCGGATCGTAATATCGCTTAAGACGCCCCACATAGAACGTTGGATGTGTCGCCATTGACTTAGGAAGGTCAATGGTATAGGCGGCGCCATGGCTGTCAAGGACCACGAAGGGTCCGATGAAGCGATGTCTCAACTTTGTTGCTCCCTACGTAGCTTACCAAGTTTAGTGGTAGGTTCTTAGTATATACGAGAACTAAATTCCGAACGTTAAACACGTTTAATTTTCTGCTTGTCTTGTCAGAATACTCCTTTTGTTTGTCTTGGGCTAACGCCATTCGTGTCTCTGACCCGGTTGATCAAGTCAGCCTGTCGTTTATAAATGACAACAACTGTCTTTTCAACGCCTCTGGCTCAATATCTGATACCTGGGAGGAAAGGGCTTTCCGAGCCTCTCCCCACTTACGATGGAGGCATCGGGGCCTCCCCGTAGGGTTAGCGACACCTGGGGTATTGTGTAGCGGGATTACATGATGGGTACCCCAGATAGGGTACCGCCTCTAGAAGTAGATATACTTCAGGGAATATTTGTTTGTGGATACTCAGTCGTGGTTGGTGGGGACATCACCACTGCCACGTAGGTTGGGTGGCTGAGGACCAACCAATAGTATTTGACCTACTTTTATATGCATATATAGGAACAAATTAAAGTTAATTAGTTATTTGTATTACGAACTAAATGACCTAATTAACTATAAATAAATCAGTCTTAAATTTACCCTAAACTGACTAATTAGTCCCCTAAGACCAGGGACTAGTGAACCGCCGTTCACTTAGAGTTTGTATACTCTTGATAGCACGCTTCATCAGGTAAGGTGCTCGTGCGACCCCGTCACATGTTGTTTCCCATTCAAATGGAACGGAATATACCCCATACTGCATTGTTCAGTGCAAACTCGAGCATAGGCAGCTGAGCGCTTAGAGCGCGACTGATGCCGATAGGCGACCGTTCAAGACGTCTAGCGATTGCACGAACCCGTTGTTAGATTCATCCGGGCCTTAATTCGGCCACACTGTTCATTGAAGATGGTTGGTCCTCTATCCATAATGATAATAGGACAATGAAGTCAGTTCGGGAGGATTAGGAAACATGGCTACATATTCGGCTTAATGAAATCAAGTAATTTTGGTCCTTTAGTTTTGTCGCAGTGCAAATTACAGTTTGTTGTATGTCAGTCTATAAAATTTCCCACAAAATTTACTCAGCGTCACAAGTCTCGTCTTACTCTATCTAATAGGTGGAACACATCTAAATAGCGACTTATAATTCATCCTACAAGTCGAGATATTACAAAAAGTATAGATGTCACAAAGGTTTTGTCGCGGAGTGTAAAGTTTCTATATGAGACAACCCAGAATCAAATGATACTAATGCGCCATTTAGAGTTATCGAGATAATCGCGTTTAAAGTTACGTCATCGATTTTCGATCTTATATGTAGGTTCGAGAAAACGGCCGATTTGTGTTTTGAAAATCAAACTGTCACTAAACTGAGCTTGCTCACTCAAGAACCTGAGACCATCGTAGCAGGATACCAGTGTCCTGATGCGAAGTCCTCCCACAAACCCTCACCCACGCTTCCAGCCTCCGCCGAGTCTTCTGCTCTGGAGACACGCTCCACGCCTTCCCCACGCCATCCCCCAGTGCCCCTTCGACCGGCGCGGCGCTGGCAAGTGCGGATTAGCTGTCCGTCACAAGAAGCCGACGTCCAGCTCGCGCAGAACACCGCGGGCGCTGACGCCGTACTCAATGACGCTAGCTCTGGCGAGGGGGAGAGCGAGGAGCCAGACAGCGGAGAGCCCAGTGACAGTGACGGCGAGGACTGGAGTGACGACGATGACTCTGCTGGTGAGGAAGATGTGACCGGAGAGAGCGCAGAGAGCGAGGCTGATGTCGATTTGCTTGACGTTGATGTCCAGTAGTGCGTGACGAACCTGATTCGCGACGACGTGTGCGAACGGCGCTGCCTGCTAGGAAAAGCGGGAGAGTTGGAGTGGTTGGCGTGCTCGCTGGTGCAGATGATCAAGCCGGAGAAAACGACTTGCATCCTGACGCTTGTCGGCGTGCTGATGCGGACAGACACAACCGAGAGACGTCGTGGCAATGGTGAACGCGAGAAGTTTCACTACTACTTACCTTTCGTTGGGCGTGTGTGCCGCCCTTCGTTTGCTCGATACCTCTGCGTGCAGCCGCTCACCAATCAGTGCTACTAAAATCCCGTACGTAACGGCAACATTGTTGCCCAGGTGAACGGCAATCGGCTCAACAAGAATGCTTCGAAGATCAATCTAGTTTGGTTGGTCAAGTGGTTCAAGGAGTTTGAGCTGGTGCCCGTGAGGGTGCGCATGCAGAAAACCAAGGGTGGTATGGTGAAGTAGCACTACAGTCGTGAAGAATACACGCTGCTGTGGTGAAGCAGATAAGAAGTTTTACGATCTCGATCTCGTCCCGTCAATCGAGATCAAGAGCAATCCCTCTCTACGGTGATCCTCGATATAGTGACATTCACTATAATGACCAAGTGAATGTGTGCGCCATCATCCCCTTCCGAGACGATTGTACCCACGCGATATCGATCTTGACAGGTAAATATTGATCTTGACTTTATTATAGGTATTATGAAGCCAGCGCAGTATGGATAGCCACAGATGGGAAGCATAGGACATTAACCATTAATTCAGAGTTGTTTTTACCTTCTACTACACAAGTCCTCCTTCATCTACGCTATTCCGGGTAGGGATATACAAGATTGGCCTTCCCGACGCCACGCAGGATCAAGATCGACACTAAGTAGAACCCCTACGCCCAGATTGCTTGGCTGGACGTCCGTCAACCCTCAAATCTCAAGACCCCGCTATAGGAAGCGGCAAGCACGCATTGGAACCATTGGATAAAGGTCACACACCGACTACAAGACCCCCCGAGCTAAGATCGACACTGGTCGAGGCAAGATCGATCGAGTACAACCAAGATCGAAGCTCAATAACTACGCGGCGCAGCGAGTAGAAGTATCCCCGCTGCTGCCACCTTTCCCGCTGTCCTGTCAGACAGCAAGATCGACAACAAGCGCGTCTAATCGAGATCACCCGAGGAGCGATCTAGTCCCACCGACGGGTACACAAGGTGAGATCAAGTAACCTCACGGAAGGTCGGAGTATCCCCTCCGTTAGTCGGCAGTTCGGGCGCAGTGTGCAAGAGGACTCCTGCGATCTTGCGATTTCGCAGAACCACTTCGCCACACTGCTACCTGCTACATTTACCTGGGAGGCTCTTTACGACGAGATGCACAAGTTTGCGAGTCTCGGTTTGCGTGTTTGCGAGCCTGCACGCTCTACTTCCGCAAGTAGCTGTCCGTCCACTGCTCCAACATCAAGATCCATTCCGCTCCGACCAATGTGTGTGACTTGTGCACCATTTACCAGTCGAGGATGCGTCGCGGGGCCTCTGCCGAACAAGTGGAGGAGCTGGTCCAACACACGGAGTCTGTACGTCGAATGAGGTACGAGGACATAGATATCAAATTGATCTACCAAGAATTTTTAACTTGATCATTGGTAACATTTTGATTTGTTGTTATCTATAGACGCGGGTACAAGAAAGACAAAGCTGCCGTCCATGCAAGTGATGGAAGCAGCACTGCCGTTGCAGTGCCTGTTATGGATTTTTCGCAGAACTTGATGATTCCTTCGGTCACCACCACTCCGTCTCAGTGGTATTTCTATTCGCTGTTTGCAGTGAACGTCTTCGGAATTTTCTACGAAAATGAGGAGCGCAGACGAACTATGTCTACGATGAATTTGTGAGTGGAAAAGGAAGCGACCAGATCAACTCAATGCTTCAGCACTTCATTCGCACCGTGCTGCTCCCTGCAGGCAAAAAGCACCTCACTGTGTACGCGGACAATTGCTCAGGCCAGAACAAGAACAATCACGTTATCAAGTTCTTTCTTGCTCAAGTTCAAATGGGCGTATTTGAGCGCATCAACTACACGTTCTTTGTGAAGGTCATACCAAGAACTCTTACAACCGTGGCTTCAGCCACATTCGCCGCCAAGTTGGCCGCGCTGACTGCTGGACGATGGACCACATCGTTTCCGCTGTCAACGAGGCGGTCACTTCGAGCATTGCAGGGCGCATCTTGCGTGGGAACGAGTTCTTCAAGAGCTACAAGCCGCTCGTGACGGAACTTTACAAGATGATATTTGGGGGTACAGCAGTACCAGAACTTTAGTATGGGGGTGAATAAACCCGGTGTAGCGCAGTGCAAGAAGGGGCCAGACGACGAGCTGGTTGAGCAGGATCTACGGCGCAAGATTGACGGGATCCTGACAGAGAGCACTAAGGTGAAGCGGATGCTCACCCAATTCCTGGAAGACCTGAGCCCTCCGTCACTAAACGCGGAGAAAAAGACAGAGCTCTACAGCAAAATCCCCTGATGAGTTTCAGGATGATCCTATCTACACTACCTCGAGCCAAGACCAGCAAGTCGACGCTAAATCAGCGAAACAAGCTCGCAGAGGGCATCGGGCAGCAATGGCAAAGGTCGCGAAGGAGAACATCGACCGCCGAGGAAGAAACGAAGGCAGCACGAGAGCAGCGACGAAAAGGAGAAAGACAAACAGCGAGTAAGCTGCTGCAGTATAAGGTGATCAAATTGATACTTATCTCCATTTACCAAACAAATTGTTACTTATAGGCACATGTGTGTCACTAACTCGCGGTAAAAACTTCAAGACGCGATTTGAGCACGTTCTGCTCGGAAATGGGGAATCAGAGAGTACCATTCGAACCGCCGGCCCATTTTACCTTTGCTTCACCAAAAACAAATTCCATTTTTGCTCTGGGAAGGAAGATAATTTCTCTGAGGGCCTATAACTTCGTCGATTGGGAGGCGTGGGTGAGCTCAAATAAAAGAGGAGACGCCCCTCTTTCCATTGGTGTGCCTAAATTGCGATTCGTACTTAGGTTCATTAATATTCTTTTGTTTGACGTTTTCTCATATCTATATAAAGTCTCCAGACCACGTGGCAGTGGTGTGGCCCACACCACTTATGATAGAGTTATCACAAAACGAACTCTCAGAAGTGTATCTACTTTTAGAGGCCCTCACGTAACCCCGTTACTTGTTTTGCTTTCATTTGTTGCTTCTTGTGCCAGTGGCACAGTGCCACTAAAGCCTGCTGTGATGCAGCAAGATCTGCCGTGAAATACTATTGTAGCAACGCCGTCCGTAGTTACTGTATTCACTGTTCCAAAAGTAGGTTGGTCCGTGGTTGAACTTCTGACAAGGGGGGCAAAATGCCTCCTTCATGACCGTTTTCCTCGCAGGTTTTGACACAAGCATCAAAGAGTGCATTTTGTTAACAAAAATACTGCCGGAGGTAGGTGCTGCGCGTCACTACTACCAATTAGCCAGAACGCTATTCATGCGATCAAATGAGCCCGTCACGGTTTGGGCTCTCATCATTCCAGATGGTACACTTCAACGTGACATATTCTCTGGCTCCTTGTATCGAGTCGGTTCAGCCCGACTTCAGCGCTGGTTGAAGTGGTTTAGACACGTTACGAATTGTTGACCACAACGGTGTTCAAGGACGATCATAGTTTTTCTCTTGGTTTACACGTGCAACACCTGCATTTGACGTTGCTGTCCTTCTGTTCTTTCTGCTTTCTGCTTCGTCCAGGGACATGCTCGTGTCCTTGTATCCTACACTAACTATTTCACACACAGGAAAACAATCCTCGTCGTCCATCAACGACGAAATCTGTCTTCTGATCTCACGCGCTGCCTTGCAGCACTGGTTTTCTTCCTCTCCTCTTGTTTATTTTTTCTTGCCATGTTTCTTCCATCAAAACACTCACTCACTGATCACCGCACACGAGAACTTCTCGCGACGTACTTTAACTGAAGCAGCTGATGCTTCGCACTTTCTTCTTGGTCTGGCCCTCGAACATACTCTCGGCTTGGCGGGTGGATTCGGCGACAATAGCGTCAAAGAAAGCCAAACCGTCCTTGTCCGCAGACATGCCCATGCCTTCCACGGCCGATGCTGCCTTGGCGACAACCAATTCAAGCTGCGAGGGCGACGTAAAGTCACCGTCGCGCTGCAGCAGACTGCCGATCTCAAACAGCGAGAACCCAGCTTCCGCTCCACGCTTCAGTACGGCCGTACACACACGCATCGTTGTCACACACTCTTCTTCAATTCCAACCGCACGCAACACGGCCGCATCACGCGCCTCATCTAGCGACGCGATGTGTTCAAGCTCAGCACACGTAAACGGAAACTCAGCCTGAGGCCACTGTAGCCAGTCGAACGTCGCACCATCGAGCTGCTTGTACGAAGGCAAGCAAAAGCCGTGATCAATGGGCGTCATGCCAAATGTCTGTTCATTGGCCCGCGCACTCAACAAAATGTTGCCAGCGTGGCGATCCGTGTTAAATAGACGCACGTCCAGGATGCCAATCTTGTGCACCTCGGGGATCGCGAACTTCAGCGTGCCCATATCTTCAGCCGAGCACTGCGAGGCCACGAAGCGCTGCATCGATCCCTCCTTCTCTTCTCCATTCACATTTAAAACCATCAAATTCGTCACAGGCACACCACTAAAGTTGCCGTAGGCATTATCCAGCAAATAGGCAGCACGTTCACGAAGAGCTCCATTGCCAACTCGAAAACCCTTGTTGACTGGGTGCTCCGTCACGCCCACCACCGCGTTTTCCTTCACGTACCCTCGCGGGTTCTTCGGGGCCATGTACTCTTCATCTCTGGGCTTAAAGATCCCCATCGGGTTCATCTTCTTGTTCGAAGACATCGATTCCGTCGTCAAAAAGTAGGCACCACCGCATCCCTCACTTGTAATCTGAAACATGCTGCTTACGTCAGCGACCATACACTTGACTTGCTCAGCAAAGCGCTCCGAGGCCTCCGTAGTAAGCCATTTCGATTCCAATCCAGCTGATAATTCAACTTCCAGCTCGGTGCTCTCCTTCTCCACGGACGCTTCGCTTTCACGCTTGAATGGCGACGTGCAGCGCACTGGTGACAGACGGAACTGCACGATCGGGTATAGCTTGGTCACTACAGTCTGTTGCAAAAGGCCCTTGGCGTTCAGCATGGCTGAGCCGTGTAGTCGGAGACGGCTGAAGCGGCTCTTCCGACCGTTAGTGTTGGCCACTGTGGCGTTCTCCACAGCCTCGGCCGCTCTGTCCGAGCTTACGCGAAACCAGTCGACAGCGCCCATGCTTCTCTCTGTGCTTGAGTCTCTTCTAGCTGCTACGCGGAGTCGGTCGATAGGTCGACGGCCGGGCCTTTGGAGCTTCTTGCTGCTGACACAGGCGAGAAGCGAAGAAACGGAAGACAGAGAGAGGCACGAGAGAGACAACAGGTGGGTCTCTCGGGCGCTCGGAGGTGGAAGCGAACGCAAGCGCTAGGGCGGAACGATGTGCTTGTCAGGACTCGTGCAAATTGCGGAATGGCGACGCTGCAAAAGTGGGGCGGCAAATAGCCAGTGTGGACTTTCTAGTTATCATGTATGACAGGGTCTTGTCGTTTGCGATACTTTCATTTCAACAATATGAATTATGGACAAATGTAAGGAGGTGAATTTGTATGTGAAAGCTTAACTTAGTAATTATATTGTATTGGTGAGTAGTTGGATAAAGAGGGTATTGGAAAGACTTGCAGTTCGGAAGCGCACATTCACCTGGAGAATTTACTGGCGGTTTAAAATGTGTTTTCTCACGAAGCACGTTCGTGTTTGAGACGCGTTGCTTTAATTGGATACTCAGGTGTAAACACTGCTGGAACACGGCAGTGATATGCTTCAAAAGCATTAGGATGTTCTCTCAGGTGGTGAACAGCGCACCTGCTGACAAGTACATGCTGTGAGACGCAGAGTCTGACCTGCTGTGCGCCGAAGGCGGTCGGTCTCACGACAACTGACAGTGCAGACTCTGCCTTGATGATTCCACACACAGTGACTAAAGGCCGCGTGTAATGGCCCGTTTGCGGAGAAGTCGGTTTCAGTGCGCCTGTTCGATAGGCTTGGCACTTGGCAAAGTCTCCGCTAGGGTGCTGGTGGACCCTCTTGCAATGCACCGGCTTGAGCAGCGGCTCACATTTCCACACGCTTGTCTCCCTCTTGAAAGCGTTGCTCAATCGTGGTGATGAATGCGCAGAGCCATAAACAAGCCGAACGGCTGTGCTTCATCTCGAACTGTAAGCCTACGTATTAGCATTCCCTTGCATATCCGATCACAGCCGTTGTGAAAGAAGGGTGCGTTGGAGCCGTTTATCTTGAATTTCCTTTGAAACCGCTTGGAGTGAGGTGCGGCTGTTACTGGAAGAGGCATCTGTACGACTTACTTCAACTCGGTGAGGCATTCGAGAATGCAGTTGTTGCGGATCTTGTCACACACTGCCGTTTTCACCTGCATGGCGAAGGAATAGCTCGCTCGGAACGCTCTCGCCGCGCTCACTGCCATTTCTACCTGCGCGACACACTCCGGACATTCTAGCGGTGCTGCGAGCGCTGGGGCATCGACAATCGTCTCACGGTAGCGTTCGGAGATCCACGCGTCGCTGCATCGAGGGTCTTCCCTCTACTGTGGAGATGCAGTGGCGTAGATGCAGTTATTATTTTCGACCTCACCATTTGACGAGGTTGATGGTAACGACGTTGGTTCAAAGGCCATCACGCCAGACTTGCTTCACGGTACACGGGATACCGGTGTGCAGCCTGGAGCGGTGGTTTACCGGTTGGAGTGCTGCCTGTTTCATGCAAGGGCTGGGCGTGTGTGCACGCATCTGGGCATTTCGTACACGTGTAAAACATCCCCATGGCGTCAGCGGCGCATTAGCTTCAGGCTCTAATAATCGAGCACATGACGAGTGGGTCAGGGCTGCAGGCCGACTAGGCCTGATACATGCACTTCCTATTAAGGAAGTTCCTTATTGCGCCGCTCAGTAAAGCCCAAGGCTATAGTGACTGAGTGCCAGATGCAGTGATGATTCGGACCTCAGCAAATCATTGAGAAATTTGTCACGGGAAGCGCAGTGCGCATGGGTCGATTGACCAGCATGCAACTCAAGTTTGCCAACAAAGTGCATGTAGTCCTTCTAGCAAGGCTCCGTCCACCAAGCCTCTGTTCATGATGCTAGCGCTACTATACCTACTAGAGACGCCTGTTCGAGGCTCATTTGCAGCTGCAAATGATGATCCAGCTTGGCGCCAGATCGAAGCGAAAAGAAGTGGCGTGGCACCATCATGCGAGCCAACCCCAATCCGCAGCTCGACGCGCGCAACACTATAATACATGCCTCTATACTTATGCCACAGCAGCAACGCTGTCGTCTAAACCGCTGCTGAAAATAACTCCTGCCATCTCTACAACACACATACGTAGGTACTGTCAATGTGGATCCATGACCTTTAATGTCACCTCGATGCATGATAAGCAAGTACCGTGATTAACCGGGCTAAGTCCGAATGGGTTCACTCCGACCCGCCCGCGCATAATCGATGCAGTTTTGGCGCCAACGAATACAACTGGTTGAAAAGGGAGCCTCATGGTGTCTCTGATTCGTGCAAAGTCGCTCTCCGACTATTAGCGAATCAGCTTGTTCGTGCCCGCCCGGGCTTAGCCGACCCATATTGCCAGCAATACCGGTTAGCGCTGATGCTTGGCCATCCCCTCTTCCTCGCCCTCTTGCCGCCATTCCGTGCTTTCCCGTGGCCTGCACAAGTCGTGTTGTATATTCCTCTGTGTCTGTGAGTCACTATGCCTGTCCAAATGTCCATGTCATCCATGCCCTACGTTCTACCAGAGCCTTGCGCGTCCGAGGCGCACGAGATCATCCAGTGGACTCTACTCAAGGAGAAGCACTACACGGCCGTACGCAATCCCGACTACCTCGTGGACGTCCAACGCCACAATATGACTGCCAATTGGCGTCTCCGAGTGTGTCGCTGGATGTTCGAGACCGCCAAGGAGTTCGAGCTGCAGATGGACACGGTCTTCGGCGCTCTGCACTTCTTGGACCAATACCTCAGTGTCCATTCCGTGGACCGCGTGACGTTGCAGCTACTGGGGATGATCTGCATGTGGACAGCGAGTAAGATGCATGAGGGGAAGCCCATCCTCCTCGAGGAGATGGCGCTCATGTGTGAACGCAAGTTCTCCCGTGCACAAATGGTCGACGCCGAGGCGCAGCTCGTGCGTCTCATTGGCTTTCGTTTCAACCCCCCGAACGCCTTCACTATGGCGAGGGACTTTGTGAACGAGCTGCCTTTGGACGGTGATTGTCGTGCCAACTGTGTTGCTTCCGTGTTCAACGTACTTGAGCGGGTGGTCGAAGACATTTCGTCCCTCGACTGCACGGCTTCCAGTCTGGCCAAAGCTGCTGTTCAACTCGTGGCCAAGTCCGAGTACAAGCTCACTGTCACTGACGTACGCAAGGCTCTCAAGATCATCAAAATCGAGGAAGGTGCCTATCGCGCAGCCTTTAAAATTGTGCGTGGCGCCTACTTCGGTACGTCCCCTGTGGCGACGCAGACCAAGACTTCAAAAGCTCCAGTTTCTGAGATGGTGGAGCCCCTCAAGTTGCTGACTCAGAGCCCTACGTCCATCGATCAAAGCCTGTCTGTCCAGGAAGATGAAGCCTCGACAGACGTGGATGACTCGTACCTCATCTGCACGGAGACGCTGTCTCCGTCGCCGTCCCCAGGATCTCCTGCACCTGTGCGAACGGCTGCATCAACTTCGTCAACCATCGGTGTTACTCGGAAGTCGTCCTCATCTGCGAGCTCCGAGACCGATACCGAGAGACCCAATAAACGTCAGCGCAAGTTGACCATGTAACACTAGGAATCAACACACTCTGTAGATAGGAAGGCATAACCGGAAATCAAACTAACTTATACACTAAACACTTACTCTACGGGTTCTAGTCACTGATCTCAATGCAAGTCACGCTGCCATCACTGTCCTCTGCATCCTCACGTTGGCCGTCATTATTTTCACTAGATTTGTCGACTTGGTGGCGAAGACGCTCCTCTTCTTCTTCCTGCTGCGTGAAGAATAGTCTCTTGAGGTCCCCAGTCGATAGCCGGGTCTCACGTAGCCTGTTCTTCTTAGCACTCGACAAGATATCGCCATCACCCAAGAAAGCAGCAGTGAGCTGGCGTTTCTTGTTCTGCAGTGCCACTACACGCTCCTCAATTGAGCCTTTCACAATGAAGCGGACAACGCGCACCTCCCTCGACTGGCCGAAACGATGTGCACGATCGATGGCCTGATGTTCAAGACTCGGATTCCAGCTAGGTTCCATGATGAAAACGTGTGCGGCAGCTGTAAGGTTCAATCCAAGACCACCAGTGCGCAGGGAGAGCAATAATGCATCCAGTGGTGGACCAACAATTGGTCCCGTGTCGAGGCTGTCTTCTTGCTGCTGGAAATTCCGCACGACTTGCTCTCGATCTTTGGCGGGCATCCTACCGTCTAACTTGGCGAATGCAATAGCTTCATTGCCTACATCTGAAACATCTTCTAATGCCGAAACTCGCGTCTCGCATTGAGCATTATGAGCTTCCAGGCGCTCCGCTATCATATCCAGAAAGCTTGTCCATTGTGAAATAACTAGCACTCGTTCCCGACGAGCACGCACTCTTTTCAGCTCCTCCATCAATGCTGTCAGCTTTGTCGATTCTAATGGGCCACATCCCGTCACAGCGTTCACATCAGAGCACTGCCCTCGAAGACGCTTCAACAACTCAGCCTCTCCAGCAGAAAAAGGAGAAATGCCATCTCTTCCATTGCTGACCAGAGCTTCAGCACTATCTGCTCGCGTTTGCACTTCAGCTAACGGATCTGTGGTCACCAGGGCACACGCATCACACACCTGCCGTAGTCGTAAGATAAGCTCAAACACGTGCATGAAGAGCGGACGCTCACCACCATCTTTGGTAGGAGTGGTAAGAGGAAGTCGGCGACTTTGCTTGGCCTCCTTGGATTGCAAATACCGGAGCACTTGCCGTTTAGTGGAGCGATGCAGCAGCATATATAGAGCACGCTCAACATCCGAAGCAAATTCTAGCTCGATAGTCTCTTCAGTCTTCTCAGGTAGCTTCAGGATAGGAGCTCTTGAACGCGCGTCCAATGTGGATTTGAGTCGACGCATCACGACACGGGGCACCAACGCTCCAAGCTCGTGTTCTGAAAGTGCATGTGCACGGTTGCCAAGTCCAACAAATTGCAGGAGAGCCGCTAGATCAGCCGTTCGGTTCTGGATAGGTGTTCCAGTCACACACCAACGACGTCGGCTACCAAGGGCAAATGCTGCCCGCGCACGAGCGCACCCAGAGTTAGCGATCAAGTGACTTTCATCCAAGATGACTCGGAACCACTGCAATTGATGCAGTTTTGACGTGACCACTGACTTCTTCGATGTCGGTGTGAGGCGTGGTGCTTGATGCCATCTATCCTCGGCACCAATGTCATCAACATTTCCTTGTACTGCATCATCGTCGCTGTCTTTATCTCGAACCTTACATTCCAAAAGTCGAAGAGTATCGTAAGTTGAGAGCACAATATCTGCTCCCATGAATTGTGTTGCTGAGCGAAAGCTCTTGCGTGTAACACCTTGATACGTTACCACACTCAGGTTTGTCTTGGCTCGGATCTCCTGTTCCCACTGCGATAGGATAGACAACGGTGTTACAATCAACGTAGGAGGAGTAAGGCGAGGCACTGTACTTCCCGACTCGCTTCTTGCTTGAGCTTCTGCTGCTCGAGCTTGACGCAGAGATTCACATATAAGAGCAAGACAGCACACTGTCTTTCCGAGCCCCATTTCATCTGCCAGTATTCCCCCGCATACCTTCGCTACCAAGGCATCCACAGCAGTTGCCTCACCACGGCGTTGCTGGTCAATCGTAATCGGGTCACCGGGATCCTTTTCTCTTTCTAGCATCCACTGTAGTGCTCCTTTTGATAAGGTTGCAGTTCTACCATAAGCTCCGGTACAACATAGGGAAATACGCCCGGCTTGGCTGCAAGGGATTTTCGACGTCTGTGACGCCGGCGTCGGTCGCTTGCAAAGCGATATTCCATTTGCAATGGTAGCTTAGTGTGCAACAGTGCGCCTCGGTTTGCACGCTTTCGCGACAATGCCGACCTAGAAGATGGAGGAGCTGTTGGGGGTGTTTGAACTGCTCGCCTTGTAGAAGGAACAGGAGATGCATGGGATGCTTTCCTCGCTGACGAAGCTATTGGGGTAGTAAATGTCTTCCGTCTTGTCGATGAAGCTGTGGGGGAAGCATACGTTCGCTTTCTCGATGAAGATGCAGTGGGAGTTGCGTAAGAGGTTTTCCTTGCTGATGAAGCTGTGGGAGATGTGTACGACGTCCTTCTAGCTGAGGAAGCTGTCGGCGAAGCGAATGTTGATCGTCTTGAATTCTTACTAGAACTTGGTTTGGTTACACTCTCTGTTGTGCTGGTGGAGGCAGGTGTTGACACTCTCGTTGCTTTCGCTGCAGCATGTTCTTGAGGCGGTTCCCCAACGGTCTGACTAGCTTCGGGAGTATGAGGCACATTTTCCACAGCAGGCTGTTCTGGCTCATGCATCTCTACGTCTTCTTGCTGGTTCTCTTCGCCGTACTCATCGCCACCGCCAAACTCAAAATCAGGTTCTTCTATCCATGGCGGTCTCTCTGTCTCAACGTCAGGTTCTGAAGCCCATGGCAGTCTTTCAGTTTGATCATCAGGCAGAGGTGATCGATGAACAGCCTGATCAACAGCTTCACAATTAAGTTGCGCATCCACATTTGGTTTTTCCTCATCAACAGGGGCTCCGATCTTCTCTTTCTCCTCGTCCTCTTCGCTATCACTGCTAAAAACCAGTTCCTTGGATACATTCATATCTTCAGCATCGTCATCATCCACCACGACGAGGCTAGCAACGTCTTGGCGATCTGCAATTTCGTGTCCACACTCAGCAATTTTCACGTGTTCTCCTTCCTTCTCCACAACTGTTCCCTCTTCTTCATGTACATCCGATACATCGATCATCTGCGTATCTTCGACCTCTGCATCATCCTCTAATTGATTCTCCTCATCACTTAAATGCATCGATTGCATAGATTCATCCAAATCTTCTCTAAAACTTGGTTCTAGTGACCGACGAGGTGTACGTCGTGTCTTTCCGGCAGGTTTCGGAGACCATTGTCCAGGTGTCCAGGGCGACTTGGCGGTTCCCGAAGGAGGTGAAATCGTCCCTGCACACTCAATAGAAGTACGTCTATTGTCTGCAATAGGCGATACATCCGCCATTCGTATTTGTAGTCGCTGTGAAGCGCTTATGCGGCGTTGAGGGGTCGATTGGGACCCAAAATCCTGCGAACTGAACGCTGGGAACATGCTCTGGCTGTCTGGAGACGGCGGCGTATTGTAGACGTACGATCCGTCCGATACGAACGAGTCTCGAGGCCCTGAAGCGGCCGATAGCGACTGCGACGCGGGGATAGGTGCGTGCCATCGAGTGTGGTTGGGCGGAGCGTGTTTGATGCCTGCTGCAGCCAGAACTTCTCGCAGTTGCCGCTCGTCCGCCTGTGTCACGGATGGAGAGCACTGTACTGCGTACTTGCCGAAGCGCTCGGCGATCACACGCCGCGTGTAGTCGCGCCAGTCCCGCTCATACTCGCGCTGCCATCTCCCCGGGACCATTTTCAAATTTGAATTGTCAAAAGTGCAGGTTTTATTTCAGCCAATCAGAATGCTCTACGAGTCGAACATGGTGTCGTGTCGAACATGACATCGAGTGTCGAGTCTTTCATTGCATGTCAATCTGATGATTCTACTTCGAAATACTACTACGTAGTATACTGCATGTAAATATGGTGGAAGTAGTTTGGGATTCATTAGATACTTCGTTGCGATCTCGTTGGGCCGAGTCGCTGTGCTAGTTTCGCCACTACTACCAAACCATGGGGAGCAACAAGAGGGACCCTCGGTCGAGCTGCTGCTTGTGCTTCCTCATAATATCGCCAACGAGGCCTCTCACTGTCGGCCCCTTTGGAGTTTTTCTGGATTTTCAAAGACTTGCCATGCTTCGAATGGGGGATGGCAACAACGTCACTACTGGTACTGGGGACTATGGAAACAGGTGAACTCCCTGCATCTGCGTCGATTGCAGGGACTTGAGAACGGTTGACTGAAACGAAAGCAGGCTATCGCCGCCGCACGGCAAATCGTTGAAACAAGCTACCAGACGATTGTGTCCTCTGGGGAGCTTCAATCGCCCCTGGGAAAGAAGAACCCTTCTTGTTGGTCGTGAAGGGGAATCCACGTCGCGCTGTCGACTGCTGTGCACTCTTCTCTGCGGCGGCTTGAAGCAGGGACTGACAGTCGTGGAAACGAAGGTTCTCCGGGCTAAGCACGTTGTACACAGAATCCTCGTCCTGCAGGGCGTTCTGCTGGTTGGAGGCGTTCGGGTACGGTTCCAGGTGCGGACCGAACAAACTGGCGGCAGCCACACTGGCGTAGTAACCCGATTTCGACTGGGCCATGGTTGCCAAATGCAGACCATAGCCAGCCAATGATGAATTTGACGATACAGTCGAATAGTTAAGCGAGGCCACCGAGTTGCTGTGCTTCAGCAGTTCCGACTTCGAAATTGGGCCCGAATGACCAATCTGATTGTTACCGTCGTACTCGTCCTCACCATGACAAAAGTTTGTGACGGATGCACAGACCGCTAAAGAATCCAGTGAGTCAATAGCCGATACTCGATCCTCACCGTCCACCCTACGCAAGGACTGACGCAGTTGGTTACACTGGGCATCAAGCAGGGAATCCAAAGCAGAAGAGCTATCACGATTATTGCTTGATGCAAGGTCCGCAGTCGTGAGTTCTGTGTCGCTGAAATACCGGTTATTGTCGTCGTCTTGCTCATACGGAGGGGCTGATGAGGTTTTCCTCATCGACTCGCCCTCAGTGCTTGTGTCCGACATGCACTCCTCATCCAAGTCACGCCAACGCTGCCGCCGAGACTTCACTACTCCATAGTTGAAGCTGTACTCGCCGCCGCTAGTCATTTCATCAGCAGTTGGAGATTGTGCTTCAGACTGTTCGCCAAAGATTGAGTTGAGGTCCGAATTGTAGTCGTGCAGAGTAGGCTCCGAAGACTCGCCAATAAGTTTCTCAGTGTACTGTGTCAGTTTGTCAAGCTGCGATCGTAGCATCGTTGAGCGGTTGATCTGCTGCTGAAGACGAATCTCCAGCATGGCATTCTTCACCTCCATACGTTCACTCTTCTGGCATACTTCATCATACTTTGTTTGCAGCTCCACGTACGCCTTCTCAACCTCGCGGTACTTCGTTTCCAGAGTGGGTTCCACAGGAACCACAGGTTCCGAAATTGAAACCTCACTCAATCTAGGCGCACTGTTAGCATGAACAAGTCCAGCAGCAGTTAAAGTCTCGATCCACTGGGCATTAGTAGCCACCATTTTCTCAAGAACTGTCTTCATCTCTTGCGTCTCCTTCTCCAAAAATTCCAAATGGTGATCGAACACTGTCTGGGACTGGTTACTGTTGTGGCTGATCTGGTTGCTAACAAGACGAGATGGCGATGTCGCGCGCATTGAGCGTGACGACGGTGAAGATGCCACAGAGCGTTGAAACGACGCATACACAGGTGATTCCAGTAGCTGCTGTTGTTGCTGTTGAGGTCCTCTCGCCTTCGTCAATCCCACCGAGGATCGGACGTCTCCCGCCGACTGGAATGGTCTTCGACTCGCCATTCTCCTGGACGTTTGACGTCGTGGGGCTTCAAGCGCGCGTGAGGGCGTGGGGCCCATTGAGACTGACAGGTCTTCGCGCTCAGGCGACTCGGGAGACAAGTCGGTGATAGTGAAGCGGCCTTTCACTAGCGTCTTGCCCTTGCGCACGGACGTGCTGGAGGCCGACAGTTCTTCGCTGTTGTTGTTGTCGTCCCGAGGCTGCTCGGACGCGTCCGACACAGCGCCAGGCGAGACACTGGGCAGTTCGTCCGGCAAGTCGGTGATCACGAACTTCCGCGGCGCGCGGAGCTTACGGCCAGTGAGTTTGGGCGTCGAGCGACGACGCAGTGCGTCCAGGCGCTCGGCCGAATGAGGCAGCAGCGGCTCGGGCGCCTGACGCGTGCTGGACGAGACGGAGCTGGAGGTCGTCATGGAAATAGGCTGCTGCGCCGCTGTGAGGCGGACAAGAGGTGGCTATCTTTCCTGGTGGAAAGCCGACGCAGCTATTATAGGGAGCGGGACGCCGCGCTGTACGCGGACAAACCACTTGGCCTTGACACGGACGTCTCCAGTCTGATACTAAGCTGGCGTCTGGGCCCATACAAACACTCGAGCGACAAAAGGGGAGAGGAGACAGGAATTCCGAATTTCAGGATTTTTTCACAAAACCCACGGGTTCCAGTGGGGAAAATCCAAACCCAATCACGTTTTCTGCACGGTATTGGGGGTTTGTATGTGGCTATTTTAGGCCAATCACGGACGGGTAAATGTAACCGTATTATTGCGGGAAAAATAGAAATATGGTCAGCAACTGTAAAATGTACCTGAAAGGCTGTGCTACATCGCATGCGCCATTGCGGTATTATTACCGCTGGTCTGTAAAGTGGACGAAAGAACTAGGAATCCAGCTGCAAAGCTCTTCAATTTCGCTGAAAGTGCCAGCCACCATCGACTTGCGAATGTGTGATATTCGCTTGCCTGCTGGCATTTTCGCAGCACCAACCGGTCGGTAAAGAACAAACCACCTGACGTTGCTCGGCATAGTGAAATTGGCGTGATGCCGGGAAGAGCCACAAAGTTTATGTGAGGTGGTGCAGCTGGCATTTACCTGCTGGGATCATCCCATGCTGCGCTACTGCTCATTCACACTTCCGCACCGCATTCGGCAAATTTCTAGCCTACCTCAACGATTTGTTAATCACCCCAAAGTTGATAGCAGTATTTTTCATCTTGAAGAGGGTTCTTCACACGACCTTCCTGCAACATTATCATCAGCTAGAATGAATGGCTCACAGAAACGATTGGTTGGCAGTTCTGAACTGGTCGAGGCTTGGTATATGACAGTTCAAGTTTTTCTCGGCGTGCAGTAATGACAGCGTATAGCAGCACTCTGATTCTGTGTGTATCCTACTTCCAACTGGACTTCTGGCGAGATCTCTCTTTCACAGTGGAGGTCCCAGGGTCAAGCAACTCGCCCCGATGCGAAGCGCGTGTGTGTCTTCTGCTGTCGCAAGACGGTGAAGCTCATGCGCAAGCTTCGCGCTTTTGTGAGGGACAAGCGAAGCAAACAGTTGAATAGTGAAGTCTCGGTTGTTGAGCATCTGGACCGCTTGGGGACTTGTCTCCTCGCTGGAAAACTTGCTCCAACTGATTGATGGCTCCATATTCCCAATCTTTTATGCTAGTCACTAAGACGATAATGCTGGAGACCAACCATGGAGCAGACATCCTTGTCAGTACTATCAAATACATATGAGCAGTAAAGTGTAGATGTAGTTTGTAGCTGGTTTCAAATGACAGGCGTGTCACGTTCGGTTCAGAAACTAAAGTTGGACGTCAGCTATTCTTGTGAGACGTCAACTTGTCTCCTTTGACCTTGGTTGTTTATCGTTGCTGCCATGGGTCCGTGTGCACTAAGTAGAATGAATACGGAGGACCGTGAGCAAGAGAAAGTTGCTGAGTTTGTGCGGTACGCCATCACTTCAGATCTCGTCAAGTTGCGAGAAATGATCACCAAACAGAAAATGAATCCGAACGCAAAGGATGTGAGTTGAATCGATTGCTACGTATTCCTGCAACTAATGGTCGGTAGAGATGCAATACAGCGCTTTGGAATGACCGCGATACATTGGGGTAATGCACATGGTTTTTATGTTTCTTGTGAGTTGGTCTCAATCTGTGGTTTTTCAACAGCATCATACGTTGGAGAGCTCGAGTGCATACAAGTGTTGATCAACGCTGGAGGCTCGCCAAACGCGACAGACTCCAATGGACGCAACGCACTTCATCATGCGTGTCGAAAGGATCATGATGAGGTAGTGCGCTACTTAGTTTCCAATGCTAAAGTGGATATCAACTCCGTAGCGAAAATCAAGATACGCCATTGCATAAAGCAGGTTTGGTTTTGAAGCTGGAGATCTGTATTGTGATGACAAGCACCTACACTAATTGACGTTGCAAACGTGAAACGAGTAGTCAGAGGCAAGAGTATAAAGGTCATGGAGGTGCTCCTAAAGCTAGGAGCAGATCCTAATCTCCGGAATGAGGTAGTGGCCTTTGTTGCATGGTAGTTCCCTCACGATGCACATTTGTTAAGAGATATCCCTTGTGCTGACAGCAAAATAGAACTCCTTTAGAAGAGTTGGAGGCTACAATGCCAACGTCAACAGTAAGAACGTGAATTCTATCTAGTACTGATCTCACCAAGCTTTCCTAACTGTAGACCGAAAACAACGACTCGAATTTCGTGACGTCTGCAAGATTACCAGATCGTCCAGGAGTTTACCGCGAGCCAATACCAACAAGACCCGAGTCCAAGCTCGCTCTCCAACCCATCCGACGTGGAAGCTACTCTACAGAACGCACTGATGTCCGAGACTTCATGTCTCGCCGCAGTGTTACTGAATATTCTGATCGCTGTGATCATCACCCAGAAATCCGCAGTTCTGGTTCCAACGAGCCGGGTCAGTGGGCAACAGCACCCAAGCCAGTATTGACTGTACCAACACCTCAAGTCCAGTCTACTCCAGTTCGAAAAACCCTTCGATATGCTGGTAAACGTGTCATCATGGCCATTCGAGTGAAAAGCGCCTTGGTCGACACTGAGAAACTCGAATTGATGCGGTTACTGCTTCAGAAACACATCTCAACTCCTGTACAGACATAACACACCTGCACATACACACTCCTTTTCACTAAATAAGACATCAAGACATGAGTTTCGCCTTTGTGAAGCCGACAGTCTGAGGAGATTTATTGATTAAATACTCCCGTCTCGCTTTCCCTCAAGGTTAGCAACTTAGTTGGAAGCCTCGCGACGGTAGCCGTCCTGGCCACCACGACGGAACTCGGGGTTGAAGTCGCCCGACGGGCCAACACCCTTCTCCTTGTCGAAACGGCCACGGCCGAAGCCGCCAGCGGACGGGGCCTGCGGGCGCGTAGGGCGAGCGGCCTGCTTCTTGAGCGTGGCCGGCACGATCTCAGCGGGCAGGTGCAGGTACGAGCGCAGGTACTCGATGCCCTCGTTCGTGAGGTACCAGTAGAACCACTGCCAGTTGAACGTCTCCTTGACGTAGCCACGCGACTTGAGCGACTGCATGAGCTTGATGACCTGGAGGTTGGGCACGTCCACGGCCTCGTGCTTGGGCAGCGAGAAGTCCTTCTTGGCGACCATCACGCCCTCCTTGAACAGGTACGAGTACACAGCAATACGGTTCGTCTTGGGGACCAACATGATGACAGGTGAGTCTAGAAAGCTTGCCGGCGAGTGCGGATCTTCACAGGAAATAAGCGGCGAGGTTTGTACGAAAACCAGAATACAGACCAGCAGCTCCAGCCAGCCAACCAATGCTCAAAGCAAATGGAGACACAATATTGTGTACACTTGTAAAAACGTCGAGCGCGTAATTACGATGAGTTGCTTTTCAGCCAATTAAACAAGCTCAAATGTTAAATTGCGGATCACTACGTCAGTAGCAATTGAGTTGCTATAGACACCGAGTCCGATGGTGGAGAATGTAGAGAAGTACTCGGTACTAATTGACTTGACTGCTGGTACGGTTGGTGGTATTGCTGGTGTCATTGTTGGTCAGCCGTTCGATACGGTACGTTTGCATGGACGAATTGGTGGTTGTTATCGTTCAGTATTGACGTTGTGTATCATTCCTGCAGGTCAAAGTGCGACTGCAGACGTACAGCAAGTTCTACAATGGTGCCTTCGATTGCGCTCGTCAAACTGTGCGTTGCAATCATTTTGCCAATGGAAAATGGCCGTGCTGATGCGTGGTATGTCATTTGTAGTTGAAACATGAAGGCTTTTCGGGTTTCTTCAAGGGTATGACATCACCCGTAGTTGGTAGTGCGGCAACGAACGCCGTCATGTTTGCGGTTTATGAGCGCACGCTGAAAATGATTGACGATAATCCGCAGAACCCGACGCTAAAATCGGTTTTCTATGCTGGAGCAGTTGGAGGCTTCTGGCAAACAGTTCCACTGGCACCAGCAGAGCTCATCAAGTGCAGACTTCAGGTGCAGGATGGACGCAGAAGTAGTCAATACCGAGGCCCAATGGACTGCATCCGACACATTTACAAAGTGAGGGGTACACCAGGACTGTTTCTCGGCTTCACCTGCACGCTGTGGCGAGAGGTGCCGTCGTTTGCCGTCTACTTTTGGCTTTACGAATACACCAAGCGCATGATGATCGACAGTAGCATCAGCTCCACTACCTCCATGCTGACAGCAGGTGGCGTTGCTGGAGTTGCTTCTTGGGTAGTTTCCTATCCTTTTGACGGTGCGTTCATGCTGAACTCCATGCTGTTCAGCGGGTAAGGATAGTACGGCGTGGTCTAACCATGTGTTGCGTATTTCGTGCTGTATGTTTAACAGTGATCAAGTCTGCGATTCAACGCTCCCAGTCAACCACAAGCCTGGCGAGCACAAAATTGCGTATCAGGCTCGTCAACTCTATCGACTCGGTGGCTGGCGAATCTTTTTCAGCGGTCTCGGCACTGCTTGTGTGCGAGCATTCCCCTGCAACGCCGTAACATTCTACGGCTATGAGAAATCTTCCGAGCTGCTTAAGAACATGATACGAGACTGAAAAGCAGCCGTTAGAACCATAGACTCACTTCAACATCAATAGCCAATCACAGTCACTTTATGTGGTGTACATCACATTTTCACGTCATTTCCACGTCGAAATCTGCATCATCATCAGAAATCGATCTCCCTGTTGATACACGATGCTCGCCTTGCGTTCTCCTCTCCTACGTTCACGTGTGGTGCAGCCAAGCGTCGCTGCAGTGCATCGTCACTTCACGTCCAAGAGCAACCATGATCACCTTGTGAATTGGATGACTGGGCCGCCAAAGACATTGGACGTGGCGTCCACCAAGTTTGACACGCTGTCGTTGGGTTTTGCTGACAATGACGCGTCCACTGGCGTGCTACACTTGAAGCTCAATCGTCCGAAGGTTGTGAACGCTATGAACATGCAAATGTGGGTGGAACTGGCTGAAGTTTTGAGCTGGTCGAGTTGGATCCGAGTGTTAAGGCCGTTGTGGTGTCTGGGGAAGGTCGTGGCTTCACGAGTGGCATGGACCTCGACGTCTTCGCTCAGATGCAGAAGGTTGCAATGGAGGAATCTTGTGAGGGACGCAAGCGCGAGCGGCTGATGCGTGTTATCGACAAGTTCCAGAACGTCATTTCAGCTCCGGAGAAGTGTCGAGTGCCAGTCATTGCAGCGGTTCATGGTCCATGCATTGGAGCAGGTGTCGACTTCATCACGGCTTGTGATCTGTGCTACTCTGATGTGTGAGCGCAGTTTTCTCCGTGAAGGAGGTGGATTTGGCCATTATTGCTGATGTGGGAACGTTGCAGCGACTACCTAAACTCGTAGGTGAACGTCAGGCCAAGGAACTTGCTTTCACGGGGCGTAACTTTGGTGGATTGGAGGCTGAAGCACTTGGACTTGTGCTGAAGACTTTGCCTGACCAGGAGTTGCTGATGAAGCACGTGGATGATGTGGCGAAGACTATTGCCAAAAAGAGTCCGCTCACGATTCGTGGAATTAAGCAAACGATCCACTACCAGCGGGACCACACGACGAAGGATTCACTTGAGCAGATCCGCTACCACAACGCCGCCGTGCTTTACAGTGACGATTTGGTGCAGGCTGTTGGTGCAGTTATGAGCAAGACGGAGCCCAAGTTCCGCAATGACTAGAAAGTGAAAACAATACTATCACCACCGCATTTCAACTTTCCCTTTTTTACGCCTCTCTTCTCACTAGCTACAGGCACCAGCACCTCACATTGCTGCAAGGTTGTGGGAATCCAACTATGCCATCAGTTTTCGCTTTACTCCGCGATCTATCACAAGTGGCTTGACTAGGTCTACTCTTTCTTCCGTGCGGCAATAGCAGCCATGAGATCACCGCGACCTGGCCCGCCGCCTCCTCCTCCTCCTCGACCACGCCCACGAATCGCTGCCATCAAGTCACCACCACGGCCGCCACCACCTCCGTCATCGCCACCACCACCACGTGCCTTGATCGCAGAAAAGAGATCGCCACGTCCTGGACCACCCGGTTTACCACGACCACGACCGCGAATTGATGCAAGGAAATCGGTAGGAGGTCCAGGAGGACCATCATCATCGCCACCACGTCCTCCCCGTCCCTTGATCGCTGCGAACAGACCATCACGGCCGCCACCGCGACCACTACGCCCCCTTCCTCTGGCAGCCATCATTGGGTGCGGTGCCCGACCACCAGGGCCAGGGCCAGCTTCTTCCGCCGCTTCACTTTCTGCTGGTGCTGCTGCACTTTTGTTCTTCTCCTTTGCCTCTTTCATGATTTCCGTTCTAGTCTTCACGCGGCGGTTTACCGGCGGGCCCTTGTCCTTCAGCGATTCCAAAGTGTTACGACTCTTTTCACCAAGGTCCTTCAAAAGGCCCCGAATGACAGGGATGCCGAACGCAAGCGCTTGTCACTTGCCTTCACCTCATCCATGCGCTCGTCCATGCCGTCAAAGCAGTCGACCACAGCATCGCAGTAGAGTAGGATCAGGTTACATTCAATAGAGGAACGTGTATCCTTCGCATCCAGCGATGCGTCCCGCTTTCCAGACAAATTCATACCAGATCGTTCTGCGAACTTCAAGCTTGCTAAACGAATCTCGTTCACCAACTCACCAAACTCTGCCAACTCCACCTTAATTGTTGCAGCAGTTTCTGTACGCTCAAGCCGGCGCTTGAGTCTTGCTTGGAACCAGAGCAGCTGCCGGTTCTCGATTTGATCCAACGATGTGTCGATCAATTCACACGCACCGTTGGCTTCTGCAACCAATCGCACGTTCTTGTAGTGCTTCTTCAATGCGTCCGCACGAGAGTTAGCAAGCTTAGCTCGGGCCAGTTCCTGGGCTTCTGCCAAGGCACGCGCACCAGCATCATCGGGGTTACCTTTTTGCACTGTGGACTCCATGTACACATCACCATCAGGATATCCGAGGTCTTGGTCGTACGCAGGATTTTTATTAGCCTTGATGGGACACTGTTTGCCAATCATCGGGCAGCCAATGTCCGGGTCGTCACGGGTGGCGTACGGGTGGTTATTCTCTGGTCCATATTGCTTCACGTGGTTGTTGTAAGAGTTCACAACGGTTTTGAACGTCTCCTTGAGCGTCTTAAACCACTCAAACTTTTTCTTTGTCATTTCTTCACCCTGTTGAGCCTTCCACGACTCTGCAATATCACGCAGATGCATATGCAGCGCTCGGCGCTCTGTCACAGTAAGACCTGTAACGCGCAAGTTTTCCAGTAGTGACGGGTGATTCTTCGCAATATCAGCTGGATCCATTCGAATCAATTCTAACACGTTCGTTCGTTTGAACTTACGGGCAACATCACGGGGAAGGGTCTTGCCCGTGGGTGATTTCATAGTCTGGAGGTCAGCTTCAGACATTTTCTTCACGTCAACTGGCATCATCCGGCGGATTGCCTTCAATGCCTTTACGTTTTCATCATAATTCTCTTCTTCCCATTCGCGTTCCTTCCGCGCTTCTTCTGCAGCGTATTCGTCGGTCAACATTAGAGCAGTATTGTACTTCTCCATATCCTGCTCAAGACGGTAGTACTCTTCGCGAAGTTGTTTCTGGATTGCAGGGTCCGGGTGCGTCACATCAGCAGAGCCAATTTCTTGCATACGTTTGGAGATTTCTTGCACTTTAGCCATGGCTTCTTCGTACGGAATATCTGCTGCAACGGCAATACCAGCTTGTTGCAACTGCTTTTCTAGCTTCAGCAGACGGCGAAGGAGCTTGACTTGGTCACTAGATATATCCAGGTTGGCCAGCATATCCTGTGCTCTCGGCTCCTCTTTTTGCCGTCCGGAACGGCTACGCTTAAGCTTCTCCACCTCAGCCTGTAGTGCGCGGATCTTTTCGTCGTAAGAGTTGATCCCGTCAAAGAACGCTTGGATACCCATCTCATCAATACCATCTTCTTCCATTTTCTTTTTGACATCGTCGTTAGAGTGTCCATCCTGAACCATGCGCCTGTACACAGCGTAAATTGATGGACCTTGGACATCCGACTCCTGGATACGGCGGTTTGCCTCGATTAGCTTTTGAGCTTCTTCCTGTGCCCGTCGGGCTTCTGCGAGCTGTTTCTCTGCCTCCTCCTTTGCTCTGGCTGCTTCCGCCATGGCCTTTTCTACAGCAGCCTTACCCTCACGCTGCTCTTCACGGGCTGCAGCCATAGCTGCCTCTGCCTTCTGTCGAGATTGCTCAAGCAACATGTGTGCTTCTCCTGTGCACGGGCAGCATGGTGTGTCGCCTCGTCAGCAGCCATCTGAGCCTCGGCCTTAATCTTAACCATTTCATCGCGCTCGTTCATCATGCCGTTACTATTCAAGTCATCACCAAGACGACCACGCTCCTGGTCCTCCTCGAACGCCTTCTGTTTATTCACGTATTCTAGTGACAAGGTCAGCACTGCTCCGGCAGAACGGCTACCGAGTGCAAGAGGGTACTTCTTAGTTGTCTTTTGCATGTTTGGTAGCGACTTCAGAGGAATCGTAAGCGTCGCAATAAGCTCCGTTGCGCGGAACAAGTGCTCATCAAAGATACGAATCTCCACCACCATATCATCACTTTGTGCCTCGAATGAAGCTGAGTTATCTTGTTTCCAAACAGGAGACCGCTGGTTCTTCACCACTGATGTCTTGAAGGTCTCTGCGCCTACTGTAACTTCACAGATCGCGTTCACCGAGCTGCCAGACTTCGTCAAATTGGTCGCCGACAGAACGCCAACGTGTACAACAGGGGTTGAGAAAGCTTCGTAATTGAACTGCGAAAGACGTCCACCAGCGTTTCGGTCCAAGAATGTTCCATCCATTGAAAGACTCTCGGTACGCTGTGTTCGCAATGCCTTGGCCTCCCGTAGTGATTCTCCGAGGTTCTGGGTGCGATTGACAGTCTTCGAGGCATCAATAGCTAGCTTAACTGCATCCATCCAACCCTTCTTGTCTGATTCGGACGTGCATGCCATGACCATGCGTCTGTCATCCACACGAAGCTCCAGCAAATACTCTGCAGTCACGTTTGGAGATCTACATACCACATCACCCGTTCCAGGTAGAGAACGAACTGTGCAACGGTGATTCAAGAAACTCATTTCACCGCGGGATGTTGTAGAGCTTGGGCTTTTAAAATACTCCACTTTCGACACACTCAGCACGAAGTATCGCGACTTCCAGTTGCGCATCACACGTCCTTGCTTGTACATGCGCCCTTTTTTGATAGTAGCTGCTTGGTTATCCAGAATCAGCTGCGCGATCGACTGGTTATCGTCGCCATCGTTACCATCATCTTTCACGATGCGCGGGTTGTTCATGAGCTTCTGCTTCACATGCGATGTCGATTCACGCAGCCGGAACGACTCGGAGTGTCGTGAGTTCACGCGCTGTACATCAGCCAGTTTATCCTTAGGTACAAATTGCAGAGTCTTCGGGGCCGTGGCATGACGAAGCACGTTCATGACCTCAAGATACGGCATACATAACACATCCGTCTCGTTCACTTTGTATACAATGTCGCCAATAGAAATCATACCACTTGTCTTGGCTTGGCCCTTGAGGGCGCGCACCACGGCACCGTCAATACCGTACCGCACTGCTTCTTCCAAGTTCAATCCCATCGGGCCATTGTCGAACACGACAGCATACGTAGTAAGTTGCGTGTCTAGATCATTGTCCTTATTCTGTTGGAACTTCTCCCTCACAACCTCTTGTCGTCGAACTTCATCAATTTCAAAAGAAATAGCCAATGGTCGGGGCATTTTACGAATGAGATCAATAGCATCCGAGAACCCCATGCCATCGACGTTCTGTCCGCCAATAGCTACGATTAGATCTCCCGCCTGCACCTTGTTCTCCAGCAACGGGTTGTTAATGTTATCAATAGCTAAACCATGGTCAATCACGCCGTCCTTAGGAGGCATGAGCTTCACGCCGAGCTTCTCCTTCGCAGGCAGTTCGATGACTACAACCTCCGGTCCCGAGTCCTCTCCGTTCTCTTGTGCTGGTGTTGATTCAGCCGCATCCTCTTGCTGTTGCTCCTCTTCAGGTCTCTCGGAGCCACAGGCCACACAAGCCTCTTGGCCGTCTTCATTGGCTGCAAACTCACACGCTGTGCAGGTCCACGCCATCTTGGCTTGAGATCGTAGTGGTTAACCTATCCAGCAACAGACAGTGTTAGCTTAGATATGCTGTAAACCCTAGCAGCTGGCTAGGAGTATCGCTAGTGAGATCTATGAGGAGGGGGAGAGGAGCGTACTTAAGAGGCGGCTTCACGCCGAGCGTTGGGGATCGCGGGGCCACTGCGAGTCGCTCTGTGCGTCAGTGACGGACGCCTGCTGCTCCTCGCGCGGACTCGCTCCACGCTGCGTCGTCGAGCTGCTTCTCTGGTCTGCGCCGACCACCGCGTTTTCCCTTTTGCGATCGACGATGGAATGCGACCATCACTCCGCTTCACCCCCTCTTAGAGCGGGCTAGGGGTCTTTCAATAGTAAAACCAAGACACTCGCAAGACGCCAGGATCCTCGATATCCATTCAACTGTAGGTGACAACTATTTGCTCGTATGAGAGTATTATTATCAAGGTTAACTCTGGCCAGAGCTCAATCTAGACACTAAAGGAGGCAGTTCAGCAGTGCCTTCGTTGACTGGTGCGATCGCCTCGCCCGTCGAGACAGGTCGATGTGTCGTAGGTAATGGGCATCTTCCGCTCTCTCTGTACAGATCGGGTGGTGCTGTGTGCACCACGCCGCGTCTTTGGTCCGGCCTAGCGAGCGTCGCTGTCGCAACGATGCAACGACTGCGGAATTGAAGTGATTCAGCAAGATCGCTGGGCTACGCCTGCCTCGTGGCAATGTGCCCAGCAAAGTCAATGAAGGGTGTCTTGCCGAGACACTCTGTAGAGCTACTACATTGCGTTGTCTATCCTCGATAATAACAAGCTCATTTGAGCGAAATCCAAGAGGGTGCTTTTCTCGGTGAAGAACACAGTGATTGATTTCGTTTAGGCAAACGCAGACAACCGCGTAATGACAGGAGCCACTCAACTTTAAGGTGAATAGATAGCGACTGTCTGCAAATACCACTTTTGAGCTAGCGATTGTTGTTTTCATGCGGCGTATTTGTTTTTTGAATAGAAGATGGTTACTTTGATCCTTCTTATTACTGCTTCGGGTGATTCTACACTGTTCGTGAGTGTAACCTTATTGCTGAATTCATGAGAGAGGAAATCATCGGCTGCTCGCCACCTAAAACGTTTCAATCATCTGCGAGGTCACGACGGTGTCAGACACCGGAAGCAATTGCGTTTAGGAGACGATATATTCACTGCATTGGCAACCGCTAACCCCTATTATAATAGTCACGACACAGAAGGCAACCGATTGCAACGATCTGATTGAGAATTTCTGTAACTCTTACAAACTACCACACTGTAATGCTTTGCGTCTGTTTCAGGTGCACATGTAGTTTTCTCTCCAAAGTCGTCGACTAGAATTTGGATTCAGTGATTCACTTCAACATCGTCCATCACCTCGTGTGTACCACATCAATACCTATCCACCAGCATACTCCAAAACCCGTCATATCGCATTACGCGTCCTCCATTGCTTTTAGGCGCGCAATAGGAGCTACCCCCTCAATCATGGCCTCTAATGACGTGGATTTCCGAGCGCTGTACCAGAGCTCACTCAAGTTAACGACGTCCGTAGGGGAGCTAGGCATCCCTCGTTTGGAGAAGCGTCTAGAGCAGCTGGATGACGCGTCGCGCTCGCTCAACACACACGCGAGTACTGGCAGCCGCAAGCGTCCTGCTGCCGCGGGAGCAGACAAGGCGAACTTCTTGTTGGCAGCCAAAGGCATCGACGCCGAGAAGCTCAGTAAGGAGCTGAAGCAGTTCGAGATCGCGCCCGAGTTTGAGCCCGAGACGCCGCTGGGAGAGACGGATCTGGAGGGATATCTAGCCCACCACCACGAGATGATCGTGCTCACGGCCATTGAGGACGTCAACCGCCGCACAGTAGAAGCCACTCACGACCGTATGAACCGCGCTATGATCGACGATTTTGAGGACGCCAAGAAGCGCCTACTGGAGGATCTAGGAGGTGCCAAACAGCTCGGTATCCGCAATTACCCACGAGTTCTAGAGCCGGATGAAGCGGCCGGTAGTATCTTTGCCTCTGCAGCTCGTGAGAAGCGTCAAGCACTCGAACCTGCGTCCGGTCTGGGACTTAGTGGAGCGTCCTTTGCTGGGCAACCACGCTTCCAGTCCTCGAGCTCAGCTCTCGGAACACAGTCGCTGCATATGTCGCAGCTGCAGGTCGAGAACGCGATGACGGAGGAGATGAAGCAGTACTATTCAGTCATTAAGGAACTAAACAGCAGCCGCGTACCCAACACGCGCTGTCAGTTTGAACTCGCACGTCATTTTCAGCGTGTGTGCTCATCGAACGTATCGGTGTCGGTCACTGGATCCAAGTGGGAGGCTGTGCTCAAGTGCTGGCAGCTGGTTAACAACATGCTGGTCGGTGGAGATGCTACCAAGCCCAACGCGATGAAGCTGGCAGAGCGCGAGTTTGCCGCAGTGAGAGAGGGGAACGATGACACACAACGCACACTGCTCCAGCATCGTTTTGCGTTTGGTGCTCGCATATTCCTCGAGAACCAGTTCCGATCATTTGTAAAGGAAACCGTGCAGAAGAACAATCTTGCTACAGGTGGTATTCCAGACCTGGTGTCTACGATTCGTGCGTTCGTGAAGCACTTGCACAGCTCCCGCTATGCTGCTAATGGCAGTGGCAGCAACACTGACGTGGACAATATCTGGGCCATTATTTACTACTGCCTTCGTTGTGGCGGTGATCAAGAAGCAGTCAACCTCGTGACCAAGCTGTCGACGACGGGTGAAGATTCCTCCATTGACGGTGACGTGGTGTGTGCCTTACGATACCGTGCGCATCAGAAGAATTTATACGCAGACCGCAGTGCTAACCCACTGAACGCGTTCTCGAAACAGTTTCCTGCTGAGTTCGAGCGCTTAGTGGATCGCTACCACCGCCTCGTTAGTTCTTCGATTGACGCAGTCTCCGTCATAAACCCGTTTGAGCGCTGCGTTGTGAACTTATTGTGCTTTGGCAATGTCAATGCCAACGAGACCCGCATCACAACTACCGTGGAAGACTACCTGTGGCAGCGTCTTTGTTTCATTCAGCGCGTGGCAGCTTCTGGTTCAGCACCAGACAGCACTTACACTATCACAAAGCTCTCCAAAAGTATGCAGAAGTTTGGACCATCGCACTTTGAAGGAGGTGCCCAGCCTGGTGGTGGTAACTACTCCGCCCTCCTGTACTTCGAGATTCTCCTTATCACGCAGGAGTACGAGAAGGCAATTAAATATCTGGCCTCTAAGGGTTTTCTTCTGGAAGCAGTACACTTCGCGATCACACTGAATCATTATGGTTTGTTGGAGTGCACATCGTTCTCAATGGGCGAAGAAGATGAAACTACTGTCGACCTTGTGCGTCTGGTCCGCCAATACATTCACGGTTTCCAGCGTGCCAATGCGGCGGAGGCTGCAGATTATGTGGCTTGTATTTCAGATTTGACTGCAAAGAAGGAGTTGCTCGCGGAGCTGTTGCTTGACACGCGCAAGTTTGATGTCCTGGCTGGATTCACAAACAACACAGACGGTTCGCGCACTCGCGGGCTATATGATCATCTCCTCAAGGATGAGGCTGAAGATGAAGTGAAGGAACTAATTCTTTCAGCTGCGCGGAAGGCTGAGGCTCGCGGTCGCCCGCACGACGCATTTGCTCTATTGAAGAGCGCTGGAGATATTGAGGGTGTTGTTGTGCTGCTTAACACGCAGCTCAGCTCTACTTTGTCGGCTACAAGACCGGAGCGCGAGGAATGGTTCCGTGAGGCCAAAGAATTTGCTGAGAAGTGGATGCGCTTCCCTTGGGTCCAGACTATTGCGAACCGACATGCGCGTACGGCGGCAATTGCCTTTCAGACACTCCTGAACATCAGCATCTTCCTCGAAATATTTGAGAAGCAGCAGTACGAGGACGCTATTGCTTTTGTTGATGAACTTGAGGTTGTTCCTACGCAAAACTCGAGCAATTTGGCGCTCTGTGTGGATCGCTTCCTCGCCTTCGACGAGAGTGTGCGACAGAACTTTCACATTCTGCTGCTCGGATACATGGAGTGCCTTGTGCGTGATGCGGACCGCCTGAAGACTCAAGTCTCTGGTGACATCCGACGTGTCGGTATCGCTGCTCTGCGCGAAAAGGCCGAGCTCCTCGTCACATTCGCAGGCATGATTAAATTCCGTCTACCTTCGGGCACTAACGAGCGGTTGAACCGCATGGAGGCCATGATCTATTAGAATGCCCGTCATTAGTACTGCTCAAAGGAAAACATTCTTACATCACCAAGACTTCAACGTCACAAGTCTGTAGTAGGAACAAGAACGCATTACGACTGCAATTTGTACTTAAGTATTGTACTTGCAGTTCACAACGACGTTTCCTTCTTCGGGCTACAACTACACTTGTCGATCTCTCATCTTGCTGGTTACCACTACTTCCGATCAATAAATCTTGCATGCTTCTGACTTAGTGCTCTCTTGTCAACTATACGAGTTGTCAATAAATTACCGCAGCGGCGCCTGACGCTGCGAGAATAGCCTTGTTGCGTTCGACGAGAACTGAAACTTGCTCGGTGACGTTCTCGAGAAAAATCTCGATGAACTGGGCTGCTGTAGGCGTTCACCACGGTTGGTGACAAATGCAAACGATTTGCGGGACTCGAAGGATGACGGAGCTGCTGCTAATGTCGACGTGCCTGTAGTAGAAGAGTTGATAGTTCTCACACTTGCATCATCAAGGCGAGGCTTTCTCAGTACAAGTTCCTTTTCAGCACTGCTCTCTCCTGCTCGTCCTCGTTTAACCGCCTTTCGCGGCGTTCGAATACGTGTGGGTCGCGTCAATTGACTCACATTTGTCGATGATGGTGCCGGTAGAGCGCTGGTGAATGCTGAGGCGGTAGTTGCCGCTAAGGAGAAGTAACTAGTAGGAGCTCCTGTTGTCTGTGAGGTGGACGCTGCATCACGTGCTGCGTATTGATTGGAGGGGTATCCAGCCGGACGTGCAAGGTCAAACTCTTCCTTCATGAGCTCCTCGGAGCTACCAAACTCCTGGAAGAAAAGATGTTCCGTGCTTAACTGTGAGGCCTTGGCAATACGCTGACGGAGCTTCGTACGTGGCGTCTTGGCGGGTGTAGGCGCCTCTCCTGCCATCTCCAACGTGCGCTTGGTACGGCGTCCACTACCACCTGGTCCAAATGTCTTGCGGATACACGCACGTGCTTGACGTAGTCGCTCTTCGCCTGCGGTGTCCATGGGGGACATCATGAAGAACCCGCTGTCCTGCATTGCTGATAGTAGAGCGAATATGGAGAAATGGCCGCGAAAAGGCCTCGTTTATTTCAAATTCAAATGTTTAAACGAATTATGTGGTGGACATGATTTATGTGGTGCACACAAAGGCAAGTTGAAGTGCGACAATGCGTTGTTGCCTTTTTTTCATCATGTTCCAGTTGAGATCTCTCCAGCTTTGAATTTTATTCATCTGTACGAAGCTGACGAGGATGAAGGTGGAAACGGCGCTCTCAGATCTGTTGATGAAATGCGAGGAGCAGAGTGTGCAGCTACCAGAGGTTCGTGCCACGAATTTTCTGATCCTGTCAATGGTGCAGTTAAAAACATTTGTGTCTAGAATCCTTGGCAAGCGCTACGCGAAGCAATTGCAGCACTGCGGAAGACGAAGCACAATGCACTGGGGTATTTGCAGATACCCAAAGCTTTCGAGTTGCTGAAGAAAAAATTCAACAAAGCTCAAGAAGCGGGTGTTGAGGGGATGTCGACAACGACAGCGTCACCTCAAGTGGTGCGCCCACAGAGACGCACCCTCCTGCAAGACATGCCCAAGCGCAAGCGACGCAACTTGATTCTCGAGAGCGATAGCGACAGTGATGATGATTCGGTCATGACGGGAGTAACAAATGTTATGAGTCCTGTCGCGAGCAGCAAGAAGAAGACTAAGAATCCAAAGAAGAGCCGCATGCAAGAGCAGGTTGAAGCCACACCTGCTGTGCGAGATGATAACCAGTCGCTGGTGGACCAACTCGTGCAGTTGGGTGAGTTCGAAATGACCCACGGATACACTCAACGCGGAATCGCCCGTTTCAAAGCTGCCAAGGAGATTCGCGACAGCAAAATTGTCGTCACTTCAGGAGCTCAAGCAAAGAAACTGGACCGCGTGGGCCAAGCCGTGGCTACGAAAGTGGACCAGCTACTGAATGAAGGACTCCCGGCAGCTTTAAGCGAATACGATGTGGACGACGAGGCACTCCCGGTGACCAAGTAAGACAATCATGCGTCCAGCTTTGGCTTTAAGGTAGCGATAGGAGATGTTTGACACCCAACACGATCGACTTTGATGTCATTGACGGAATTTCTCGTCATTTCATGACAGTTGGTGCTTGACCTCGTCCCAGTAGTGTGTGTCATAACTACAACAGGTCCACTCGACAAAGTGACGAAGATGAATCGCCGACAAGCACAACGCACGCTTGCTGAGCTCATTTCCAAGTGCGAAGCTGCTCACATCCAGCTTCCAGAGGTTTGTAAGCAAATTTGGTAGCGTCACATGATCACTCGATCCTTACGAGAACTGCTGCATTTCTGACAAAGGATCCGTTGGAAGCTCGAGCTGAGGCTGTAGAAGCTATCATCCACTCACTGAAGGATGGGAAGGTAACTCTGTTGCTGTCGGATAGTTTGTACATGAAGAAATTCGTTGAATCGGACTTGGTTGTGTTGATCCTCGTGAAGGCTGACTTGAGCGACGCACAAGATGAGCTTCAGCAGAAATACGGGCTTGAGCTTGTGTGGAAGCAGCACATGGCGAGTGAAGAAGCTAAACGTCAGCGCCGTCGCCAAGCTCAACAGAAAAAAAGAACCAACCGCACAAGGGACCCAAAACTTACGACGAACCTTGAGTTTCTTCTTGAGGCTTCACCACAGAACGATCAAGCGATTCAAGCAACTAATAGCGATGAAGAACACCAACCGATTGTACGAGATCACAAGTTGATACTTTCCAAAGGAGGAGTTATGATGTCGTCGAAGCGCCCAATAACTGACCAAGACGCACCGAAGCAGCAGAATGTCGGCAAGAAATCCGCAAAGAAGGTGAAGAACACACGAGAGTTGATTGTCCCCGTTCCTCCTACTACAACGGAAGAGAAACAATCTTCAGGCGATAAAAAGCCTGCAGCAGGAATGGGGAATATTCTCGGTGGTGACGGCAGTTTTGAAAGTCCTGATCAAGACATTGCAACACTGCTTGAACTGGAAGAATTATCCGAAGTTGACAAGGAAGGCAGTGAAATGAGCAGTGAGGGCGAGTTTGCTCTATAACTTCACCACCTGCTTCGGGACAGCATTGACATGCCCATGCATCTTACATCCTGCTTAGTCGGGAATGGAACCATCTTCATGTTCGCCAGATTCAACTGACGATATTGACTGAACAACGAGCTGATGGCGAAAGTTGGCATGAGCTTTCATCTACGTATTAGGGAAAGGGAAAAGGAGTAAGCATTGCGTTGACGGGACTGTGAGACTTTTGGCAGGTCACCAAATAACTCTATGTAGCAACGTACCAGTGCTGGCAATTCCCCAGATTCGACTGAGCTGTGGAGATTGTCATCATTACATCTGCTTTCCACCGACGAAACTTTGTTCTTGTGTCTAATGTAGTGCTTCTTGTCTTCACCAAATATTTCTCCATCACTAAGGTCCAAAGCGTCTTCCAGCGATACTTCTCCTTCCGACAGCTCTGCGTTCCAATTTGAATCTGTAACACTACGTCTTTGATGCCGGTTCAGACGACGACTTCGAGTAGATCGTGTCCTGGCATGACACTGATGTTGGTCAATTTCTTGATATATGCTATGCATGTGCTTATTCGAGGATCCACTACTGCTCGTTGAAATACTCCTGGCGATTGCAAGACTACTTTGATCACTCGTAGAGTTGTCCAGGTTTAACACCTTCTCAGTGAGAGGCACGAATTCTGTCATCGGTGCGTCTAATTGCTCCATACTTCGAGACGAAATACTTTCACCCTCCTCTTCAGAAGTGAGAATGCTGGCTCTGTCCAGCGAATCGATTTGTATATCATTTATGTCTTCACCACGGTCTGCAACACTTCGGCGTTGCATTGCGTCGTCCGTACAAGAATGCGCTTGATGTCTGACGAACATGCTTTTATTCATCCGCCTCTGTTGACGAAGACGCTGCAAGATTCCTATCGATGTTATCGGACTGAACAATTCGCGAAACCTTTCGCCAGAACCACCGAGTGAAAGTGTCAATTCTCTAGCGAGATTCGTTCGGAGGGGACACATTGACACAAAGTCAGAAGCCGGTGGCGATGGGATCGGAACCACAACGTCGTCCCGATTCTCCTCGAATGCTTCTTCTGGAATCGATGCAAATTCTTCTTGATTATCCACATTGAAAGCTTGTACGGCTTTTTCAGAGACTGTTAGGGTACCTGCAAAATCGCTCGTATCTGTCGCTTCATCTCTCCATTTCACACTCCGATCTTCTGGTAGCTCTTCGACGTCCTCGATATGCTTGTCTTCCACAGGTTCTAGTGGTGCATGCTGAATGGTATTTTGCCTGTCTTTCCAAATCTGTTGCACTAATCCGCTTACTTGCTCTTCTGTTAGTACGTCAGCCCAATTGACCAATTCGTTGGAGCTCGAATCTTCAGGAACAGGGTAAGATTCAATATCACCTAGCATCATTTGCTCATTAAAGTAAGCGGCAGCTCTTTTCAGACCAGTGACGTCATCCATGTCTTGATTCAAGACCCCGCTGGTTCGTAGCCTCTCTCTGATTAATTCTTGAGTTATTTGCTTCACGATTTCATCATCGACTGCTTCCTTCCCAACGAGTGATTCCAGACTTTTTCGTACTACAGATAGTGCATCTGATTTTATTTCAACACTAGCTGCGTTGGAAGTATCGGCGAGTATCCTGCTGACCAATAAATCCGGGATTTCTTGGATCACTTTTTCCTCAAATTCAAACCCCTGATGAGAATTCGTATCATCAATTTCATAAGCGCGAACTTGATCTTCCCGTAATAGCACAGTCGCATGTACATCCTGGGTTGCTTCTGGTGTGGTTACGGGATGTGCATATATTGGCAAAGTTGTAGATGGTACGGGTAGCGGTTGAACTGCGTCGTGATTTCCCTTCCAAACTTGGTGTCTCGTGGGAGCTTTTCCACGTTGTGCTTTTCGCTGCTGTTGTTGGTCATATGCAGCGGTGACAAAAGCAACAAATTCTTTGTAGTTAATTACTTCATTCATCGGCAGATGCTGGATTTGACGACTGCGAACGCTTTTTCCATTTGTCGAAGAATGAATATGACGAAAAAACGATATGATTTTGGTAGTCGAGACAGAAATCTGTAAACGATGGAGAGCCATGCATGTTTCGATGCGATTCACGTGACCATCTTTGTCAGTGTCCAAGTCACTAAAAAGTCGTCGAAGAACGTCTGCATTCAAACGCATATCCCCCATTTTTCCTAATCCACCAGCAGAAAGCAACGGTTGTGCCCCAAAAGATGCTACCGACGGCATTGTGCGGAATTCTGACAATACTTGTCTCCCAATGGACGACGAGGGGTGTTCCTCTGATGAAGTCTTGATCCGAGGGCTTTTTTCTTCAATTCCAAATGTGTTGTCATGGATAGATTCTTGGTGAACATCGGCGATGGTGTCTGCCAAAGAGCTAGATACTGGACAAGGACTTCCTGGCCTTTCCTTTCCTGGTTCATTTAAAATTTCATCGCCAATTACCTCGTGACCATTCGAAGGATCATCAGAGTGGCTGACCTCCATGTTATTCTCAAATACTAATTGATCATCGAGAGGCTCACTTGCCACGGTTTTCGTAGTTTCCATCTCCTTCCACACCGGTAGCTTCTTCATCCCACTTGTTTCAATTCTTTCTCCAACCTGTGTTCTAGTGGCTGCATTTGGCCTCACATTTTCTTTGTCCTCAGTCTCAGCACTACGGAGTGGGCTTGTAGCCACGTGCTTGACTTCTCGTTGTTCTCCGCCAGTTTCAACTCTAATCTGCGGCTTCACTCCCAACCTTTTCTCCAGTTGAGCATCAGTCTTCCCTCTTCTCCTCTTCTCAGTCTGTTTCTGCCTCACACTTCCCACCTTCTGTACTTCATTTGCACGTTGTTTATAAGACGAAGATTGGGGAGGCGTCGACTCCTTCCTCCTTCGATTCCAAAACCGCTGAGCTGGTGGATATTGCTGCAGCTCTCGGTCAACACGTGCGATGCGTCTTGCCACCTCCCACTCCACACGACGTTTGTATCGTCGACTAACGTGGAGACTGGTGTGGCCTTCAAGAGCCAGCAGCATTTGATCCGCTTCACTGTCCGCCGACTGCTCAGCGTGACGTCGTCTTCTGGGCGCCGTCATCACCAGAGCATTGTTCGTCCATAGCAACGGCACTCTACTGCGCAGTCTCGCCTGCAACTCGCGGTTCTGGGCGTTTACATCGTTCAGCAAGGCGTAACTGGCATCCAGCCCTTCCATCTCTTTAAGATCCGATAATGACCACTTCAACTTCAAGCGTCTACCTACCGAAACGACTCTTCTAAGTACGAAATGACGCCATGCACGTCACATATTACAATTTTTAACTTTCCACTGCGTTTTTCTGCTTTGTTATCCCAAATCAACGGATGTTTTGTAGTGCTCAAAGCGCCAACATCCACGTGACTGTAGTCACTTTGTCAAAGTCAAAGTGTTTCAGGTGAAATTTCTCCAAACGTCGCGTACCTCGTTCAACGCGTTGATTGGTTGTCGAGGTTGTGTGGCACACATAGACCGGCCAGAGGCCCATCACTCTTTCAAGCAGCCAGCTTTACCCACCGTCAGTTGCGAACGTCAGTCGCAGATTCAACAGCTTCGTCATGTGGACGACGCGCGCTCGTGTCGGTGTCCGAGCTGCGTTGAGCGTCCGCCATAGCAGCAGCAGTGCCATCGACCGCCTCCCCCGCCTGTCCGACCTCGTGCTCATCCGTCACGGCGAGAGTGAGGGCAACGTGGCGCGTCAACGCTCTCTAGCAGGTGATCACAGCCTCTTCGCGGGTGAGTTCAAGCACCGTCATAGCTCCAACTGGCGACTTACAGACCGAGGTCGACGACAAGCTGCAGCTGCTGGTGAGTGGCTCAAGCGCAATGGCCTGGCAAACTTCGATCGCTACCTTGTGTCCGAGTATCTTCGTGCAATGGAGACTGCAGGTCGTATGGGACTCCCTGGTGCCCGATGGTACGCGGAAATGCTCATTCGCGAGCGTGATTGGGGCGCGATGGACCTTATGAGTGAACAGGAACGCTTTATTAAGATGCAGGATGAGCTCAAGCGACGAGAACTTAATCGGTTCTACTATGCACCCCTGGAGGCGAATCTTTGGCGGAGGTGGCTCAACGAGCGGACCGATTGCTAGGAATTTTGAACCATGAGTGTCATGGGAGAAGGGCAATTGTCGTGGCTCATGGAGAAGTGATTTGGGCCATGCGCACAAGACTCGAGAGGATGTCACAGGACACATTCGTTGAACTGCAGGAATCGGGACGCATGGTGGACCAGATCCATAATGGACATATTTTGCACTACACTAGGAAGGATCCGTTTACGGGGAAGATGTCACCGTTTTTCACGCATGTGCGCTCGGTGTGTCCGTGGAACGAGAAACTCAGCCCCAAGGGGTGGATGAAGATCGACCGCCCTGTGTACGATAACGAGCTATTGTTGGCTACGGCAGAACGTGTCCCAAGAATGATTATTTCAGAGGAGTATCTTGAGAAGACGTACAATGGCGCTAAACCGCTGTCGGATGGAGATATTACTACAGATGTGCAGTCACACTCGACGAGCTTAGATCAGGCTGCTGCATCCACCGAGAGGACCACGAACTCTACTGAGACTTCGTCGCAGAAAGAAGAGCGCCTAACACCGCTCCTGATACCCGGTAAACCCATGCTGAACCTAAAGAAGGTGGTTGTGGTAAAGAAAATGTCTCGATTCCAGCACGAAGCAGAGTTATACGGCAACACCGGGTATGTTTGGTGTGATATATTTGTTTCTGTCATGACCGTACAACTTTGATTGATACTTTCGTATTTCCCGATATCTAGTGAAGCATTGAGGAAGCAAATGTCAATGCGAGGATTTGTTCATGACCGTCTGAAAGCCAGTCATGAACATCACATCGAGGCCGTCGACGAAATCACCAGCAGGTACAGTGTAACTCGAACATATTTGTGGGTTAGCACGCGGTCACTTTTCTTACTTCATTTATTTCATCATTTACCCAGTTTCAAGGAGCGCGGGATCGACGTAAAGGTCGTTTCAGCTAACCAGCTTACCCACGAAGCTGTAGAGGGAACGGACATGATATTTTCTGCTGGTGGTGACGGTACCTTCTTGAAAACTGCGAGTTTTGTAAACACTCCGATCCCTGTAGCAGGTTTGAACACAGATCCGAAACGGAGCGAAGGAAATTTGTGCTGCTACAAAGTGGACAACGTTATCCACCGGTTTAGTACGGCGTTGGATCGCTTACTTGAGGGCGACTTTAAATGGCGACTGCGCCAACGAATTCGTGTTGGTATGGTGAACCAGGATGGATACTGGTACGAGCTTCCACGGTACGCTTTGAACGAAGTGTTCATTGCTGAAAGTGATGCCTCTCGTCCATCACACTACAATATCGGTATTGACCAACACCAGCGTGAATCCCATCGTAGTAGTGGAATTCTGATGTGTACGGGGACAGGATCCAGCGCATGGTACTCCAGTGCGGTACGCTCATTAGAGATAATGCCGTACCTCTTTACTGCTAATGCTTACACGCTCGTCATTTTCGACAGTGCCAAATCTATCGAGAACAAGTGGCAAATGTTCTTAACGCCATGGATCACACACACACGAACGAGACTGTAACGGAGCTGACAGAATCGTAAGTCCTATTGTCGTCAACCTCCCATATTTTACGCGCTAACTCGTTGATATTTGTGGCTTCCTCGCAGTATTAACAAACAAAATGTTTTCCCAGAAAACTCGCGGGATATGGGCTATGTTGTCCGTGAGCCGATTATAAATGCTACTTTCGGTGATATCAGATTTAGACGGTGAGTTCATCGTGATTACCGCGAATTTCCAGTCTAAGAAATTAAGCTGTTGTTTGATCATTGCAGAGGCAAAGCTCGGAGAGTATCCATGCGGTCGCTCGGTTGGGATATGAAAGTCAACATAGATGGTATTTACTCCGTGCCGCTAGATTACGGAGTGCAGGCAGTTATGAAGATCGTCGATGAGCCGAAATACGTACTTCGTACCGTGGACTTTTCTCCATTGCCAGGCTCGGCTCCCAAGAAGAAAATCTTTTAGACAACTCAACAGGATAGCAGTTTTGGACATGTCAAAACATGTACTCGTTCAAGTGGATATCGATTTGGATACTTCGAAGTACAACACAATTATCATGATCGAGCCAGCTTTTGCCATTAATTAACTCACGATTATTTGCGAGGTCGCGAGCGGGACCTTGACGATGAGGACGAGTGGTGACGATGATGTCGCGATCTTCTAGATGAATGTCTTTCACGAGAGCGAGACCGTGACGACGATACAGAGCGCCGTCGACTACTTCTTCGACTGCGGTGACGTCCAGCAGAGTGTGACCGGCTGTCGCTACGACTACGCCGACGACGAGAGCGAGACTGAGATCGATCATGCGAACGGCGCAACTCTCGTCGCGGACTCGAGTTGCTACATCTGTGGTCATTCGACTGTGCGTGCTCCCTTGACGGACGACTAGAACTCGAACGTTCTGGTTTCTTTTGCTCTTCTTCCTCGCGAGTCGAAGTACTGCTGCGAGCTAATCCTGAAATTAACTCTTCAAATACCATTCGCTGCTTTTCCTTCGATAGTAGCGCACCCGATTCACCATTCAAAGCTGCAGAGCTGTAAAACTCACGCACGTGCTTCTGAACGTCATCACTCTCCCATCGCCTAGCCTCCTTGTCTAAGGTAGATAGTTTATTCTCTAGGAACTTAGTAAGTCGTAGTTGTTCACCATCGCGCTTGAGTGCTTCGGACTTGTACTCTGCTACTGCTTTGGAGTAAATTTTTTCCTGAGTAGACAGAGTCAGCAGAACCAAAGCATCGTTTTGAATTTGCTTGTATCGTTTCGAGTCAATCTGACCTTCCAGCGTTGATAAAAACACACTCAGCGAAGTGGTTGGCTCCCACGAATCAAGCTGGAATTGTTCGTGCAGCAATTCCGTGAACAGTTGTTTGGCCTGTTTCAACTTCTTCTTCTTCTCCGTCTTTAAATCCTCTCGACGATGCTCGACAAAGTGTTCAAAAATTGCGCGCCGCTCGTCCATTGTCGGTACGCCCACAAAACGTGGATCACCAGCAATTTGTGGCAGCACCACCGACCACTTGCAAAAAGGCATGATGTTCTTATCACGCAACATGACACGGAATTGCTCAATCCGCTGTTCACGTTCCTTGCGTTCCTGTTCCGCCTGTAATTCCTCCTCTGTCAACGGTACTTCTTCCTCTTCCGTCTTCTGTTGCACCTCTTCATCTTTCTTTTCTTTCTTCTTCTTGTGCTTCTTCTTCTCTTTCTTAACCACCTCCCCTTCTCTTCTTCTTGCTCTTGTAGCTTCTCTGCTATCTCAGCCATTTGTTCCTTCTCACGATTAGCAGCTTCCGCCGCACCCCAGTCGCTAGGACGCTCCCACACAGACTCACGCGTCTTGGAATTGAAATAGTATAACGTGCCATTACCAGTATCATGTGCTGTCCACACACCAGAGCGAGCCACGGCATTTTGCAGCATGAGCTTCATCATAAACTCCGTCTCGAGCGACGCGAGACTTCGGGCACCTCCCATTGCGACGAATTCGCCTTGCAGTCGTAGTAGAAGAGCCGTCCATCGCCATCATCATGCACCGACCACTTGTCGACCACCTGAAGAGCATTGAGTAGGTACTGCTTCTGCTCTGACGTCATATCGGGCGGAGGTGGAGGAGGTGGCATGGTCAGCTTCACATCACCCATCGTGTCAAGATTATAATGGTGTTTGTACATAATATTCGTGTGTTCAACACAAACTGCGTTGGCCAGTCGTTACCGACCAGAATCAGATCGTGGAGCCACTTCGGATCGATGCGAGCGCCACGCCGCCGCTTCGAGACTGATGAGGAGTACGAAGAGGAGCAGCTGCTGATCGACCTGGAGGCTGAGTTGCATCAGGTGCAGATGCTCCGAGCGCAAACACAGCAACGGTTAAGCCAGTTGCAGCGGGACCAAAAGCACCTGGAGCAGCAGAAGCAGCGTCTCAACGTCAAAGCGATCGACGCGACGCTGGTGCCGCCACTGCGCGCATGTTGGAGCTACAGGCGCAAGAACGAGCACGACTCGCGGAGGCGGAGGCCAAGCGAGAAATCGATGAGAAGGAGGCGAAAGCAAAGGCCGAGGAGATGTTGCGTCGCCGAAAAAACGCCATCGAGACACAGGACGGAGATCTCGAGGATCTCGACGCGTTCCTAGCTCAGGACGGTGCCCGTTTCTGAGGTGGCGTGCGTATGTACATCATGCTAGTTTTGGCTATTTATTTGCTGGGGAATGAAAGTTTGCTCGACCAGCAGTTCGTGCGACACCGAAATAAGGTCAGTTCATCTGATAACGCAGTCGCTCTCCTTCGCTGGTCGAACATACGGCGAGTGCTTCCTATCAACATATTCTTGTTCTACTGTAGCTCAGCGTTTGATAGACAGCACAATGAGCTTCACACGCGGTGCGTCTTATTCACCCCGGTTCTCGGTCACATCTGGTGACGAAGTCTCGAGGCGCGGCAGAAACTGAGTCGGGTCGGTACTCACTGGCCCCATCGCCACGACCAGCTGGTGAAAAAGCTGTCAAGCACTTCAACATGAGCGTTTTCCAGCGCTCATTGATAGCAATGCAGCCAACAGTGACAATGTCTCGGTCCGCCACCATACACGTGTGACGAGCGTTTTGCAGCAAACTTTTGATCCTCAAGATGCGAAATGATGAGGCCAGTTATGGCAATACTCTTTCCGTTCGCCACACACAGGACAGGCTCATGCCGAGCCCATTAAGACCGGCTCGAACGTCCGAAGGTGTCGGTCGGTCAGCTCATTTGTTTGCCGAGTCAGTTCCGAGGGAACTGAAACGCCACGGTATTGGCTGAAAAACTCCAATCCACGATTGGTCAAAACACCTCATTGCGTCTTATCCATTGGTTGAAAAGAATCCGCCTGAGTTTTATCTGGCCCAGAAGAGCGAGGCCAAACAGCAGCCCCAAACCGCAGCAAACACAACGCAAAAGGCGAGGAAGAGCGATCGATATCCGGACGCGTTGACTAACTCCCGAGAACACAAGACGCCGCATATCCTCCCCCTTTTTCAGAAACTTTCCTTGAGACCTTCACTCTTGTCCATGGAGACTGCTGCGCCCACCACCCAGGACATGACCGACGCGGGCAACCGCAAGCGGAAGATGACGGCCACTACGCCCCCTCCAGGCCTCAAACGCGGCAACAAACTGTCGCGTCCAGCCGCTGCCACCTCCAGCGTCTCGAACGGGGTCACACCGCCTGTGGTCACGCCGCAGGGCTCCATCCACACGTCCGACCAGTTTATCGACCATCAACGCGCCATGTTCAGCGCCGCGGTGGCCCCCACGCCGCACGGACCAGTGGAGCACATGCCGCCCACGCCTGCCTTCGTCAATCGCAACGGCTTTAGCCACACGCCTGATGGCTTCGCTTCCACCCAGCGACGGCTTCCCGTCCAACACGCCCTCACAACAGACGGCCACGCCCGCAGACGACAACCAGACGGCCGACGCCACTAGTGGACACTCGTCACATGCTCCTACGCCGTCGCCTGTGCCACGTGCGGCACCGCTTAACCTCCGCAACTTTGCTAATTGGGATGTTGGCAGCCGATACACACTCATTCGACTGCTTGGCAAGGGCTCATACGGCCAGGTACGACACTAGGTTTTACATGGACTGGGTATGGTTTTCTGATGTGAAATTGTTGCAGGTGGCGGAAGCTTTCGATACGGAACGTCAGAAGAAGGTTGCTATTAAGAAGATCATCAACGTCTTTGACCAGGAGATTGATTGCAAGCGACTGTATCGCGAGATCTACATTTTGCGTCGTTTGAGGTATAGATGATTGTTGTTTTAGTATCATGTATATGTGCTGATGTCTTATGTTTGCTGTAGTCACCCACAAGTGATCAACTTGATCGATGTGATTCCACCTGAGAATTACGACACTTTCACGGATCTGTACTTGGTGTTTGATTTTGTCGACACGGATCTGCACAAACTCATCATGAGCCCGCAGTATTTGACCATTCGACACATCCAAGTATTCCTGTACCAACTTCTGTGTGGTCTGAAGTACATTCACTCGGCGAACGTGATTCACCGTGATATGAAGCCTGCCAACATCTTGCTGAACGAGGACTGCACCCTTATGGTAAGTTACAACAAAAAAGCCGAAATGATGTTCGTACTGGCTTTTAATTTTCTATTGCATGATATTAGATTTGCGACTTTGGCCTCTCTCGTGTAATGGAGAGTGATATGTCGATGGAGGAACTGAGTAAGCACTTATATTCACCGAAGGACTCCAAGTCTCCCACCACATCTGATGGAGGAACCACATCGGCTCCGTCTCCCGGTAGCGCTTCCTCTACGCCTTCGTCATCTGGCGAGTTCCCTAAAATGAAGCGGCAGTTGACGAAGCATGTTGTCACGCGTTGGTACCGAGCGCCGGAGCTTATTCTCCTACAGGATTACGATTTCTCTGTTGACATGTGGAGCATTGGATGCATTTTTGCCGAGCTTCTGAGCATGCAAGTTGAGAGCTGTCCACGGTATCAGGAGCGTGTACCCCTCTTCCCTGGCCGCTCGTGCTTCCCCCTTAGTGCAGACCGCCCCACGACATACTCGGACAAGCTGGACCAGCTCAACGTGATTTTTAATGTGATTGGTACACCGGGAGAAGATGATATCGGTAGCTTGGGTGAAGTCAAGCAGTACTTGCGGAAGCTACCAAAGAAAGAGGCCAGAGACCTTCGCGAGGTATGTACTGCTCATTTGATCGTCGCATGCGACACATTTTCCTAATCAGATCGTTTGCGTTTTTTCTAGATGTACCCAGGTGCCCCTGCTGACTCGCTTGACTTGCTTAAGCAGATGCTGTCGTTTAACCCCGAGAGCCGAATTTCGGTAAGTGATGCACAGCATCGTGGCAATGTTATCATGTGCAAAGCTTAATTTCTTCTTGTATGTATCAGGTTGACAAAGCGCTTGCGCACCCATTCCTAGAGTCAGTACGGAGGTCCCAGTCCGAGACTGTAGAATCCAATCCGTTTGGTATGGAATTCGAAAACGTTCCCTTGAACAAGGAGGCTCTGAAAGGTTCGTTTACTATACTTGAGTTCTTGCTGCAAGTGCGCGAGCTTAACGAGGAATTTTGTTGTTTTGAATGCACAGCCCGTATTTTTGAGGAAATCAAATTGTTCGCGGATCGAAACAATCGGAGATGAAAGAAGTCTTCTGCTTTGTTCGACCACGACGGGCCAAGCCTCGCTCTGCTCCGTGTTCGGCTTGAGGGCATGAAGATGGTATCAGGTGAAGAGGTGAAGGAACGAACGACCGGTGTTCACAGTGGTGATTGTCGGTAGTTTGAGTATGTACAATGTGAGGAAAGGAAGGCAAGAACGAAATGGCGTGTGGACTACAAATGAAGCTACGAAGTCAAATGGCAATTGTCTTAAGACAGCTGACCCCTCGAAGAGAAGAGGAGGCTAGCCAGCCGGTAGTGGTTGTTTGAGCGCACATGTTGGTTCTTGAGGCCTTCTGAAGCATAAAACAAGAAGAGCCAGACGAGAGAACCAAGAGTAAAAGTCGTTCTCGCTAGACTGCAACAATGCCACGGAGGGCAGAAGTAGGGCATGTTGCTTGTCTGTAGTTGGCTTGTCTACCGTTTCAATAGCAATAGATGAAGAAAAAAGGACCAGTTCTAGTTGATGGCGTTGAGACGTTTCAGTTTTATTTTGGCATTCTGTTGTTTCAAAACGGATGTTGAAGTGGTCATAGGCCATGGGATTGATGATAATGGAGTTCACTTTCTTGGGTATTCCAGATGGAAACCAGCGTGGATACTCTCGTGTATCAACTGGAAGACGACGACAACAACATCCGATGGAATACATTACAGAAACTTCGGAGGATTGCTGCCGTCGAAACCTCACACTTCCCAGTACGAAATACACGCCGCTTCCTGCAGTGCGTTCGCCGACGAATTGTCGGTGAAGCTGACCCTGCAATTGCTATTGAGGCATTGAGGTTGCTAGGAGATGTCATGGTCTCGCTCGGTGACCATGTCGACCAAATCCTGTCGTCCATTCTGCCGCATTTAATCCCGATCCTACCGAGAAAACGCAACCAAGAACAAAGTGAAGATTACGACGACGAATCGGATACACTCCATCAAGAGATTTATCAGGTTTTTCAAAATACACTAATGCTACGAATGATCTACAAGCAGTAGCTGACTTACTAGTTAATATTGGTCTTGGAAGTGGTCATGGAGCGGTACGTGAATTCTCGCTCATTGTGTTGATGCGATTGCTGGATGAACGATTCTTGAAGCGTACAAAAACGACAACGAGGAGCACCATCGGTCGAGGAGATAAAGCGCTAATTGTGGCTCTGGTACAAGCTATCATTCCAGCACTAGAAGATGCAAATGAGAAGGTGGTCGTCGCAGCTGAAGAAGCCATTGCCAAACTCGAGTTGTATTGGGGAAATCGCTTTTCCTACGACGTGATGAAGTTTCTAAGCAGTGAAGATAAGCGGACGCTACAGGAGCACCGCGAACCGATCGCAGATTTCTTGCAGGCATGTACAGCTTCTGGATCACCAGTGACGACGCCACCTCAATTATCAAGATCAACATCTGCTACTTCAAGGATATGCGGGAAGAATTGAGAAGCGATTCCGTATCTTTCGCTTCACGATCTCCTTCAAAAGTTCATCCACTTGGTTTGACGGATGACCTGTGCTTCGGTTTCGTGAAAGCTAACATCGTGACGATACTAACTACAAGCACAAGCAACTCAAACGCAGATTGGAAGAAACGAGCAGCAGCCGTTGAAAAGCTGTATGCAGCTTGCAAGGAAGTCGATTCATCTACCCTACGTGGACTTACACCAAAAGAACGAGAGAAACGGGTGGACGAATTGGAGGATCTATTTGACATTCTTGTACGTCTTACACAAGACGTTGATGTTCATCTTGTAAAACGAGCACTTCAGATCACCCAGATACTATTCCGTAAACTGAACCCGCCGCAGCAATTTGATGAATATCCCACACAAATTGAAAACCATGACAGTGAAGAGGATCCAAGGGATAGTTACCCCTGTACTAAGGATGCAGCATACTACATGGCAAAGATGCTTGCTCCCATGGTTGAAACCTCGGCTAACTTTGCAGGAGATGACGATGACATGGAAGGTTTTGTTTATGCTTTGTTGGGTCAAGTCTTTGAAAGTGGGTGCGTAAGCGTGAATCTAATCGAGCAAGTCTTAGCATCGACTTCACTTCGACATCGTCGATCTCAAGTGCGAGAGGAAGCAGTGAAAGTTTGGATTGTGCTTCTTTTAATCGCTGAGCGTGAAGGTCTACTCTCTTCGAACTACGCTCCAAAAGAAATTGTAGTGCGTACACTAGGGTGCTTGCTGGGTGATACAAATGCAAATGTGCGTGATTTGGCTATCGAACTGACTGCAGTGCTCACAATGGTGTGTAACTGCAATATTTACGGATTGCTGGAGACCTTAATCGATGATGAATACGTTTCCGAGCGAGTGGATTGGGCTACATTGCGTTCGAGATTGAGGCGAACACATATTCCGGAACTTCGATCGAATGGAACACTCCGTACAAAGCCAACAGGTACCTCAAGAAGTGAAAACACAAGTCGATCTAATCGAATTGCTCTGAGTGTTGAGCAATCTCTGGATGGTTTTTCAGAGCTGAAAATGATGGCTCCAAACGAATCGAAGCCCATCGAGAATTGCGACAATAATGATGAACCAGTCAGACACACCAATATTACAGCGAAAATTGGTGGAAGTCTAAGTGATCGTTCGTATTTTATTCCAGAAGAGACCAATGCTGCTGGTTGTCGGAAAACGAGCAGTGAAGCATCCCCCACAACGATCGACATAAACGACAAGCTTTCCGCATTACGAAAAAAAGTCGACCATCTACGCCAACCTCGTCCGAAGCGGATACGATGCCTCAGCAGTCAAGGCGGCACTAAGTATACACATTCATGTAGTGAGAGAAACTATGGAAACGTGATAGATCCAACAATGAAGATGATGCCACGCTCTAAAAGCTTTCCAGAACAATACCAAGCCTACGACCCAGCGGACGACGTCGATATTCCTACTCAAAACAATGATGTAGAAGCGTGTCAATCATCAACAGACAAGCGAGTCCACCCTAACAAACTCGTCTTACCAGCATCAGATCAATTCACGTCTTCGCGTCAGCAGCCATCCAAACACAGTCCTCAGCACATTCAGATTTTGCCAAGTGATTCATGCAACTACGAAGATCGCCCGCTCAAGTCCAAGTTTATCGAGGAGCAGACAAAAAAACTAGGATCTGATGCAGGAAATGCGTCCCCAGCACAAGAGGAACGTCCAATCCGTCCGATGACCATTTCAGGGGACCCCAAACTAAATAGATTGTCCGGACCAAGACATTTCTGGGGAGTTTGACAACAATGGAACGCACTCAACAAGGAAAAATAATGGTGAACGAGTGATTTCATTAGCAACGCGAAAACGATTGGAAGCGAAAGCCAAACAGGATGGTCAGCATATTACAGTAGCCCTACAACAATACCCTCGCAAGAGTGGGTGAGTGCGCGTGAAAATATTACGCAAAGCCCGTGGAAAAAGCCAGCAAACTCTAAAGGTACTAGCTTGGTGGACGAAGTCAACACTAAGACAAAGGCTTTTGGTAAACAGGAACCGCGATATTTGGAACTCCACGAGATCACTCCATTGGTTAATCCCAAACAGGATATGAACAATGTTCTTACACAGCTTCGAAGTGCTGACTGGGAAGCCAATTTCGACGCTCTAAATACTGTTCGGCGACTCGCGATGCATCATGCGACTATTATCGACGCTGGCATGGTGAGCACAATCATCGTCGAAATTATGAAGCAAGTACCGAATTTGCGCTCGTCAGTCTCTAAGAATGCTTTGCTAGCTTTGGAATCTATGTGTACCGTTTTCAGTCGAGCGATGGACTCAGAAGTGGACAATATCATTCCAGTGTTGCTCAAGCGCTGTGGAGATTCCAATGCATTTGTGTGTGACTCAGCTGCGACAGCACTTCATTCTGTGGTGCTCAAGTGCTCGACTTCGCGCGTAGTATCTGCACTGGGGGCGCATGTGAACAGCAAAGCCATTGCAATTCGTCGAGAGGTGGCGCGTGGTATCCACGCCCTCATCGTGGGTATGATTGATAGCATACAAGCAAGTAAGGACCTTCCTTCTATCCTACAACTGGTTGGCCGTTGTCTTGAGGACTCCAACAACGAGGTGCGCGACGTTGCAAAGCAGTCTGTCTTGTACTTACACATTAACCAACGCGTATCAAGTGAGCGTATCAAGAAATTTTTACCGGCATCAGCACAAACAAGAGTCGACAACGTTCTCAGCAGGAAACTCCCGTACACATCTTCTTGTGTGTCGGATATATCGGAACAGTCTTCATCTTCCCATTCAATTAAGAAACAAAATACGCCAGCAGTTCTCCCAAGAGTAAAAAAACTGTCAAAGCAGCCGTCAAGCCGAACGTCCACGCCGAGCAACGGTACGCGATCGAAAATTAACGCGGACGAGTTGATTCGACTCGAGACAAAGCTTGACAGCAGCAACTGGAAAGACCGCTTTGACGCTCTAAACGAGACAACCGATTTCGTCTGTAGCTGTGCATCGGACCTCGTCAATAGTGGTCATATGCTGAACCTGTTCGATCTGCTCATCAAGCGTCTGGACGACGGTAACTCAAAAGTAAGCGTACTAGCGCTTGAGTGCATGATCAAGATCATCCCCGTCATAGGTAGTGGGATGGAGCAGGTTCTACCCAATTTTGTACCTGCGATCACCAAGAACCTCGCCAATACTCGAACGTTGGCACTGGCTCAGTCCGTTGTGCAACTGCTTTGCACACACACAGACAATCGTTCACTCTCGCAGCATTTGCGATTCAAGCTCGCAATGCCAACTCGCGTGTGATTCCAGTGCTTCTCAGTACATTGACGCATCTGACAGCACAGAGATTCGATGACAAGAGCAGTCACGTGCTCACTCGTCATGTGCTTCCCTTAGCTCTGGATCTACTAAAAGAAGCCAAGAACAGCGTAAAAGAAGCGAATTCAAGACTATTACGACAACTACGTATAACCCTCGGATCCACTGCTGTCTTAAATGCTGCATCCAAGCTGAGCTCTGCTCAACAAGATCAACTAGCAGCTATTTTACGATGACAACAGTCACGTCGTTTGGTCATAACCAGGGCTCTTTTTCATGTCCACCACATATTGCGCAACATTTTTCTCTTAGCGCAACATTACTCTCACATTTGAATTTTGAACTGCCAACTTGGCGCTCTCGTCCATTCTTCAATCGACCGGTAGACTAGAGAGAGCCATGTCTTCTACGCCAGAGGAAACGCAGCAGGAGCAAGAGCAGTGTCCGTCTCACAAGAGAAGCACACTCAAGATACTGAGACGGAGGAAGGCACGACAAAGGGCGAGGAACAGAAGCCAGAGGAGGTGAAAACTCCAGCGAAAGCTGCCACTGCTCCGACGTCTGCTAGTAAGAGAAAGGTTGATGCTCTCCATGCTGGCAATACGACGGAGCCGGAGAAGAAGAAGCCTCGAGTGAAGACCTCAAAGCCCAGTGGAAGCACCAAGAAGGCCCCTACAAAGACGAAAGAGTTTTCCTTTGCAAGACCGACGGCCTCATCTGCCAGTCGCACAGCTGCAGCTGCTAGAGATCACGCACAAGCCAAGACAAAGCCAACACCTCCACCGACTCGTAAACCGCTGTATCCGAAGCGCACTCCTGCCAAGGTGGAGCGTCCTGCACCCAAGACTCCAGTGTCGGACAAGGCATCACGTCCTCACTTTAACTACACGCCATACACTGGTCCATTGCCACCGTTGACTGTGGAATCGAGCTTTGCACCTAAAAACTCGCAGAATTTAGAGCGTCCACGTCATGCAACTCCTGCTAAGAAAACGACTCGCAAGCTCGTTGCTACGCCTGGTAAGGAAAACAATGGGATAAACACGAAGGAAGATGCTGCTACTAACGCCGCTTCCAGCAGCAAGACCAGCAGAACGCCCATCAAGTCCAGCAAGACAGGATCACCCCTGAATGAGAGGACCAGCCCCGTCTCGACATCGGCTGCAATTGTGGAGCCGACGGCATAGCCACATCACAACACTGTTGTAAGCCAAATTGCCCCGTATATATCGTGCGCCATACTTATTTGTATGACGGTAGCTCACTCCAACTGCATTTTTCAACAGTTTCACTGGGGTATCTCAAGTAATGAAATGTGTTGCCGTTTAACTAAGCTCTCTTTTCTTAGCTCCAATGCAAATACTCCAGGACTGATCACCTCTTTGAGAGACACAGCCGACAGAACCAGTGGGAATTTGCTAGCAGAAACTTAAGTGCTATGGCGTGGGTGACCACGTTGTCAACTCCAAAAAGTTGGATTCGCCACCAGTGGAGCGTCGTATTCGACCCACCCATTCAAGAAGTACTACCCCAAGTACGACAACTACAACTAGTATTTGTGGTACATCTGATACCGCTCGACACATTGATGATAAAGGTTGTGAAACTTTGCAACGACGAAAGTGGAGCCGAGTGATCAAGCACAGTCTAGGCCAAACGCAGTGGCACCAATCGCTGATATTTTTTACAGCGCTGCTTGTGATACTGACTGTATGTCTGGGATGGACATGCTGGTTGCTTCTATTGACGGTGGCACCCAACGAGGCAATCAATTATGTTATGCAAACGAAGGATCTCGACAATGGCTCGTTCTGGTTGTTAGTGGAGCCTACACCATCACTTCGAGCACTCTCAGTGGTCGGACTTTCAATCGTGGCGTTGGGATACTGCTACATTGGTACTATGCTTCTGGACTGGGGGCGACAACGAATTCTTGCTATAACACAAAATAGCCCAGCAGTGGATCACCTTCAGTCTGCGTTACAGGAGCCAAAGTCGTCACTTCGACCTAAGCGTGTCAAAACGATACACTCAATTTCTTCAATACATCCTGTTCCATCCGCACCAGAACAGGCAAAAGCCCACAGCAAGATGAAATTGAGCCTTCGATGGCCTGGTTTGTGGTGTACTGGCAGTGAGACTCCAAAATTTGCTGTAAGTAGTGTTCGAAGCTCTTCAGTCTGTATTCCTTTAGTAGTGCTAACTTTGTGACAGCATATAGGGATGAAAGTGGTAGACTTGATGCTTCAACAATTCACACTGTACCAAATACTCGAAGCCGGGTTTCCTTTGCCACTCGTCATTTCGTGCACCGTGATGGTTGTATGGAATGCATTAGCAGTCTTTGCACTCATGTTTTCTCCTGTGGCACCATCTCAAATTGGCGAAGCTGTCGTGGATTCAATGTACGTTATATTCACCTGATCTCTATTACTTTGCACAACTGACTACTGTATTTACAATGTAAACGTAGTTCGGATTTGTTAGTAGCGATCGTATTTCCTGTTTTGGTGCTTAGCTACTGCTTAGCCACCTTCGACTTTGATCGTGCAACTCAGAAACTTATAGCAGACCTCTTCCCTCACTGGTCTTTTCAAAATGCAGCACGACTGCATGCAAACCCCGAACAAACCACAAAGATCTTCAAAAGTCTTCAAGGACTGCGCTTCCAGTCAGTTGGTGTGTGGATTGCTCGCATGGGCAATAATTTCGGATTGTTAATCAGCTTACGACGTTTAATGAGGTTGCTTCGTTCCCAGGCCCCTCAAAACGTGGCGAGGAATCCCAATTCGAAGGTGAGGAACAATATTTATCCGCGGAAACACCCACTGGCGTGGGTACTGGTGGCAATCGCTCTATTCACCATCCTATTCGTGACACTCAGTGTGATTCGTTCACAAAAAGCATGTGAATCTTTTCCGAAGTGCACAATACACGCTTATCGCTGGTGGCTATCGACTAAAAGTGACTCTGGGAGCAGTAATATTGACTGGAATTGTCCGTGTCGAGTATTAATCGATGTCGATCTCTTTCCCACAAATGTTTCTGTCTGGAAAAACCCACCGGATGCCACTGCTGTTGTATCTAATCTCGCTGCCTCGGGTGATCTCGAGATTCTGCAGATAATCAATCGTCGTCTTGAACACCTACCTGATGCGCTACTTGGATGCTCTCAGTTGAAACACATGTACGTCCACACCGACGTAAACAATTGTTTCGAAGCTAATCTCATACCTTTACGCTTTTTGTCCCCAGAGCCTTGATATACACACACACGATTACATTGCCGCACTGGGCTGCCGAATTCACAAACCTCGAATTTTTACATATCCAGGGTAAAGAGCGAGACTCGAGTCTTGTATCATTACCTCAAGGTTTGTTTGTGAATATGAAAAAGCTCACTTTTGTCCACTTGGGCGCTCATGTGGGACTACAACAACTTCCGAATGTTGCTGGTCTCACCAATCTCAGATCAATTACAATGGCAAGAATGGCATTAGAAGCCTTACCCGCAGACTTCGCACAGCTAGAACATCTCGAAATCATTATTGTGCTAATGATGCCTGGTCTCAAGAGCTTTCCAGATCTTTCTCGTGCTAGAGATGCTCTGAAAATGCTGCTCATCGATCCTTGTCCTCTTTGCTGCAATGGGTTTCTGCAGAACGGGTGTGATTTAACCAGAACTACATGCGGAAATCGTGATTTCGGAGAGAATGAACAACTGTCTTGCTTGCCACCAGGGCTATTAGCTACTTCCGGAGCGCAAAATATTTTCCAATCCTTCAACTCGACTATCTGCGTGAATCAAGCGGGTTCACCATCACTTGACTCGACAACTAATCAAACTAGACCTGATAGTCCGAATCCAAATATTCCAGGCCCTCCACCTCCAAAGGAGCCATCCGAGTCAGAAGTTGATGCAAATTTTGAGCAGAATGTCTTGGCGTGCGGCGGTATCACATTTCGTGAGTGTAAGCTGACACCAACAGGTTCAGGAATATGCAACAGCGACCGATTCATGCCTGTATCTTGCATCGGTGATCCCAACATTATCGAACTGCGTCGTCAACAAATCAAGCGAAATATCGGGCCAAGGTGCAACCCCGAGTACGAGGCATGGCTAGGTTGTACGTTGAAATGACCACGTACATCCTGAAAGGAAAACAAGTATATGATGTTCATAAAGTGCAGTCACCTCGGCACATTCCAACTTGCTACGCTCGTAGTGACTTCGTCCTCCTAGTGCTGGTGACTAAAAGTTCATTGTGCTCACCCCTTCATTGCAGTCGCGCCAAATTACTTCGCCAAAAACTTGTCGAGGTACTGCGCCACCTTGTCACCGATACGCCCGAGCGATTTCGCTTCTTGACCGTTGCTCACTACCATATCGGCATCACGAAGGCGGCGTGCAGCTCGCAGGAATGCCGTACCTCGACCGGTGTGACGTTTGTAGAGTTCTTCTTCACCATACTCCGCCAGGACATTCACCAAAATCTGGTTCTTGTCGACCGTAGCAGGCTTGCTGCGAATATCTTCCACGATAGGAGGCACCGTTGCGTCCCGTTCACGCTCGCCGAATTCACTCCCTTCTTCTTCTTCGACTTCAGGATCATACTCGTAATCTTCATCACTGTCCGCATGACCATGTCGAAGGATCTGATCAATCTTAGCAGCAATTCGTTGCCCCACCATCCCGATCTCGTTGCTAGCTTGTCTTCCAGACTTCACCACTTTTTCTGAGTCTCGGATACCTTGAGCTGCACGCAAGTGCGAGATACCTTTGCCTCGGTGCCCAGAGTACAAGTGACTGTCACCGTAGTCGACCAAAGCATCGACGATCGACTGATTCTCGGGGCATTTTGCTGGTTTGTCACGCAAGTCTTGCACAATTGGAGCAAGCATATAGCCACCACCACTGCCACGTGAATAGCTACGAGAACCCGTGGTCTCTCCAGTGTCTTTCACAATACGTCCATGCTTCAATATCTGGTCAATCTTGTCGGCGATCACATCGCCAACCAGCGGAACGGAAGTTCGAGCCATCGACCCCGACTTGATCGCTTGATCCGTGAGTTGTATTTCACGGGCTGCACGAAGATGACTCGTTCCTTTGCCAGAACTACCAAAGTAGAGTTCGTGTTCTCCAAACTTGGTCAATTCGTCCACCAACACCTTGTTTTCGGGACACTTTGCTCGAGACTTGTAAATCTCAAGTACCAGCTCAGGTGCTGGTGATCATCAACGTCCGTGCTAATGTTTTGATCGCTGGTTGAATCTTTCAGCTTTCCGGTCGCAAGAACTTCCTCAATCTGTGAAGCGATCTTGTCGCCTACCATTGGGACAGCACGTGCTCCTTTCGCCGACGTAATTGCATCGGGGTGGTCACGAATATGAAGTGCTGCACGAAGATGCGAGACACCTTTGCCAGTATGTCCGTGATCGAGCTGTTTTTCACCGTACGTGGTAAACGCATCCACGATTTTTTGGTTTGCAGAGTTGACAGCTTTTTTCTCGCGAACTTCTTCAACGAGACGGATAGTCTTATGTGGTGCCATCGTTTCCTCTCCGTTTTCATTGTCGTCTTCCATTTCCTCTGTTTCACCTTCGGCTCCGTTCACACCCTCACGCTTGCTTTTCTTGCGACTTTGGTTCGAATCGAATGGAAGAGCTCGTTTGTTGTGACCAAACTTCGTCATCACCTTTCTCATAGCAGCCTACCAACAAGTATTACTCCCCATTTCCTACCTAGCAAAGTGTAGAGTGACAAACATGTAGTTGAATACCTGCTCGTCTCCATTCGATGCAAGAAGCGCCGTAGCGATTTCTTGTGTGGCAAAATATGGGTTCTATTCAACACGGAATTAGTGTTCGGGAACTAGAAAATGGCGAATGCTTCAACCTACCTCCGGGATGTCAATATATTTGCTTTTGGCCATCTCGCGCACCTTCCCGATTTGTGCGTACACTGCGTCGGCTGTCTTCACGTCGGTCATGATTCGACTCGGCAAATTCAGGTTGTTCGCTTCCTGCGTTTCCACGAAAAAAGGAGAATGAGACGATGATATCTGAGCGAGAACTAGCTGCAGTATGAGACGTAGGCATCAAGATGCCATCATCGATCGATTCTTCAAGCGAGACAAGAGGATTCAGCCGTTGAATACGATACTTTCGACACAAGAAAATCAACCATGAGACGTAGGCTTTTAACTGCCTCATGTCTACATCATTTTCGTAGTCCGATAAAATGCAAGCCACGTGTGAGGACAAGTCGAACACGCAGATCACCGGCTTCGGAGCGGCACATTTACGTGCGCTTGAGAGTTCGCGGGCGGATCGTATCGTGAATGACCCCTTTGCGAAGCACCTTACGCAGCAGAGCCATGAGGATCTGAAAAAGCTGCTCTCAGAATCGAATAAATCGTGGGGAGATTTGATCGCCATTCGTTCCCGGTATCTTGACGAAGCTTTAGACCACCGTGACAGCAACATTCGCCAAGTTGTGATTCTCGGTGCAGGTTTGGATACTCGAGGTTTCGCTTGGAATCGCTTCGTGGTTGTCATATTTTGGCAATCGATCAAAGCTGCCTAGCTTTCGATCGCTTGAATGAGGTGATGAAGAGAGAGCAGGCATCACCAATTGCAAAGAAAATTGACTATATCGTTGCCGACCTCGCTGAAGATGACTGGGACCACAAGGTATTAGCGCGTGGATTTGACCCATGCATAACAACTTTCTGGATCATGGAAGGACTCCTCCGTACATGGAGCGCTCTCGTATTTTGAAGTTGCTGGATACAATTGATGGTATGTCCGCACCTGGCAGTGAACTTTGGGCTGATATTGCTGGCCAAGCAACATTCAATTTTGCTAGTGTTGCAGTAACGATGAAGTTCTATGAGGAGGACCCTTTGCATGGAGTTTTGACCTCGATTCCGTGGTGCTTGAAATTGCAAGCCTCACTGGAAAACGAAGGTTTGCATTTTGGCCGCAAGTGGACACCGCTGACCTCATTGAACACCGACAAGAATGTTCCAATTGCATTCGTCATTGGCAAGAAACCAATTCCAACGAAAGCGTGTGAGAAGGATGTGTGTCCTGGTTTGGAGTTTTAATTTGTAGCTGTTGCTTTTGTCAACGTAAATCAACCATTGTAGTCCATTGCAGCCATCATGGCTTGAGAAATTATGGGAAAGGATCTGAAGCCTTTCACCAACAACTTGACTGAGTTTCACAACATATTTCGATTGCTAGGCAACAAGTTGGTGAATTATCGACAAGAAATGAATTTTGCTTCATCTTCTCCGCTATTCAAACGGATGCCTCAGAGGTGGATGACGCGTTTGCTGAGTCAATGGGCTTCGTGACAACCTACTTACGAGGCGTTGAGAGCACTCGAAATGACCGAATCATCCATGATCCATTCGCCGAACCACTCACTCGGAACCAACAGCCAAAGATTGAGCAATTCGTGAAAGAAGAGTTGAGTGAGGTATATGCATTCCCAGAAAATGCCATCGCATTGCGTACGCGCTATTTGGACGAAGCCCTTCACCACCGCAATTCACGAATCCTTCAAGTTGTGATTCTTGGTGCAGGACTTGATTCTCGTGCCTACCGTTTGGAATCACTCCGCGGTTGTCACGTTCTGGAAGTCGACCAAAGTGCCGCTGTGTTTGAACACAAGACGGAAGTGATGAAAGAGCTTCATGCACCACTTATCGCCCAGAAAGTTGACTGCATTGTCTCGAATTTAGTTGAAGCAGGTTGGAGGTGACTTTGATGGGGTACGGATACAGCCCAACCATGCCAACTTTTTGGGTCATGGAGGGTCTGCTTCCGTACATGGAACGCTCGAGCATTGTCGAGCTACTGAAGTCTATCGAGTATCTCTCGGCTCCCGGAAGTGAAATTTGGGCGGATCTTCCAGGTCACATTCTTGTTGACAGTGAAGAGTGGGGAAAGTGTGCCATGAAATATGGTGAGGACGACCCGCTTCACGGAGTGTTTAGTGAAATTCCATGGACGCTAGAGATACAGACATTGTTGAAAAGTGCTGGAGATCATTTCGGTCGTCATTGGACTCCAATTCTTTCCCCCAAGACCAAACAAGTGGTTCCTTTCTCCTTCGTCGTGGGCAAAAAGCCAATTCCTGCTGCGGTGGTGGAGCAAGAAATGTGCCCCGGTCTCGCTATCAAGGTCTAACCGTGGCTTTCTGAGCACTTCTGAGCGCTTTAGCCTTTGAATCGAAGATATTTTCTTTTCTGAATACGTTGTCTTGTCATTAAAAAGTTGTTGTATACCAGCGTCAGATTCTAAGACGTGTACGTTTCCATGGTTTTACCGGACAAATACACACTACACACTTGATAGGAATAGTCCAAGTTATTAGAAACCACCGTACTCAAAACATGACAAAGCGGCGGAAACCGGGGCTCCGTGCATCTTCAGCTACGTCGGAGTCTTTATTCCGTGGTTGGGAATGGGCGCATGGTTCGCTCTGGAGTGAAGATAAAAAATGTGGAGTTCGGATGACAGACACCATCATCTTCTACCACAACTCTGAAAGTGGAACCATTGACTCGTATTCGTGGTTATTCACTGGGAAAAGCGGTACAATTTCTAGAAAACGCATGTCTAAGGATGGGTTGTTACCTGTATCCAAGATTCGTGAGAGATTTTTGCTGTTAGCAGGTCGTTCAAACAACAAGTCTGTTGCTGTTGTGAATTATCTTGACGGTACGCGAAAGTTAGTGGGGGTCGAAGAATTTGACGAGATTTTACAGATTTTCGATGGTACCAAACGAGGGGGTAAGAGAATTGAAGGCTTACACGCTTTTATTCCATGCAGTGGTGACGAGGAGAGCCACATTCAAGCAGAATTCGAGATTTCACGAAATGGATTACCCGATGTCAGAATTGAATGTCGAGTGGGTTATTTGAATGATAAGACAAAAGTCAAATTGCTTCCTCTATCGAGTAGTGCTACTAAAGAGACTGAAATCGCAACGGTGGTGGTGGCTAACTATTTGTCGGAAATGGGCTCACCGATTGTGAGAGCTACATTAGAATTCGTGTTGGATAATAGTCAAAAACTTTGGTTGACACACATCGAGCACGTGGAATTGCAACATCATGACGAAAGAGCTGTCAAGCCGCCCTTATTGCAGAAGCAATCCTCACTTCCGAACCTTCAATCTGCTAGTACTACGGGAATATTATAGTTGCAAAATGTCGTGGCGAATTTTGCCAAACTCCTTTGGCGTCACTGCCAGGGCTATCTACGTTGACGAAACTGATGCGGATGGATGATCTCAATAACAATTTGGATGACACTGAAAACCAGGATAGTGCTGTCCTAAGAGACGACGGCCAGCGATTCAAGATGGGTAACAATAACCTGCTTCTTGCTCATGCGGAACTCGATTTTCTGAAAGGGACAATTACCCCGTCAGGTGACAATGCATTGGGTTTGCAATGGCAAGAGGCCGATAATGTTTTCCGTATGGAGCTTGGCCGTTCAAACCCGACACAATTCTATAAGCAAGTTCTTGTGTGCGCAAACTGTCATAAAATGTATTCGGAAATCAACAAAGTCCGCGACGCTGGTTTTCAAGTTCCTCGGTCTTCACAACAACAATTCGATATAACTGGCAGCAGTATCGAAGCCGATTTTACTAGTGTGGACAACGATGGTAATGGTACTGGAGTTGACTCGAGTGATTCGTACGACAAATTATTCCTAGATGAGCTCGCAAAGCAGTCTGCTGCTATCGATCAATCAACAGAAGAGCAATCACGACAAGATCGTAATACGAAGCGGCCTTCAAATGGACCTGAACTAGATGACGCTATGAATCGACCTTCAAGTGGGTCAAACTGCTCACGAGAGCTCTCTGTCTTGCCTTCACTTCAAACCACATCAAAACAGAAGAAAAAACTTCATAATACTCAAAGATCATTAGTAAGCGATTCGCGAAGCAATCAACAATCAGCAGTTAATCTTCATCCTCACACGTTATCTGATGGGAATCGTTTAGCAGAACGAGTAGCCAGCTTGGAAGACGAACTCTCACAAACGAAGCAAAAATTGGTTGCCGTTGAAGCACGAAAACACAAGTTGGAACAAGAGATTCTTCAGACTCGTTCACAATGCACAGCGATGCTTCAGGAAAAGGACGATCAAGCTCGAAAACAGGTACTAGAGCTGGAGTATAGCTTTCACTCGAAACAATCCCAAGTAAAACAGCATATTGGTGATAATACCTCAGCCGCTGAAATCACACGCTTGATAGAAACGATCGACTCGCTAAACATTCAACTTGACCAGGCTAACAGAGAGAAAGAGCAAGTAAAGAAACAACTAGTTCAAACACAACAAGTAGAACTCAAGAAACTCCATGAAAAGTACCAAATGGATATCGAAACACTACGTCTTAGCGAACATTCAGCCAAAGAGCAAGCGGAGAGTTTGAAAATGCAAATGCTAAGTCTTCAGAGCCAGACACAAGTTGCCAATACACAGGCCAAGAATGCCAAAGCTGCACTTGAAGACTTGACCAAGAACAAAGTTCTTGTCTTAGAAGAGAAGAATCAGCGCCTCGAACGCCAACTTACAGCGTTGAAGATGCAACAACGGAATCAGGCACAATCCACTGGAGGAACCGCCAATTTGGTTGTGTCAGCCTCAGTCGCTAAACATGATGTCGAAGCGATGGAGAAACATCTAAATAACAAGATCGAGTACTTGAAGGCTCAACTCACATCCGAAATGAAGTGCAAAGAGGAACTTGGGACTCATCTAGCACAAATTACCAATGTCATGGAACAAATGAAGATTGACAAGCGGCAGGCACTAGCGGAACAGGAAGAAGCATTCAAGAAACAATCTGAACGAATCGAGACTGCGTTCTCTCAAGAAAAAGAGCTTCTTACGACGCAGCAGGCCGCTTTACAAGGCAAACTGGTAACATTGCAGGTGAATGTGACAGATCTAGTGCAGGAACTTACAATGTGGAAGAGTAGAGAGGCCAATGCCAAGCTTGCGATGGAGAAAATGGTCGAAGAGAATGTTCGTCTGACTCGACAGCTCGTAGATGCCGAAGGACAAGTTGAATCACTTCAAGAAGAACGCAAACAAGATGCTGCCAAGGTCGGATCGATGAGTGTGATGAATGCCAGTGAGGAGACGAAGCGTGTGCAAATGGAGGCTCTATTACGTCGACTTGATAACGAAAGACAGTATTTGAAAAGCCAACTCGAAGGTCAACAAGAGATGAAGGAGAAAAGTCAAAAGCAGGTCGTCGATCTCCAGTACGAAATTCAAGAACTTAAGGACACGATGGAAGAAGCTTTGCGAGTTAGTGAGCAGAAGATTAGCACGTTGATGACTGAAAAGCGAAACCAAGAGCAGGAGCTGCGAGGAGCAGTTGAATGTCTCGAGGAAGGAAAACTCCTGTTGAACAGACAGCTGAAAGAGGTACAATCAAAGTTCGCAGAGACTCGAGAACAGTCTCTACTTGAACGGGATGAAATTGATAAGTCGAGGATTGAGATGAATGAGATGCGTGCTCTGTTGCTAGCAGCAAAGGAGGATAATGTGAAGGAGCAAGCCTATGCTAAGAGTGCAAGTGAACGAATGTCAAAATCGCTGGCTGCTGTGAAAAACTCGTTGAAAGCGATGGAAGAAGAGAAAAATATGAAGATCAAACGTCTGGAGGAGGAGAATGCTCATTATATGACCAAACTAGCAGCAACACAAGGTGAAATGTTGGTACTCGAAGAAAAGCTCGAAAAAGAAAAGGTTCAAGCGAAGAAGGAGAAGGCTTCAGCGGTATTTGCCATGGTGTTAGGTGAAAAGACTGCGCTGTGGCGATTAAGAATGCAACACCGAGCTTTCACACAAGCAAAAGTACATGCTAATTTGTTGCGACTGCAAAAAAATCAAGAGCAAAGTCGAGCGGAAGAATTAGGAATGCTGGAAGAGCGGCTGCGTGATGACTACATGGCAAAATGTGATGAAATGACCCAGACACTTCATGATGAACGTCTTGAGACAATACAAAGGATGAAAGAAGAGCACGACAAGGATCGAGAAGAGTTGCATGAATTCTACCTTCAAGAGAAGTCTCAACTACAAGAAGATCTTACAGCAATGCACACTGCACAGATGCAGCAGATGAAAGCAAAGTTTGAATCACTCTCCAAATCTGTCGAAGCTGAAGCACAAACTACAATTCAAGACCATAAAGCGGAGAATGATAAGCTTCAGCTGAAAACTTCCCAGTTAACAGAGGAACTCACAGAAATGACACAAAAGTGTGAAGTGATGGCAACCACTTTCGAAGATGAACTCATTGCGCTGAAATTGAACTGGGAAAGTAAACAAGACGACTGGAACATTACGAAGACAGCACTTCATGCAGAAATCCAAGCGCAACGCGATCAATTTGAGGAACAACTTAGCTCGGAAACGATGAAACTCGTGATGAACCACAAACATGAATTAGCGATATTGCAAACACGGTATGAAGCGGACACATTTGAGCGTGTTAAGGAGTTCACATCACAAATGATGATGATTTCGGAAGAGCTAAGTCAGCGACACACGGAGTTCCACACGACAGCAATCACTGTCTTGACGACGAAACATGAAATGGAGCTAGAGGAACAGATCAGTGCTGTGACTCAACGTTGGCAGCAGGAAATGGATGACCTGCGTGAAACCCAGGAGAAAATCCTTCAAGCCGCGGTTGTGAAGGCGGAGTTAAAGGCAAATGCCGAGCTGGAATCGATGAAGAAAGAAATGACCGAACGCAAGGGTACAGCAGTTGTTAAGTGTACATCCAAATGGCAGCGAGCGATGGAGGAGCTTCAAGAACGACAGGAAGTGGAGAAGAAGCTAGCCTATAACGAAGGTTTACAGGATCGCGAGAAGGAATGGCAGCAGGCTGCAGTGCAAATCAAGGAGAGGCAACGAGAGGAACTTGATAAAGTGCAACAGGAGGCTGTTGCTGCAATCAAAGCAGCAGAAGAGCGTCATGAAATACGATTCCAAGCACAACTCGCTGAGCTAAAGGCAAAGTTAGAAGAGCAGCATGCTCAGGAACTGCAGACCCTCACTGAGGAAATAACTTCACGGGAGCGAGAACGATCGCAAGAACATTTTGACGCGAGTGCTGAGGTGATGGAGCAAGAATTGACAGCCAAGTGGACAGAGGAGCTTGAAGAACAGCGGACCCGGCTGGAAAATGTGTTTGCTGAAGAAAAATCACGCCTGGTTGTAGAATTTGGCAAAGAAAAAGAAACAGCGCTCCAACAACTGCGTGATGCCCATGATGTACAACGTGAACAGCTCGACCAAGCGTGGACTAAGAAACTCGACGAACTACAAACGAGAGCTGCGGATGCCCACGTAAAAGAATTGGAATCACTACATGATACATTCGACAAGGAAAAAGATGACCTAGCAAAACAGCTCCAAGAAACCTATTCAAAACAATTAGAGGAGCAACTTAGTAATCAGGAAGCCAAACTACTGCGTGACCAAGAAGACGCGATCTCACAAGTTCAGGAAGATTCCGAAAAACTCATCGAGCAAGTTGAACGAGCAATGACCGAACTGAAAAAACAAAAAGAACATCTCGAAACGGAATTGCTTTCGCTCCGTTCGGCTCTTGAGGAAGCTGAGGATGCTCAATTTGATGCTCTAGAAAGTTTCAAGAAACAACAAAAACAAGCTGCATTCCACGTTCTGCACCTCATCATGCGTGCAATGAAGAAAATTTCCGAGGAGACACAAGCCAGTCAAATCTCCAAAACCGAGATGGAAAGCAAAGTTAATCGACTCAAATCCAAACTATCCGACGAAAAATCTCGTTGGGAACAGCTCATGGCTCGAATTCACGAAACGTGGTCCCAAATACAATCGCAACATGGTGAAATGACTCAAACTCTGACCAACTACAAACGTGATGAACTGGTAGCCCATCGAAGCTCAAGTGCGGTGTTATCCAACGAAATTGCCATTGTCACGAAACAATTGGAAGAAGTGGAAGAGATGAAAATGACGTTAGAAAGGGACATCGAGTCTCTACAAACCGAAGCTCAAACTATCGAAATTTCACTTCGAGATTTAATGGTACAGTCCGGCGGCATCAATGGATCATTGAATATGGCGACGGTAGCAAAAAAACGTCGTCTGAATGAGGAATTTGAGGTACTTTTGGAGCGGATTGAAAAAAAGAAAGCAGAAATTCGTACTGTGGACCAAACTTTAGTGTCACTTCGAATTCGACGAGAAGAAAAAGAACAAGAAATGAGGGTCATGGAACGCAAGCTAGTCGAAATTCTCGTACAACAGCAGAAGCAAATGTTGCTTCTAGTATCTGCTGTCCGGGAAGTCTCATTACCTACTTTTGAAAGTTGATAATTCTGAATCTTAGGAAATTATTTATCACAGAATGAGGTGGAATTTATTTTGGGCTCTTATTTCGGGGTGGACTTTTCTTCTTCCAGACGTTTGCGGGCTTCAGTTTCCACTAGTGCGGCGACCTTGACAAAAAGTGGTGAGATAAGGTTGTTGTTTTTTAGAATTGGTACCTACCCGACGTTCTTCCATGTATTTGCTCTGTAGATAGAAGCCGTAGTATGCACCCGCTAGTCCACCACAAAGAGCAAATATGGCACGTCCAGTAGAGCTGCCGCCACCAACGTTGACGCCGCCCCGAGGTCCGCCTGCCATCATTCCTGGTGCCCCACTCATCACGTCAAAATAATTTGTGGTGTGGCGCACATTTCAGTAAATAATATGTAGTGTGCACCACACTACATATTATGCTGCACATCAGGTACAGTTGTGGACAACAACTTGTGGTAGTCTCGAAAAGCGTTATGATCACTTATGCATTGCATTATCAATGACTCTTTAATACAGCAAGTGGTCATTGGTGCAACTTGGTACTGAAAAAGTGCAAAACTGTTGCCAATCCAAGATTTCAATCTGAACGAAGATAGCATCACCGATGTTCTGGCTTGAAGGTTCCTCACTGTCAGTTTCGAATTACCAAGGTGCACAATTTCAAGAATATTAAGAAACATGACGAAATCTGAGCCCAAGCTTAGTGAGGCAGCGGTAGCAGCACCACCACATTCACGGTATCCTGCACTCAATTCGATTCAGATTGGTCTCTTTCGGTTGAGCTCGATTACTGCCGTGGTTACTTGGATTGCCTTTGGAGTCGCCCTCGGCGCAGTGTTAACCAAGTCAAATAATCACAAGAATACTGATAAACGAAAGACCACAGTGGAAACTCTAACTAACCAGGATCCAGGATGGTTTCTGGGTGGAAACGACCCGGAACACATCCTCACGTCGCTACCAGCAATCCAATCGCTTGACGAACTGCCCCAACATTGGGACTGGGGCAATTATAACGGCACGGGCATCAGTCTCACGACAAGTGTTCAGAATCAAATGGTTCCACGTGCTTGCGGGTCATGTTGGGCATTTGCGACCACCAGCGCGCTGTCAGATCGGATACGTATTGCCAAATTTAAGCAAACCGGTTGCGTTGACACAGAAGTGCTGCTGTCATCCCAAGTACTTCTTGATTGCGGAATGCGTTCTTTTGGTTCATGCCGTGGCGGAGACCCTCGATATGCACACAAGTGGATCCATGAAAACGGAATCGTTGATTCAACATGTAGTCCGTACATCGCGTCGCATCCATCTTGGATTGGCAGTGGGGACTGCGCTACCACACAATGTCACACTTGCACAATGAACGGTGATTGTTTTGTGGTAGAAAACCCGACGAAGTACCTCATCTCGGAGTATGGTACGCTAAATTTCACAACATCGGAGGAATTCCTACTGCAAGCGATGAACGAGATCTACCACCGTGGTCCCATTGTCGTGAGCATGTACTCATTAACACAAGAGTTCAAGGAGTACCAAGGGGGGTATATTTTGCGAGACTCGAAAAAGTATCCTGGAACAACCCATGTAGTTAGTCTTGTAGGTTGGGGCACCGATTCTGAGACTGGAGTCAAGTTTTGGATCGTGCGTAACTCGATTGGGACACATTGGGGTGACCATGGCTATTTTCTCATCGAACGGGGCGCTAATACCTACAACATCGAAAATAAGGGTGCATGGGCCGTACCCGTTGTGTAGATGACAACGTGAGAACTTGGTTACACCATCATGACGTAGCAATTTCATGAGTTTGTACTTGGCCGAGTTTACATTACTCGCTCCAAAGTTCAATATTCGCTGTTAATGCTGGTACAAGAAGGTCATGCTGAAATACTTGCTGCTATAGTGGTCCGTCAATGACAACTTCGCCATTTCCCCGACCCCAACGATGAAAACATGCGCCGAATATTGTGGTAGTGAATTCTGGATTGCATTGTACGAATGATAATCTCCATATTCAAGTTGAAGCACCAAAGTGTATCATTTCTCGTGGCGAACCTTTTACCGACGTTAAATCACGTTGTCAGACATCGAAACGCTATCTTGTTGAAGTTATCAACAATGCCATTAATGGTCGTGCTCCATGTTGAGGTCGCCATTGACACAAACCCCTTCACAGCCGATCGATCCAGCCAGCGCGCTTGATTGCGTTGGAATGGGAAGCAGCGCTCCAGAAGTGAGTGACTCGTGTCCGGGGCTCCTGATCATTGGACACCGACCACAGCATTGTGGGACGGGAACCCGATAACCATGTCGGTAGCTGCTAGGAGCATTATGGGTTTCAGGCAGTTCAGCAATTGCAATGGTATTGTTGTTTCGTTGTGAAAGCATCGTAAAAGGCACAGCAGTGCTGTCAGCACATTTTGTCTTGCAAATCTCACCTGCCCTTTTGATGCTCACTAAGAGCAACCTGACCGTTACAGCTTCAAGATCGACTCATATATTCTTTTTCCTCTGATTGGCCAACGCGGTGCGTCGTGGTTTAATAGCCAATCAGATCGGGTCACGTCGCGATAATGTATCCATCCTCTCTGCCCCGATCAAAAACGTGTATGTGTCTTTCCAAGGACAACGAGCTCCTCACCGAGAACATAACTCCTCTCACTTGCTCTGCCCCACTCCACAATTTTCTCCAGTTTCATCAAGTCCAGCACGATGGCAATCACTGACAAGTCAGATCTTCCACTATTGCAACCTCGCACCAGCACACTCTTCAATGCCAAAAACAATCCACAGACTTCAACGTCGCCATCACTGCTACAATCGACTTGGGAGGGCATCCGCACAGACCGCTTTAGACTGCGTTCCATTGGTTCTGTCCTCGGGTGGATCGCGTTGGGCAGCTTCGTCAGCTCGGCGGTGGTTGCACCCAAGCAGCTGGTCGACTACACACACAAAGGGATGTCGATGCACGCTGTGCACGACCAAATCGACTTGCTAGCAGCATGTGCTTCGACAGGCAGTGCAAAAGGAGAGGGTGACGTAGCAGAGGTGCAAACCAACAAGGGAGCTGGATGGTTCCTTGGCGGCAACGACCCCGAGCACCTGCTCACTTCGTTACCCGAAGTCACGTCATTTAACGACCTACCTGAGAATTGGGATTGGCGTGACTACAATGGAACGGGTATCAGTTTAACAACCAGTGTCATGAACCAAATGGTGCCACGTGCTTGCGGGTCTTGCTGGGCGTTCGCCACGGTTAGCGCACTGTCGGACCGAATTCGGATTGCTAGGTTCAAAAAGACTGGTCGGTTGGATACGGAGGTGCTGCTATCGCCGCAAGTCTTGTTGGACTGTGGAATGCGTTCTTTCGGCTCGTGTCACGGTGGAGACCCACGGTATGCGCACAAGTGGATTCACGAAAACGGCATTGTTGACTTAACTTGCAATCCCTACATTGCTTCGCACCCATCGTGGATGGGCGGTGGTGAATGTGCTGCAACTCAGTGTCACACGTGCAACCTGAAGGGCGAGTGCTTCGTGCTTGAAAACCCGGTCAAGTACCACATCTCTGAATATGGCACTCTCAACTTTACCACATCGGAAGAGTTCCAACTGCAAGCAATGAACGAGATCTACCATCGCGGCCCCATCGTTGTGAGCATGTACTCACTGTCACCCGAGTATCGGCAATTCAAGGGAGGCTACATTCTACGCGATTCAACCAGTATCCCGGTACGACTCACGTCGTGAGTATCGTTGGATGGGGCACTGACGCCAAGACGGGTGTCAAGTACTGGATCGTCCGCAATTCGGACGGCACCAATTGGGGTGACCATGGATTCTTCCTCGCCGAAAGGGGTGTGAACATCTACAACATGGAGGGTCACGGTGCCTGGGCTGTCCCGATCGTGTAGAACTATGTTGAAGTCATGTAACGAATTGTAACTCGAGGACTATTTCCAAGAATTGGTACTGCTCTCTTTTTGATTAGCTCCTCTCCGCCTCAGATTTTGGTCATCACTCTATCGGAAATCACAATTTTAAATGATGTTACTTCGGTCGTGGAGATCATCACGTAGTGGCACCAATTGCCGCGCTCTGAGTGTATTGAGTGGCATCTCGGAAGATCTACTCGTCAGCACCAGCATCGGACACCAGATCGGGGGCGAGTCGCATTCTGCGTTGGTGGATAGTTTGGTAAAGACGAATGTGGTGGCTGCTGGTTCGCGACTGGAGGCGGCGCTGAGGCATGTGGATCGCGGGAACTTTGTAGCACCGGCATTTCGTGACTCGAGCGAGCGATACGCTAACCGCCCGTTAAAGATTGGCACAGTAGCTACAATTTCCACGCCGCAGCAGCACGCACAGGTGCTGGGACTGTTGGAACCGCACCTGCAACCAGGGATGACAGCAGTGGACGTGGGCTGCGGATCTGGCATTCTTGTGGCTGTAATGGCTCATTTGGTGGGACCAACGGGCTTTGTCACCGGTGTTGATATTGTCCCGGAGCTGGTGGAGTTTTCGAAAGGGAATTTGCAGCGTTGTCTGGGCAAGGAAGCAGCAGATAAGCAAACGGAGATCATCGTTAGTGCTGGGAAGCAAGACCTTGGCCTGCCGTCTGATGGTCGGTATGATTGCATCCACATCGGTGTTGCAGTGGAAACCAAGGCAGAAGCGGAGAGATTTTTAGAATACCTGAAACCTGGTGGTGGGCTACTGATTCCACTTGGTGGTGCGGGTGCGGAGCAGAAACTGGTTAAGGTGAGGTGTGCTGCTATGTAGTGATGAGCTTCTTGTAGGAAGCTGACATTATGTGATTTTATTGTACAGATGACGAAACTTGCTGATGGAACTGTGGACAAGCGCGACATCATGAGCGTTCTTTGCCAGCCTATGCTCGACAGCATCCCTGTGGAGGTAGTCCAGGAGACTCGCGCTGAAAAGCTGGCACGGGTGGAAAAAGCTCTCACGCAGTGGCGTGAAGGTTTTGAGGCCAAAAACGGACGGAAACCCACTCGAGACGATCTCATGGGGAACGCTGAGTCCAGACAGTTGTTCCAAGACTTTGCCGCACTAAGAAAGTAGATGGAAGCTGAATGATCACAAGGAGCCTATTTCATTGTCGAGCTGGAGTTCGATGGTCATGTACTTCCCACACAAATTGTGTGTTGTGTCACGCATGGGCTGCTGCCTTGGTTTTCTGCAGGAGTTGCTCCGCGAGTTCGATTTGCTGAGTAATGTGCTCACGCTGGGTCATTCTTGCGTAACGGGGCGGATTTTCTGGCGTCACAAACGCTGGAAGTGGTTCCACAACGGTGTCACCGTTCGTGCCGTTAAAGCGCACAATGGACTGGCGCTTCTTCTTAGAATTGCACACACGATGCTGCGCAGCACAAAGTTGACTGAGTCAAGAATTGAATATTCTGACATGTCTGCATCGTACCTCAGTCGCAACTAACACTCCATTGGTCCAGTGTTCGAGCATGTCACCAACCATGACGAAGAGTCTGTCATTGGAATGCCAAGTCAGTCGCACCATTGATCAGATTCAAACCTGCATAAGTTGCATTACCTGTCGTCACAGGCAGGGGCTTCAACCCAAACACCCTGGCGGTTCAGCAAGTGCAAACCTTCCCCATTCTGGTGGATGATTGTGAAACATTCAAAGTCTGTGTGTGAGGCAATCCCCACCGTAGAATTCTCAACGACTGCATCCGTCTCAGGGTACGTCAGCAGTCGCATGAATGCTTCAGCTTCTTCATCCACGTGTTGCTTCAAATCCCCAAACAGCAACCAAGTCAGTACAACATTATCCGAAACTACAATTACCAAAGAAGATACCGCACACTGTACCAAGAAGGTGTCCGCTTGCAGCCCGAGCATCTCGGCAAAGCTTTGGAATAGTACTGTCGATAGCTTGGTAGTTTCCTCATACAGTGCATACACGTCCTCGCGGAAGCGAGGTACTTCAGTTGGCCAAACATTTGGACCCAAACTTGATCCCTCCTTCACGTACGACTGGGGGAGCTCCCTCGCGAGGTCAAAGCCTTCCAAGTGTGAAACCACATCCGGTTGATACTGTACCAAACAACAACGTCAATAACCTCACACTAGCAATTTATCTACAAGTTCTATCATACCGATGGCTCCTCGAACATGGGTGTCCAGCCTCGAGCATTTGGTGAGCGTTTGCAGTGGTACTTTTGCTTAATGGCATCCGGTAGTGCAATAAACTCGTCTGCTCGACGGTACGCCGCCTGTACCAACTGATTGGAAACTACTCCCTCCGTTGGGACAGTGAAGAAGCCCGTTTCGACGCAGGCAGAGCGCATGGCGTTCAGGATCTGCGTCTTGGTCTCAACCGACACGTTGCGATCGTCGTTGGCAGCCGCTACCAGTGGGGAAACGTCAACGAGTGGCAGCTGTTGCAGTGCCACTTTGGTCGCCGTCATTACACTCGGTGACGAGAAGCTCCTGGTGCCCACCACCACACGTGAAGAAAAGCCGAGACATGCTCTCCACATGGTAAATTCCAAAGTGATGACTTCGACTAGCTACAGCTTCAACATGATGTGGCGCACTTAACATTCGTGTTTTTAATGTGCTTCACACCAAGTTCGACCTACCACCTCCATTAGCCGATCCGACATGTCGTACCTCTCCACGTCGACGCATTTTAACAACTGGATCTTCTCGACGGAGGAGCTCTCGCGTGTGCGACGTCTGCAACACGTGAAGACCAAACGTGCGTTGCGTCTGGAGCGTGAAGAGTCCCAGAAGCCTGAGGCAAGCGCTGCTAAAAGCCGTAAAGCCAGGTCATTTGCTGCTCTTGTGCCTCGCTCATCAACTGCTGTGCGCGATGCTTTCGATTGGAACGATGAAGTGGATGTGGAACTATCAGGGCTAGAGGAGGCAGAGGAGAAGGCTAATCTACAGCTCACGCCGCTACTGGAGTTCCTAAGCCCCGAACAGGAGACGCTGCTCCGAGAATTCTATGAGGAGAAGATCCAGGAGAGCTGCAGTGCCCAGTTCCTGCGTACGTCTGACAAGGTTAAGTGCTGTGCCATGCTGCTGTTCAAGAGGTTCTATCTGAGCAATAGTGTGATGGAATTCCACCCGAAATATCTCGTTCCGACAGCTATCTATGTAGCTGGAAAGGTTGAGGAGCAGTACATGTCGGTGGACACAGTCGCTGACCAGCTCCATGTGGACCACAAGTTCATCATTGGACATGAAATGATCTTGTTAGAGGGAGTACGCTTCCAGCTTATCATGTACCACCCGTTCCGCACGCTACTGGGATTTTTGGACGACTTCCGCGCTTTTGCAAAGCAGGTATTAAACAAGGACCTACCTGCGACGGTTTTACAAAAGCTACACGCCAACTCGACGGCGCTCTTGAACGACATGCTGCTCACAGACTTGCCACTACTGCACTACCCGTCGTATTTGGCCCTTGCAGCGCTTTGGCATGTGACTGATGAGGTTGCTGCCAGCTGTGGTGAGAAGGCTTGCGGGCTCGCCAGCACCGACGTATTGGACTACATCAAACGCAGCAAATTTTCCAAGGATCAACCAGTCGACGAGGTGTCGAGTCGACTGATGCAAATTACATATACGTTACAAGCTACGAAGACTGAAAAGGGAAATAGTGGTGACGACGCATTGCAACACCGCGCCAAGCAGGTCAAACAGATCTACAAGAAGTTAAAGCAGTTCCACAAGGATGCCGAGAAGAAAGAAAAGAAAAAGGATAAGAAAGGTGACGGCAAGAAGAAAGACAAGAAGCGCAAGAGTGAATCCAAGGGTGATACGAAAAAGGTTAAGAAACACAAGAAGGATAAGGCCTAAATGCGTAGTACATGTAAACTTAAAAAGCAACTGAATCACCGAAGTGGACTGCTCGCATATGGCGGCATCAATGAGAAAGTCAAGACTAACACAGCTGCGATATCATTGTACATCAATCTTCCATTGTTGCTATTCCGTCTCTTCTTCGTCTTCCTCTTCTTCCTCATCATCGCTGTCTACCTCCTGCTGCTCTGCTGCTAGCTTCTCGCCTATATGCACCACAATTAAGCATGGTCAGACCACTTTTTGTCTCACAAACAACATTGACGCCAAACGCACGTAAAATCTCGACAATGGCGTGCTGTGTGCGCCGCTCCAGCTTCCGCAGCATAGGTGCGATGTCGCGTTCCATGTCCCAATTGGCACGCTTGGGTGCGAGGTTCAGCAGTTCATCATCGCTCTCGTCCTCAGTCTTTGCGTCTTCTTCCTGAACTTGAGCTACCTTCTCCACCAGATCCTCAGACTGGTCGGCTCCATTGGTGTCAGTCTGGACCACCGGCGCGTCCGCCGCGGGTTGCAAAGCTGCAACGACCAGCTCACCTGCTTCTCCATTGTTACTATCACCGCGCTCCTTTCTAGCCTTGGCCTCGCGCAGCAGCTTCAGCCGCTTGGCACGAGGCATAACATTGTCTGCCATTTAATCCCCCCACACGAGCAGTGTTGTTTTTGACACAATTTTTAATTTATTAACGTAAAAAGCGTCGGTAATAATGTAAAAACCCAGTTATTAAGTAAAAATCTTTGGGAGGCGTAAAAAGTCAGCTAGACGCCCGACAAGCAGGGATTGATAGTAGTTCGATTTTCTTCCAAACTAATATATCATTTCATTATTAGCGGCTTCAAAACTAATAGTGAGCTATTAGTTTCGTTTTTACCTCCTCAGCTACAATAGTAGTAGTACTATAGTAGCTAACTATTAATAGTCGACCACCGAAAACAATTCGATCACCGAAGGACGCAACCACAGAATCATGACTCCGAACTGTCACTGGTAGTAGCCTCCATGCGTCGTATCTCTTTTCGGTTGTGTCTCAGCACAACCTGCATCTCAGCGCGGTGGTTGTCCGTACGCGTGTGCAAGCTGCTCATGACAATCCCACCAGTTGAGAAGACACGTTCTTGGAACGCGTTAGAGGGAGCTCTCCCCAACCAAACACGGGCTAATGCCGCTATGGATGGAAATAGCGTGCTTCCAGATTCGCGGAACCATGACAGGATATTGACGTGCTCACAGATGGCTTCAACTCTCCAGCAAATGGCGCCGCCACTACGGACCAGCAGCAACCGGGTCTAGTCGTCGTCTCTGGTCTTTGTCTTGTCTACCGACTGGTGCAGCGCAACAGTGACCCAGCCCACCGTGTACTGCAGCCACTCCTGCAACACCTTGTCAGCTTGGTCACAAAGCGTAGATAACGGAGTTGTTTCGGGAGTCACCATTGATATAGCAGCTCCACAAATCACCTTGTCATTATCAACGCACGGAATTAAATCAATGTTCGGTGATACAGTACTAGCCGGAATGTTCGCGGAACTAGTAGAGGCCGCGTTCACTGCACAAAACACTTCTCGATGCGAGTCAGCCAACATTTTCTTGCCAGCGGCGATGGTTCGGTCGGTACTGTCGTCAATTACGCCCTTCTCCCTAGCTTCCTTGTCGTTTCCATCTTTACTACACTCTTGTTTTGAAGTCGGTTCTACAGGCGAGGAACGAGGAGATCTTGGAAAATTGAAGAATGAAAGCTTTACACGAGCGTCCACCGTGGCAAATTAAGCGACGTTATATATCAACACAGCACCGAAATGCGGGTTGGTGCGACAAAAGGCTCATTCTTGCGATCCATGTCGCTCAGTAGTGAGCAAGCAATCACACAGTAAAATTTTCACTTGATTCAAACAAGAGCTGAGCTCTGTTAGTGCTAGCCTGCTGCACTGCTGACCTAGAACGCGCTGGTCAAAAGGGAAGATCGCAAGCCTAAATTCCTTCCAGTAATCAGATAGTAGTTCGATATTACTATCGGACCAGAAGCAAAAGTAATAGCTACTATCGTAGTATTAGTTCATACACTCCGTTAAACTAATAGCAACACTAGTAGTTTAATATTAATTTGATATTAATTATTACCAAAATATTACCATATGTTTAAATTACTATCAATCCCTGCCGACAAGTCGTGCTTGTATCTCGAGAAATGGAGAACCTCAACTTGAGCACCAAATAGGTTATCACCGGTGAACAAGTGGCGAAATAACCTGAAGATAGCCAGGGCAATCCACTACGCCATCGCACGTGCACCTCATTAGCAACACTAACAAGAACGAGGTGGCTCTGGTCGCACCCGGCACGGTGTTTAGCATGATTACAAGTTCTCGGGCACTGTCGAGTAAGCCAAGCCGTTCAAACCAACGTCCGTTTCCGGCGCCAAACACGCGTTCATGGTGTAGTTAATGAGTAAGGCGAAGTCGTTCCAGCTAGAAAAGGTCTCGTGTATGGTTGTGCGAGATGACAGGAGCTTATCGTCAAAGAGGTCAAAGCACGCCATCACTATCGTACCTCCAGCTTCAACACCTATTTCGCTCAGATTCCTTACACAAATATGGCAAGGACATCCTGGAGATCTAACGTGCACTTCACCGTAGGTCAACGTGATGTTCGACATTTATGTGAACAGTATTCTATTCGTGTCATATGTGAAAAGCCGTCGCTCAATGCGGGACCGATCACGCTCATGTGATCTCTTGCTGTACAACGCGATCACATGGTGGCTGGATGCGAGGCATGCAGATACAAAGGAAGCTTTGAAAATGCTATAATGATGCGGGATATGGTTGCTTTCGTAAGAACAAGTTTAAACCCCTAGTGTGACGGGGTCACACGAGCACCTTGCTTAGAGGAAGCGTGCTATTAAGAGTATACAAACTCTAAGTGAACGGCAGTTCACTAGTCCCTGGTCTTATCAGCCAGTCATGCGGAACACGCGTTTTCTTTCGTCCAATCAAAAAAGAGTGACACCCTTTCTCGAACAATAGCGCGGCGGTTTCAATACATTTGCTGTTTAAAGCGCTAGTCGTTCTTCCATAGATCGCATCACTCTTTTTTGATTGGCTGATAAAACCGGGTATAAAAGTGAGGTTTTATGGACTTATTAGAAGTAAAGATTAGACTAAAATCCTCTAGATTAGACTCTAGATTAGAATCTAGATTAATCTGTTCACTAGTCCCTGGTCTTAGGGGACTTAATAGCCAGTTTAGCGTAAGTTTTAGACTGATTTATTTATAGTTAATTAGGTCCATTTGGCCTGTAATACAAATTACTAATTAACTATAATTTGTTTCTATATATGCATATAAAAGTAGGTCAAATACGATTGGTTGGCCCTCAGCCACCCGCCTACGTGGCAGTGGTGTGGTCCACACCTGGAGTGTGTTCCACACCACTCACAACAGAGTATCTAAAACGAATACTCACAAAAGCATATCAGCTTCTAGAGGTGGTACCCTTTCTAGGGTACCCCTCATGTAACCCCGTTACACCCCCCCACTTAGGTTGGAAACACCCCCAATCAATGAGGAGTTAGGAAGAGAGCGCCGCTCTCTTTCCTGTCCTTGTCGATTCTCATCGATGAGCCACCGTTGTGGCTTTGAGGCTTCATTAAGCCTTTCGCGCTAACGCCAGCACCCGAGGTTTCAACGTCAACCTCTTCCTAGATGCCGAAGAAGGCAAGCACCCATGGCGCTTCGGCGCCTTTTAAGTCTAAGACCGCGAGATCGAAGACTGCAAAGGCCAAGTCGAAAGACAAGGCCACTCCGCGCAAGGAAGTCCGCAAGGCGGCTTCCGAGGCAGCCAGCAAGCGCACCGCTGCTGCTGCCAAACAAGGAGAGAGCCCACGACGTAGCCGCTCGCGCTCCTTGTCGCCCGACGATAGGCCGAACCCTCGGTTCACCTATCGGGACCACAGTCCTGGGGCAGAGTCCCCGGTTTTCGATATCCCTATGGTCACGGGATCAGAGTCTGATGGGGACTCTCCTGGATCCACTAAGGATCCAACTCCTTCTCAGGATGCTCCTTCACAGGACGCTCCTGCTGATGATACTGAATCATCCGAGGCAAAGGCAGCTTCGACGAGCTCGCCTGCCAAGAACCTTACCTTAGCCGAAGGTAAGGCTCGAGCCCAAGCTGCGAAAGCAGTTTCTTCAAAACGGGCTGATGATGGTGCCGCTGCTGCTAAGAAGCGCGCAGCCCCTCAGACTCCTCCTCGTGAGTCTGCTTTCTCGAAAGACTACCACAGTCTATTCGACTCTTCTTCGGACGAGGCCGAAGAGGAGGGGGCAATTACCGAGCCCCAAGAGATCTCCAATGATCTCGATGAACAGCAGGAGCACTATCAAGCTTCTCAACTGCAAGGCGCTCCTGCGCCTCCCACGCCGGTGTATCCCGTGGATACTACCCACCGGATGCGGGGTCTGGGTCTCCAATGTTCTTGGAGCACCTTAAGGCCCCTCGTGGTCTTAACCATGGGCGCACTTCGCGTGGCGCCTATGAGCGTGTCTCGGTTCAAGGCGAACCACTCTTTGTCAATGACATTGAGGCCGCTAGGTGTGTGCTGCTTGCACCGCACCGAATTCCTCTTAACACCTCTACTCCGGCATTACGGATTATCCGGAATCTAATTTATAGAGGTGAAAATATTCCGAGAACTCCATAACTGATCGCCATCGATCGAAACTCCGCATATAGAACTTTGTATGTGATAAATTATGATAGGTCAAACGTATGCTGCGAAGGACCGTGAGACATGGGATTTGCAGAAAGTGGATAGGTTACGGATATAAATATTGAGGAGGACTCCTGAGAGCCTCTCATTTTGAAACCAGCTCTCCAGTGAAGACCATCATTCCGGCTAGACATGTTCGTTGTGGAAAAAACTTTCAAGCAGGTGTGGCGGGAGCTGAGCAAGCAAGGATGGACCTACAAGAGATCGACGGGGTTGAGCATCGAACATAGGTACATTCCTCCGAGTGGAAGCGTCAAAGGGGTGGAAGGTGAAGACTATTTTGTTGGTACGTTTATGATAATGACAGTTATGTAATTCGATTCTAACATACTGCTATCTTACTAGGGGAAATCAACCTCCTAAGTTTCTGCCGTCGTAAGGGATGGCTGGAACTGCCTCAGGCTCCCATAATTCCGATGGTATCGACAACGGAGGGCACTTTGACAGTGGATATAGCATCAGCTGCGGATGACACGGTGACGGTGAGTGGCACCGCCATGGTCGGTGACACAACGACGATGGGTGGTACTTCAACTACGGATGACACGGTAGAGAGGACTGTAGCTCGAATGAAGTCGACTCGCCGCCCGGTATTGCCTGAAAAACGAAAGAGACTGGATACCACTGCGAATGAGAAGCGTCGCCGGACGGGTAAGCTCAGTGTATATTATATCTAGCAGGTGTGTATAGCTAACATTAAATTGGTGTTACGGATACAGCAGATAACTCTATTACGGATGTTCCACCACAGATTACAGGACGTTCTGATCAAACTATTCCGGATGTATCTGTTTTGGTTACGGAGGATCCTGGACGCGTTGTTACGGAGGTGGTGGATCCAGTGGAGCGTGTTTCAAACGGCGTCTCACTTGACGATTTTGATTCTCCAAACTTTCTGGATGCGCTCAAACGAGACCGTCTCTTTGAAGTGGTAGACTCTGGTGATCACAACATTGGAGAAAACGACTGGTTGTGTGCACTTGACTCTGACGCGGAAGGTGACGAGGATTCGATACTGAATGACGAGGTGGATGAAGAAGATGGCCAAGATATCGTGGAGGAAGATGATGATCAAAGTGAGGAGGATACGGCTGATGTACCTTGTGATGACGATATTCCTTTGGAGTTCGAGTTGACTGATGATGAATTGACCAGGCTTCAGACAAACGGGTGGGATATATTTGATGACCAGCGATCGCATCAAGTGCTCCATGATGCAGCACCATTGTACGACGGACCAACTGGGCCAACACGAGCTGCACTCGCATATGCAGAGAACCCTCTCGCAATCTTTTTTTCTTTCTACCTAAAGAATTGTGGAGAAAAATTGCAGAGGAAACAAACAAATTTCGAGTTGAGAGTATACCTGAAATTGCACAAAAAATGCGTACCAAAGCTCGTCAACGACGTGAAAGTGTCCCCTCCACTGTGGTTCTACCAGTTGAAGATTATCAACTGAAGCTCCAACGGAAAAATCCCATTCAACCGCATGAGATTATTCGTTTTATTGGACTTCTTATCGCACGGACGCTCGAGCCACGACGTGAGAGCCTTAGTCGACATTGGATAACCAAGATTGAGGGCGCTTTGGCAAGAGGAACATTTGGGCAGTTCCTAAGTCGTGATCGATTTCACGATATTGCACGTTACCTGCACTTCAACGATAATGCCAAGCAATCTGATAGTGGAGATCGCGCGTTCAAGATACGACCTGTGATTCAGGCACTCCAAAAAACTTTTTTTCGTGGGTTTAGAATTGGCGCCCGCATCTCGTTCGATGAAGCAATGGTGCCGATGCGCCACCGCCGGAATCCGATGAGGCAGTACATGCCCAACAAGCCAAACAAGTGGGGTACAAAATTTTATATGACTTGTTGCGCGGAGACTGCGTATTGCTCAAGGTACGGTACCTACGGAGACTCCGTAGTATATAATATTACGGCTAATCCGTAATGTATTCGAAATGTGACGTATTATCTTCAGTGACATAACGCCCTTTTGTAATGTTACTCGTAGGTTGGATATTTACTGTGGGAAAGCAAACGCGGACGAAGATGCAGTGGCTCAGAGAGCTGTTGTCAAGAATCTCATCCAAGTGCTTCGGGGCCAACCAGCGCAGAGACTCATATGTACGGATAATTTCTATACATCCATTCCACTATCACACAAACTGCTCGGAATGGGCCATTCACACGTCGGCACTATTCGTAAAGACCGCAAAGGCTTTTGTCTCGGCATCGAGTTTTCGCAGAAGAGGCGACCCAAGCGAATGCCTCGAGGGACATACAAAGTGGCTATATGGCGAGATCATCCTGAGTATGTTGGTCTAACATGGATGGATAACAAGCCAGTAAGATTCCTAGCGACAGGTTGCTCTACGAGGCTAACAAAAGTGACCCGAAGAGAGCGCGATGGCTCTCTCTCGGAGGTGCCGTGTCCTCAGCTTGTAAGAGATTACCATGAAACAATGGGAGGTGTGGATACACATGATCAGTTGCGACTACAAAGATATTCAATTCAGCGGTCAATTCGTATGCGCAAGTACTACAAGACAATTTTTCTTGGGTTGGTGGATCTAGCGATGGTCAACGCGTTCATAGTGCACAAGATTGCTATGGCCCGCGCCGGAAAAAGCGTACCAACGCATGCAGCATTTATGAGACGCCTTCACACGGACCTATTGAACCAGACAAGCGAAGATTTTGTTGGAGGGGATGATATGGAGGGACTCGTTACGGAACCACTTCCTCGGACGGCTCATATGTTGGAGAGGACTGATGAGATGAACGGAGCTAAGCGCCGACAGTGGCTGTGTAAAGTCTGCTCAGCTTACGCAGGACCCGGCGTCAGAAGCTTTGAGACTAGTTACTTTTGTGCGACTTGTTCGCGTGCCAAAAAAGGAAGAGTGACATTGTGCGATAAGCCTCGTCGTAGGGAGCATGGTAGCGCACTCACGTGCGACCAAGTGTGGCACCAGAGCTGGAAAAACGGAACCGCGATTCCTCCTGACCTACAACACAAGATAAGATTTGTGAAGAAGCGTAGGCCAGAGGTCGAAAGTGAGATGGAAGCGGATGTGTAATGAGTGAATGTCATGTTTTTAAATGAATGATGTTTGTTTTGATGGGAAATCAGTCTCGTTTTTACTAAACACTAAACAGATTTGCAGGAGAATTTCATTTTAGGGTATTTTGGACAGTTTTTGTATTGCAAATCTTCTTTTATCAACCAATCAGTTGAGCTAGAGAAACTACGTGTCATGCAAAAGGGCTTAAAACAGTGTATATAGTACTGATTTCAAGGTATACGTTAATTCATATATTATAAATTACGGAGACTTCGGAATAATCTTCGGATTAGAGGGGTTAAGGAGTTCACAAGTCTCCGCAAGAACCCGAAAGACCGTGGTGGGCTCTTCCCCGTGTGGGGGTACCCTTGGGTACAGCCCGAGAACACCACAACCCAGACCCAGGCAGATGACCGGTTCTGGAGATGGGTTTCTCTAAAGAATTTCGCAGTTCAGGAGTTGAAAGAACTCCGGAAAGATCGTCTGCTGTCCTATGTCTTGGACCAGCGCGATCTTCGCATTGAGTTTGCCCACTTAGTCGCTAAGCAGCAACTCCACTCCGTCACGGAGGGACTTAGACAGCAGTCTAAGTCCAGCGCTCAACACGAGCGCGGGTACGGTCCGTCAGCCTAGGGACCGTACACCGTAAGGCGGCTAAGAAGCCGCGGACTACTTACGCCCCGGCTGTTGATCCCAGATCTCAACAGCCTTCGGGCAGTCCACCCGGAGCCGGTCTTCCGGCTCCCACGAGTTCTGTGACGAGGGGTAACCTCGCCACTTCACAAGCAGCTGGCACTTCCCAGAGCGCCGACGCTCTCGAACGCCCCGCTCCACACGGAAGTGGAACTCTTCGTTCAGATGAAGGAGGGCAGGAGAGGGTCTCACACGCGTTAGAGTATGAGGCTCTTTCTCAGCCTCTTCTTTCTGGACCCTCAACTTCGGGTCGGGACTCTGTGGGGTCCCTGTTAAGTGACGAGGTCCGTCAGCTTCGGAATCACGTGAACGTGATCGAGATAGCCCTTGGGCTTGGACCTGGTGGTCAGGCTGCCTCTCAGGCTGGCACGCCGGGGACCCTTGAGGTCCTTCGTCAGGACTTGGACGCTCTTGGTCGTGAGACTCATGAGCTCCATGGGCGCGTTGACCGCCCAGCTCCGGTGCTGCCTTGAAGGAGCTCCGTCGAGGCTTAGAGACTCTAAGCCATGAGGTGCATAGTCGTATGCCCTCTTATGAGCCGCAGGGGTATTCGTACCACTCGGCTTATGGGTATAGCTCTTACCCAAGCTCTTCCCATTCGGTACCGTCATACCCTTCGTATGACTCGTGTGGGTACCAGCCTGCGTTTCATTCACAGGCTTCGACACCGGCAGCTCCGGTTGTCCAGAGGACTCAGCCTCGTTTCGAGGAGGTGAGCTCTCACCTTGGTCTTCCTCCGTCTGAGAAGGAAGACCCAGCGGATCGTGATACCACTTAAGACGCCCCACGTAGAACGTCGGGTGCGTCGCCATTGACTTTGGGAGGTCAATGGTGTACGCCTCGCCATGTCTGGCCAGGACCGCAAAGGGTCCGATGAAGCGGTGCTTCAACTTGTTGCTCTCTACAGAGCTAACCACCTTTAGCGGTAGGTTTATAGTGTCTAGTAGGACTAAGTCCCCTTTCCTAAACACGTTTAAGTTTCCCCTACTTTTTGTGTCAGAGTACTCCTTTTGTTTATCTTGGGCTGATTCCATTGCGTCTCTAACCCGGCTGATCAACGTCAGCCTGTTGTCGATAAATGGCGACAACTGTCTTTTTAAAGACTCGGGCTCAATTTCTGAGACCTGGGAGGAAAAGGCTTTCCGAGCCTCTCCCCCACTTACGATGGAGGCCGCGGTGCCTCCCCGCAAGGTTAGCGGCACCTGAGGGTGTCGTAACCCATTCAAGTAAAACGGGGTAAACCCCGTTGATGCGTGTACCGCATTGTTGAGTGCAAACTCAACCATAGGAAGCTGGTCCGACCAGGACCGAGGTGCTTCCGCACAGATACTGCGAAGAGTATCTTCGAGCACGCGGTTGACGCACTCCGTCTGACCGTCCGTCTGCGGATGGTCCGCAGTTGACATCGTCAACTTAGTTCCCAGTAATTGGAACAGGGTGTCCCAGAACGCACCCGTGAAACGCGGGTCTCTGTCCGAGACTATGGTCTCTGGTAGACCATGATAGCGGAACACGCTATCTAGGAACAGCTGTGCAGCTTATTTCCCGGTGACCTGGTCACGTACCGGAGCAAGATGCACCCTCTTGCTCAAACGGCAGACAAACACCAATATGCCGGTGTTGCCCTTGTCATCGGCTGGCAGGCCGAAGACGAAGTCGAGACTCATCGACTTCCAGCTGTCCGCTGGTACTGGTAGGCTCTGCAGTGGAGCCGAGGCGTGGCCCGAAGGCTTTACCCTCTGACATGTTTCACATGGCTTGGCATAGTGTGCCACCCACTTATACACGCGGGGCCACCAAAATGTTTGAGAGACCGCTTGGTAGGTCTTCTCTCGGCCAAGGTGGCCACTCATCGGCGCATCATGCGCCTCCAGAAGTATGTCATACTTCAGATCCTCGTCGTTTGGAACGACAACCCGAGGAGGATCTCTAGGGTCTACTCTGTAGTGGAGTAACCCATCGGCCAGCTCATAACGATGGAGCTGCGCCCGCTGTCGAGGCGAAAGCCTGTCGACTTTGGCGTCCTTGCCATCGGACAAGAACTGCACCAGTGGTGTGTAGTTCTCGTCCCCTTGATACGCCAAGCGTATCCGATCGTACAGATCTGTCGTGACCCGACTGACATGAGTTAGCTCATAGTCAGGTCGACGCGACAATGCATCGGCAAGCACATTAAGCCTGCCCGGCATGTATTCAACGAGGAAGTTGTATTCCGCGAAGAATGACAGCCACCTCGCCATCTGCTGCGACAGATGCGGCGAGTTGGTGGCAGTCCGCAAGGACGCGTGATCAGTATAGATCACAAAGGGCCTCGTGCCCAAGAGATGAACTCTAAACTTGACAAGAGCGTACTTCAACGCAAGTAGCTCCTTGTCATGAACGGGATAGTTCCGTTCGGCAGCCTTCAGCTGCCTGGACTGGAAGGAGATGACACGTTCGTGTCCTTCATCGTCCTTCTGCAACAGCGCACAGCCTATTGCATAGTCAGAAGCGTCACAGACGACGCTAAATGACTTGTTTTCGTCCGGCAAGGCCAGGACTGGCGCTTGCTGTTAGCTCGCCTTGATGCTGTCGAAAGCATCCTGGTGCTGTTGCTCCCAGACCCAGTCGGCATCCTTCTTTAAGAGATACGACAAGGGTCGAGCTAGTTCAGCGTACCCTGCGCTGTAGTTTTGAAGGTAGTTGGCCAAACCCAACCAATTCCGGAGGTCCTTCAGTGACCTCGGGGTCGGCCAAGCCGCTATGGCCTTGACCTTCCCTGGATCGGCGCGCACGCCGACCCTGCTGACAAAGCAGCCGAGGACTTTTATCTCCTCAGCTGCAAAGACGCACTTGTCGATGTTGGCATAGAGCTTGTTGGCTCTCATGACCTCAAACACTCGACGGAGGTGCTTCAGATGCACCTCCATAGCTGCCTGGCCACCTTCGTCACGGCTATGGACGAATATATCGTCAAAGTACGTCTGTGCGAACGTACGCAATGGTCTGAACAGTTGTGTGACCAAGCGGTTAAACGTCGCTGGGGCATTCGATAGCCCCTGTGACATCGCTAGCCACTCCCAGAGCATCCCACTCGGGGTGCTCACTGCGGCGAAAGGAATATCACTCTCCCGCATCAGGATCTGGTAGTATCCGTATACCAGATCCAAGGCACTGTACAGCATACAACCCGACATGTTGTCCAGCAACACATCCTTGCGAGGGATCGGCGTCTGTGCCGGTACCGTCGCATTGTTCAGCTTGTTGTAAGTGTGAACCAGACGCCACTTCCCGTTCGGTTTCCGAACGCAGAAGGTCGGCGTCGAGTGCGGGGACTTCGACTCCCGCACCATGCCCGACTTCGCCTTCTCGGCGAAGAAGGCATCTATGATCTCGCACTGCTCGCGAGGTAGAGGCCACTGCCTCGTGACACAGTACTTTGTGCCAGGCACGAGATCAATATCGTGCAGAACTCCCCGATCCGGCGGGAGTTGGGATGGTGGGTGTTTCGACACCACATCCGAGTACTCTCTCACAAGAGGATACACTGGATCCTCCTGGTTCTTGAGAATCCCAGAACCCAAGCGCGTTGCACGCTGCTTCGCGAACCCCTCCAGGACATCCTCGTCCATTACGGAGGAAGAGTTCAAATCTTCAGGAGAGGTCTCCGGCTTCAGGAGCACCATCTCCGCAATCTCTCCGGCCTTCAACTCGGCCAGGAAGTCCTTCATGGATAATTCCTCGAGGTTCAGCAGTGCTGACACCTCTGGCAGTGCCTCCAGATGGACGGCACCTGCCCTAACTTGACGACCGGACACGCCGTCGAAGACATGGCATTGCTCTTCGACCGGTCGTGCCGGTGGAGTCTCAGACTCCGAGTGTGGTACTTGGTTATCCACACGGGAGGTGCTCAACGACACCTCCACCCTCGTACTGGTCTTCTTGACCTCGAGTGGAACCACACGGCGCGACGACTCTCAGCGTTGGGACTTGCCGTCGTGGCAATCCCACACGCTTGGCAATGAGCCTTGGTCTCACGACCGGTTGCGAGGCTCATCGCAACATCTTCGTTGGAGTCCGTGACTCCCAATACTTCTTCGGGCGCGTAAGCGCCTTGGCGACCATCTCTGGCGCCCCAGTCCCGGACAGAGGTGGGAACATTACTCACCAAAGCTCTGTCGGAGACTGCGGGCCGACTAGCCCCAATGGCTTTGCCGCGCCAATCGATCCAGGGCTCGTGCTTTTCGAGCCACGGCATGCCCAGGATCAAGTCGTACTTGTCCATGTCTAGGCCAAGGAACGGTTCCGTGCTGTAAAAGTCATCAAACTTTACAGCCAGGTCCATACAGACCCCAGGTATGTACACCACCGTACCGTCGCTCAGTCTCACCGAGACCTGGCCCCTGCCTTCGCTTTCACGCAAAGCGTCGGCATACTTGTCGCCATTCCGTGCGACCGTCCGGCGTCGAGCAAAGTTCGTCGACGCCCTAGCATTAATGAGGATTCTGAAGGGATCTCCATATCCCTGTACACTCGCGTGTACCACGAGCAGTCCGCCGCTGCTCTTCCTCGTCTCGAGAGCACCCAGGCTCTCAGGGGCTAAGCCTCCATGGCGTGCGCCGTCCGCACTCCTACCATGGGGACTTAGATCTTCCCCAGTAGGGCGCCCCGCCCCTACTGGTGACCCCAGTTCCCCTGGCTCTTGGGTCGCGGCTTCTGCCACGGGCCCCTCGAGCCCCTAGGTTTGGAAGGAAACTTCCTTTGCCCTCCCGCAGGACAGGCACGTTGCATGTACCTGAGCTTCCTACATCCGTAGCAATGGATGGAGCTCTGTACGGCCGTACCCAGTTCCATGGGTACTGGCCCGGTGCTAGCTCCAGCTGCTGGACCTCCTTGCACTGCGACTGACGACACATTGTGGCCTTGCCACACCGACGCAGGAGTACGAGCCTGTCGGTGGCTGTACTCCTCTTGGAGGGCGGCTGGATCGCCTCCTCCATAGTGTTCGCATTCACGCGGAACAACTGTGTGCGGGATGGGCCGCCTTCAGGCCATCCATGAACACTATCACCTTGATGTGTTCAGATAGGGGGTTCCCTACCAGAGATGCAGCGAGTACTCGCATCTCCTGGATGTACTCGTGCAGCTCACACTTCCCTTGTTTACAGGCAAGGAAGCGCGAGCGCTGGCGATACTCATAGTTCGCCGGGAGGAAGGCGGCTATTAGCTGTTGACACAGCTGAGCCCAGGTTGTGAAACAACCCGGTGTTGTCGCCTCGCGCGTATACGCCCAGGTCTTCGCCCGACCTCCTAGGTTGGACAGGGCGAAAGCGACCCGAAGTCGCTCGGTCGAGATGAGAGCCGCATCCATCGCGAGCTCTACTTCCCTGACCCAGAAGTGGAGGTTCTCTCCCTCCTTCCCCTCATAGGGGTTAACCTTAAGCCTCAACGGCTTAGGTTGGGATGGCTTCATCTCAGCCACGGGGGCCTGCAGCCCCATGTACGTGGGCGATAAGCTCTCGTTCGTACGTGTCGAACGCCTCGATGCGTTCGACCTGCTCGGCCGGCGTAGCAGCCGCCAAGCTTCGGAGGGCATCTCCTCCAAAGATGCCCACCATCTTCCGGACCGACTCAAACTGAGAGACGGTCAAATGAGGGAACTCCACTCTATCCATCTTGGCTTTCGTTCGAGGGGCCACAGAGGATTCAGGTAGTCAATCTACCCGCGTAGGCGTGGATTGACTACAAGTGCTACCAAGTGTGACGGGGTCACACGAGCACCTTGCTTGGGGAAGCGTGCTATCAAGACTATACAAACTCTAAGTGAACGGCGGTTCACTTGTCCCTGGTCCGAGGGGACTTAATAGCCAGTTTAGAGTAGATTTTAGACTGATTTATTTATAGTTAACTAGGTCATTTGGCCTGTAATACAAACTACTAATTAACTATAATTTATCCTTATTATGCATATAAAAGGTAGGTCAAATGCTATTGGTTGGCCCTCAGCCACCAGACCTACGTAGCAGTGGTGTGGTCCACACCACCCACAACAGAGTATCTAAAACGAATACTCACAGAAGTATATCAGCTTCTAGAGGCGGTACCCTATCAGCGGTACCCCTCATGTAACCCTGTGACAACAGGAGCTTATCGTCAAAGAAGCCAATGCACGCCATCACTATCGTACCACCAGCTTCAACACCTATTACGCTCAGATTTTATACACAAATATGGCAAGGACATCCTGGAGATCTAACGTGCACTTCACCGTAGGTCAACGTGATGTTCGACATTTATGTGAACAGTATTCTAATCGTGTCATATGTGAAAAGCCGTCGCTCAATGCGGGACCGATCACGCTCATGTGATCTCTTGCTGTACAACGCGATCACATGGTGGCTGGATGCGAGGCATGCAGATACAAAGGAAGCTTTGAAAATGCTATAATGATGCGGGATATGGTTGCTTTCGTAAGAACAAGTTTAAACCCCTAGTGTGTTTCTACTGCATCTAGGATTGGGAATAATTTCGTCTGCTTTACCTTTCGAGCTCGGATACCATGGAGACGACTCTCCTGAGGAAAATTAGGTATGTTATCTGCTGGCAACTTTGTACGATCGGGAACTGGAATAGTATCCTGATAGGTACCGCGATTCGCATCACGTTCAGTTTGCGCATCATCTACGACTGACGTGTCCGTGATTGCGATTTCCCATACAGCAATGCAAGTCTCATCACCATCAATATCGCCTTCATTTTCACCCTCCACTTCATACTCGCCATCATCACCGTCAAGAGCAGCAGCAAACTCGACAGTTAACCAACGAGAAATGGCTTCCGATTGCTGTGGTGGTGTTTGAAGCACAGGTGTATTTCCAGCTCCGCAATATACCCGGTGTCTTGGATTTATTGTTGGTTCTCCGGTATCATTTTGAAGCCTTTTGCAGCGGTGATTTTGGATATCTGCCAGTCAAAAGTGATGAGCGGTGTCCGGAGTGTTCAATGGTAGGAGACACATTCTGGCGAGGGGTATTGCGCATGCTATGGCAATTAACACCGTTCCGTGGTAAGGTAAATACATCGCGGGATGTCGCAGTAATGGCAGAACCAACTCGGCTCACTAATTTACCATTCAAACAGCTTGATGATGATGCATCTCCTGATGCATTTATGCTGAAACTTTGATTGGGAGACAAGATGGAAGGTAGTTATGTCGAATCAAGTGACGCGGTCGGTTTCTCTGTTTCTCCACTGGCAGCTTTTGCTGTTGCTTTTGGGCGTTTTTGTTTCGCGAACATGCTGGCGCACAATTTGTCGCTTCAACGTTTTTTTGGCTCGAGTCTGGTTTCTTCATGGGGAATGAATAAGACCCAACTCGCTGAATAATCGCTCGCAAGTCGCTGTGTTCACAGCTATTGACAACATGGTTAGTGCCAGAACGGGCAACTTGTCGTTTGGCATTTTTCTCTGTAGATTGGTCCAATACTTCATGACAGAGACACAAAAATCTGTAAGAGGAAGACTACTGTATGTACCAACGATCCAAGCGGACATTTGACCACGCAGTTCTGTCACGTCTTCACTGATGAAACGACGGTGGTAGTATAGAGCAAATTCACATACTTCGTGCTTTGTTGTTAAGTCCGTTCCTGGAAACTTTCGAGCTTCACCTATGTAGCTAGGATGTAAAAAATATCCCAAGACAAACAGTGGTTGTTCACAAGCAATCCAGCGTTCTTCCACACAATCTACATGTGTACTGGCGTGCTTACTTGCTGCAAGCCCCCTGAAATTATCACCAAAGGACCCGAGTACGTCTGCTAACGTGTCCCGCCGCAACCAATACGATGCAGTGCAAAGCGGGCGAATTACTTTTTCCGCGTCTTCTAAATCAGTCCAAAATGTATGCTTGCTCAGCACACGGAGTTTGTCTGGAAATTCCAAATTACCTGGGTATGTGTACGCAAAATCTTCCAAAGCTGATCGCACACGTAACAAAGCTGCAAAGCATTTTTGCATAGAATTCCATCTAGTGATGCACAACGGACATAGTGCTGGAGGAGGATCCCTTCTATATCGAGCTGTCATTCATCGGTTAGCACGAACCAACCACTTTTCGGACGATGCGTTAAGGACGGTAACAACCGCTGCAGCTTGCTCAGACACAGTCTTATAAATGCGTTTCAATACAGGTTTTACAAGGCTGTTTATGTCATGAGCGAAACAACGTAGGAAACGAATTTCTGGCCAGCGTAGTAACAGAATCCTTCTCGCCCGGCCACATTGTCCAGCATTACCTGTCACAACTGCGCCAACCTTCCATCCATCTTCCCGCATTTCCACAAGAATCTCTTCCATTTGTTCAGCAAGCGCCAATGCATGATGCTCATAACCCGTTTGGTTTAGTGCGTTAGTCATCACAATTCCAAACAGCGATAGCTTCCACCCAAGAAGGTGCTGTCTCGCAATATTTCCCCATATATCGGAAAGAAAATTCACTCGACCACTCGAATCTGCATATTGTAAAATGGTGTTTACCAAACCGAACAACACTGACATGAGACAGCTTGTCCTACTCGCGATAGTGAGCGTGCAGAAGGTGACAGAGACGAGGGTGATACTCTCTCACTGCCAGTCAAAGTTTGGATTCGCCTGCTCCGGCGTGCAGCAAGGAGCAGATGTTTTGTATACCGAGCAGCGCTTTCAGAAGATTTGCAAAATTTCGTGTCTCATCTTGTGCAGACATAACACTTCGTTCCTTCCAGCTACAGCATTCATACTCAGCAGGGCTTCACACCCAACTACACGCAGCTTTGGCTAAGAGCAACGGCTGCCAGTGGCGATCATTTGCACTGTGGTTCGTTCGGAGCTTGCCAGCTGGACGTTGAAAGCTTCAATCATCTGGTTCACTACGACATGTTAGCTATCAATTGGCAAATATAAAAACGTGCATTTCATACTTGCATCCCCGCATCAGCGCCAAACACGTATACCACGTCCTCATTGTTCCGGGTTTCTGCTGCTACCATCTATTTGAAACTTCCTGCATCAGCGCCAAACACGTATACCACGTCCTCATTGTTCCGGGTTTCTGCTGCTACCATCCATTTGAAACTTCCTGCATCAGCGCCAAACACGTATACCACGTCCTCATTGTTCCGGGTTTCTGCTGCTACCGTCCATTTGAAACTTCCTGCATCAGCGAACAAACCATCGCATATCACCACTTTGCGGTGATTAGGATGGGATGGATACCGCAGCGTATATACCGCCACGCCTGCTTCAATGAGCCGGATGGCAGCTGTTCTTCCAGCGGGAGTCTGCCGTGCCCATACGATGTCGATGATGATCTTGACATCAACACCAGCACTGTGCTTGTCAATGAGCACTTCTACGTAGTCATTGTGGGTTAGAGCAAACATGCTCATCCATATTGACTGAGTAGATTCCTTGAGGTCGCGAAGGATCATCATGTGGAACTCGCAGTCTGTAACAGAGCACTTCACCTCGCAAGTGCTAACACCTTTTACGTACCGTAGAGCTTCTTGCAGCGCTCTTTGCAGCGTCGATTTGTCCATTTTCATCTCTTCTGTCAATCTCCGGAGAGGCCACTGGCGTTTGTAGGAAGGAAGGCGAAGAAGCTTCTTCACCACGCCCACATGCGTGCTGCCAGGAAGGGGAGCTCGTCCTACGGGGCGAGGCACGATGCTGTGCTCGACCTCGAACTCGTAGCGGCGGACAATGCGCTCGTGCACGCCGTAGAGGCGTGCTACACGTTGGTAGTCAGGAAGTCCATTATGTTTACACGTTTTGCGAAGAGCGTGAACAATTTGAAGACGCCGGTTGCCCACCTTTCCGCGCGACATTCTTTTTCGAGAGCAAATCTGCTCTCGAAAGAGCGCGGCTATCCTAAAAATGTACTGTTAGAAACCGCCGCTCGTCAAAATTGTATAGGACAGAATTGTGGGACAACAACGGCAAACCCGATACTAACGCGTCTCATAAATATGTCAATTCTGACATATTTATGAGACAGCTTCCCATACATTTTCCTGTTGTTGTCTCAATCCTGTCTCCCGATTTTAAGAATTTCACGTTTGGCATATTCAGGAGACAGTCGCCGCCATTTCACGCAGCGCGCCTCAAAACGCTGCCAAAATGGCAACATCGCAAAAAAGGCATTATTGTGCTTGGCAATAAACTTGTGTAGACGTATTAAACAATTATATTGAAAAAACTTGAAAACACAACATATAATTATTTTTAAAATTATTGTGTCAAAATTATGTACAATTATTGAATATGGAATGACGAATAGCGATGAGATACTCTTGACATACTCTTCGTACACAATGTTGCTATCAAATGACCCGATTACTGAGCGACTCGATCTCACTGATTCGACAACATCACAGGTCTTGCTGCAACACTTGTGACGGGGTCACACGAACACCTTGTTTAGAGGAAGCGTGCTATCAAGAGTATACAAACTTCGGTCGAATCTCATTGGGTGAATCATAGCCACTCGACCTATGTGTTAGTGATGTCCTTTTTACCACTATGGAGTATCCCTTAAGTGGATACTCTGACGTGAACTTACTACTACACATAGGCTCAAGCTACATCATTCAATGTTGTAGGTAAACCAACGTGCATACAAATTATCCACATGATACGTAGGCGCATGATGGCGATATCTGCTTGTATGGTAATAGGTCTCCTAAAATGTAAGCAACCCTTCAGAATGCCGTACTTCGTTATGTCAGGTACGATAGATGGTGCCGCAATTGCGTACGTTTCTTCCATTTATCATGGTACACAATGCCACGTTCAGAGGCTCATTTAGGTATGAAGTATCGACGGGTACAACGCTGGAACATGCATTGCTGCGGGTTGTGGAACCTGTCATGGAAGCAGGTAGGATTCACGCGTTTCTTTGTCATCGGATAATCATAATGAGCAATATTACAAGCAAAACAGCAGCTAGAATAGAAAACAGACACTTAACTAAGCACGCGTTGCCGCTTACTTGCTCGGGACGCGCGCATCCCTGGCTTAGGTGGCGTTATCATCGCCACTTACTTTCCCTGCACGTTGATGACATGGTTGACTCCCTTTTCATTTTCGTCAACACCCTACTCTTTCACACCACCGTCTTGTGCTGTTTAATCACCCTCACAGTCATCCTTGAGATTTTCGTCAATCTTCGACTATCTGGCAGCTTCATACGTTTTGTATCACCCTCCTTGCGGAAGTGTCCAGCATCCTTTCTTCCTCTCGACATATTTTTCAGTTTCTCGGTGATAACCAACTTCTCGTCGTCTATATTTTCAAGGTCGAGTTCTTCGTCATATACCCAAAAGCCATCGCATTAATCATCTATGGCAATTACACGAACAACAAACACATAGTCGACGTGTTTGAAATGTCGAAGCGAGTGACGGCGAGATTTACAGACGTCTTGTAGCCACCACAGCAACAATGATGAAATCCCAATTCGTTCATTACCACCAGTTGCTTTCACCGATGAGTCCTGAGATCTTCCGTGCCTTCTTTCCGCCGTCTGTGGCACCTTCTTATAGACTTTGGAGCAGACCATGAGCTTAGGATACGTGTAGCTAGTCGTGACAACCTCTCTCCCCATGATGCTGTTTCCCCGCTGTTTCGTTCCGTGAAGCACACTGAGAGGTGGGGGGCATCGTAACTAGTTAGATAATAAATATCTCGCAAACTTTTAAATTTTGGTGAAACATATCTACAAAGAAAATGGAAATAAATCACCGAAGTAACACAAGTAGCAACGGAATCGTTCTGAGATGATTGACGACGCATTGTAATAAACGGTAATAATGACTCCGCACCAATTGGGGGATTGAATCAAACGAGTATCTGTAACGTACTCGTGATTGGGAGCTGGACTTCCCGTAATTACAATGTGTATTGCTTGATGTAGGTAGTACAATGTAAACTGTAAACTGAGCTTCACTAATTAACTTGAGGGTGCTCCCACCTGTCGTCTTGACAGTCCAGGGGGAGTCGCCCTTGTAGTTCGTGCTGGTTGTCCACCAGCAGCAACTAGTTCACCCAACGAGTCTTCTCTAGCTGCGGCTGGAGGGATAGTTATGAGACTTGTAATGGTCTGCTTCTCTATTGCGAAACAGGGTCCATCGTCCATGTGCTGCCTGCACCACAGTACCTAGCTGAGGAGAAGAGTGCTAATTGGAGAATACAAGAACCTAACGAGCAAGGTAGATTTTTATGGTCTTATTCTGACACGACATGGATTTAGACCTAATATTGTATTTAAACCAAAATGTCATGCCATGGTGAATGTCCGGGCAAAGAGGAACTTACACGAATATATTGTGCACGTTCTTGTATTTACTTGTGCACAAACAAAACCTTTGTAAATTACGGTGGTACTGATACTCCACAAAGCAGCATCTTGCAAAACGCTAGGATATGAAGAACAAACTCGCACATTGGGCAACCTAGATAACTATCTACTAGTTTATGAGAAATTACCACTGTAGTCGCTAATCGGCCAAGTGTTATTGCATGTACTATTGTCTCCATGACATGAATCGTGGAAAATAGAATTACAGTCGGGATCACGCTCACTGACTTCATCGTCAACTTCTGATCAACAGGTGTTAGAATCAGTGCTTTGAGACTCGGCAAATCCACAGCAACAAGTATTTCAAAGTTAGGTGGCACTCGCTGAGCTTTCCTCCGAAATCCGATTGTTGTATGTATCTGCTTCCGAACATAGTCGTTTGATATGTTGCGAATGGTATAAACAAATGTTGGTAGATCTGGGTGGGTTCTAAACGCGGCATCAAGTTTCCTGGTTAAGCGCTCAAGTGGATTATTAGTCCGCGCCACCAACGTACCTTCCAGAACATGAACATTCCACTCGTTCACGGAGTATCGCTCCATCCAAGTCTTAAAATAGACCCAGAACGAACGCCACTTTTGCTTCAAGTAATGGTAGCCAAGCCGTACACACCTAGACGTTATCTCTTTCTCTGCCCACGCAATACCAGCTACTCCCACTTTATATTGTTCTATCACAACTAACACATGGAGCCCCTCACTTTATTATCGGGAATAAATAACTTCTTCATCTTTCGTCGTAGAGCCTGTTTTAAATGAAAGAGGCGTTCTGCCACCTCTGCATTTGGAAATTGTGCTTGCACACTTTTGAACAAACCGATTTTGAAGTCGCATACTACTTCTGCTGTGCGCAAATTATTGTCTGTCATCTTGATAATTTGGTCTAACACTTCCGAGTATGTGGCTTCGTTGCAATTTATACACGACGCATAGAACACAGGTACACATAAGCTGCGAGCCCGATCTTCAGCCATAACAACCACGCACTGCCGGAACCCGTTTGGAACGCATCTAAATGTTCCATCCACAAATAACGTTACGCTATGAGCCGATAGAATATCCATCAAAGCTAGGTGAGCCCACCCAATTAGTCGGTTAGGCTTCCCTTTGGACTTTTTGGCTGGCGTCACTTAATGAAACTGGAAGAATGACAGTTTGGTGTTCTGAATCAATGACAACGGAGGCACGTCAATAACTCCATGGAGATCGCCACCGTAGTATTTACTCTTAATCCTGGAAATACGCGAGATGACCTGTTCTTCTGTCAACCCTTAGGCAAATTGATCGCTGTTGGTCGAAAAAATGTCATTTAAACTTGTTCCCAAATGTCATTAGCCGACATATCAATCTGAGTCGTTGTTAATCTGTCGACCATCGCCTTCATAGCAGGAACCACGTTGGCACTGTGGTCACTTGTACCGATTGGAGGTGGGGATGCGTGAGAATTCACAAGCACTCATTCGTGCGTCCGCATTCGTAAAATTCCAACCAAGCCGAACACTTTGTATTGCGGTAGCCACTGCACTTGTAAACGATTTTGCGGTTGGGAGCTCAATTCTTCGTGTGCTTGTAGCCGCAATAATAGCGAACAGTACGCGAGCCTCGAGATTTGTTAGCTGGAAGTGAAGTAGCATCAGGGGTCACTCCGGTATGTGCTATGATATCTGCGTCAATGATCAGATTGGATGCCACCTCATGCGCTGAATCATCCTTGTTGCGCAGACGATTCGCTTCATGACGAGGTCGCCTAAGGCTTCTTATTGCCTTCGCGGACCACCTCCCCATCCAGTCTAACAGCTAACTCAAATAGGGTCTGTGGAGAATATTGTACGGAGCACGGTTATATAAATCAAGCGAAAACGATAGTAAGATCAACATTCCACCGCGCCGTCAACGCGGTAGTGTCGTCGATGGAGTGCTAGAGTGAGGAAGTTTTCCAATACCCCGACCGAAAATCCGGTCATCGTTCAATTGGTGGCTCACAAATCATCGGATCATCTTCCATGCCATGCCAGAATAAGACCTTTGATAAGCTAACCAACGAGCACCGTTCACATACCAGGAGCCATCAATATAACAAAACCAATCACACAACAAATCGTTGAAAGTACTACAACCACCTTTTGTGTTGTGGCTCGTCGTTCTTTTTGACTTCCATATTCCCGAGAATCCTTGGTTGAAACCCTAAATTTGCAAGTTTTTGTCGATGAAGTGCTAAACTTGACCGGAGAGGCGGATAAAATAAAAGATGCAGCAACCGGCATACGGATAAAGAAAATCAAGTAGATCAATAACCGGTTTTCTTTCTCGAGTACAGCGCTATGCGAGTGACACAGGAAACTTTGTTTATCAGCTTGTACAGAACATTTCAAGTGGTGATTTGTCAGTTCCGGTCACGACAGAAGTCACGCTTGAGGACTTCGGTAAGAGCGCGACGACAACCAACGCCAAGGATGCAATTGAAATGGACGACATAATGGACGATAAATATTTCTAATATACTTGGTTTTATCAAGACATCTTTGCAAATTGTTTCGTCGATTTTGCTATGCAATAACATGACACCGAAGCCACTCACAAGATACACGTTTTGTGCAAAGTCTTCGCCGTTGCCGTGCAACGTCTGGCAAGGCATGGTGCTTCACAAAGAAATAAAACTCGTCACTGCGCATGTCAACAGCTACCTGGTAGGCAAAAATGATGGGCCTTCTGATGGAAACAATTGGCCTTCTCTTTGGTTTTTGCTTGCAAAAGTATTGTTTTTGTTTTTATGGACGATAGCACCATTTTGTTCGACACGTAGCTAATACTATCACGCTCAACAAATAAGGAACCTGTTGAGCAATCTTTTGGTCAAAGCAATAGTCCCTATCGGCACTTTTGGAGGGAATCGTGTATTGTTTGTTCAGCATTAAGTGAGCATCACGTTATTCATCGCGATGCAAGTAGCAGTACAGCTACGGAAACGGAGATACCAGATGTTGATTTCCTTGCACTTGACCAAAAGCCGCTACGATGGATCGGAGTATTTCGGGTGTTATTGTCGGAACCTCATCTCGCATTTCATTCATACTAGTGTAATAATCAAGTCGTGGATTGGTGGGTCCTCAAAACGCGCTTCCCATGACAAAAAGAATATATGCCAGTTCCTTGCTCTCATTAATTGAAAAAATACCGTCGACCCAAACTTAACAGAAAGGTGACCCAGTGCGATTGGATAGCAAGCGTGCCACTAGTGCCTGTAACGATTTCGGTGAATTGCTTCATAAAACAACCCAGCATACCCAGCCACCAGACACAACAAGCCTCAATGCATAGTAAGCGTATAGCCAGTTGCACACAAAGCAGCATATCAGGCAGAGCACCACAAAAAATTAATATTGCAAATTTACGAATATCACAAACATTTCAGTTTGGCATTAACAGCGACTCAAGTGATGAGGTTTGACAACACAACAACACAAACGTCTAATCTTCACGAGCTGCACCTTCACGGGTAGTCTGATCAAGAGAACCATTAATGACAAGGAGCCCAATCAATACTTATCTTGTGCGAGAAACTCGACAACCTTCATCTCCGGCCAAAACCATTTAGAATGTACTGTTCTAACCGCAATTGGACATTTCTATTCGCACCCAATGAGAGCATCAAGAACCATGTGAAGGGTAAACTACTCAGGTTGGTAACCAAGCTAACGGGTTTCAGGTATATGGTGGAATATGTACCCAGACGACGAGGGCATTTGTGACTATGAACGAATACTTATGAACTCGATTCAAGCTTAACATTACAACTTATATAGTATAACGAGTTACTTTCTTTTCGAACAACCGTTTATACGTGCAAAGAAACGTTTTTCGATACAATGTGAAGTGATGGCTGGCGAATGCATCGGTACCGTGAGCAGGACATACAAATATTCAAGCATGACAGTGTGAGGTAGACCAAACTACGTCTTGTCCTCTTCAGCATTATCTTCCATGTAGTTTCACACCAACGTATGAGCGACTATTGAAACTGGCACAACTCCCTTCTTCCATCTGCCTGGCCGACTGTGAACTGTGCAATTAGTATGGCCTCGGTGATCCTAGGGTGCTTGATCGACATAGATTTGCTGAGGTGATACTCTTCTTGAATAGATGGAACCCACCCATGTGTCACCACTCAAACCGTAAATGTTATAACTCTATAGCTAAACCGCTACCGCCAGCCGAAGCCCGTTTCTTGGCCATAAGTACTGCACCGACGTGTCGGTCGACACGAGTCTCATACTACACAGCGCAGTAGTTCGCTAACAGTGTCACATTGTCGGCGTTATTGCCGTCAGTTACATATTGCATAGTATCCTTTCGGGAACAAGAACGCGAAAATCGTCCTTTCAGTTGATTTTCAAAAACGGTGCGAAAAAACCGTGTTCTTCTAAAAGGGCGGTTTTTACTTTTATACATAAGTAATCAAATATTGTTTCTTCTGAGACATAGAAAAACGATACGTTGGCGCAATCATCATGTTATCATCGGCATATTGAATTCGTATCGAATGTTCACATCTCTAGGCATCAGCAAATCAAAATGCTACCGTTCTAGTGTGGCTCATCAGCCATGCTAAGGTCGAAAACTCCGAAAGCTATCCACAATACTATCCTCAGACGCCATCGATATCAAGATTGGTCGTAGTATACACACTGAGGCAGACTTGACCTTTGTCGTACAGCATTAGAGTGCGCAGTCTACGTGGATAATTGATGTACCTCGTCCCAAGATCACAACGCTGTGGAGTGCAGAGGGTAACCCTTTTTTGGGTCAAATTTGGCGCAGGTCAAGAATGGGTCAACTCCGCTTTTGGGTCAAATTTGGGTCAACTCGCTTTATTGGTCAACTATGGGTCAATCAACTATCAGACAAAAAAGGTTGGGCCATGATTGGCTAAAAACGTTAAATTACATTATTTATCCCACCACGTGTCCCCGACCGATGTGCGACTGAACATGACCGCACATCGCACTTGCGACAGGGAAGAGTTGTGCATTCGTGGACGCACACATTTAGAACCGTGAAGCCGAGCAAACGACGATATGAACATTCATACAACAACGGAATCATGGGCACAACCGACAACTACACGATTCCATGTTAAGTCACGAAAGAGCAGTCATCAAAGACAAGTAAGGTAAAATGCCAGTTGTGGCACGGTTACGATACACCACAGAAATCACTCGAAAACGCACAGTAGACCGCAAAAGATAACGCCCGGCTTCATACTACAGCGAAGTATAATGCAAAAGATGTATGATGCGTATTTTCGCTGTTCATTATCAATACAGACAACGAAATTATGCCGTACTCAACTCAAGCATCTATTTGTTACCAATTTTGGCCGGACCAATTAGTGGCACGATTTAGATTACTCAGTCGTAGGCACCCGCTAGCAACCACTCTTTCGTAACAAGCCGCCCGGCAACGTCCACAGTCGAACGCTTCCTCTTCTTTCCTGTACTAGGGACAGGGGGAAGCAAAAGAATCCCTGTACGAACTTCATCGATGACAGCCTCTCGGTGCTTCAACCAGTCCGCGGTTCCAATCTTGCCCTTGACCCCACCGCCCTTATATAAGGCCAAGCGTGCCTTGAGCTGCACCATAGACAGCGGCCATATGCCGCATTCTCTAAAGCCATTAACGGCGCTTGAAGGCTTGTCCATGAGGGCTCGCCGGTAAGCGGTGCACACCATTCCAACTGCTGTCGTCTTCCTGATCACAGGATCGCTGATGGAGCAAAGCCGCTCTAGCATAAGATCATGGACGCAGTCCTTGTAGGGCTTGAACAATGCGACGTCCAGGGGCTGGAAGAGGTGCGTCGCATTTGCTGGCAGGGCAACGAGCATGATGCCGTACTCTACACAGATCTCAGCCGCCTCTGTATCACAATATCCCGTTAAAACCGATATGGATAGAAGCTGGTGATTACAAGGGTATGCATCATCGCCACTTACCTGGGGTAATATGTGTCGCACTGTTGTCCACGATCAACACCACTGGCTTCGGAAGGTGGGCGATGCTGTCCCCGAAGAAGGCTAACCATTGCAGAAAGATCTTCGCGTTACTAAAGCCTTTTGGGTCCCCCGTAATCGCAGCCCCATGTATATGCAGTGCTGTTATGTCTTCCTTGAAAAGCCGCACGCCTGGCACGACAACGAGAGGGGGTACCGTAGCGCCATTAGCACTTACCGCACCCACCACAGTCATGTGGAAGCTTGGCTTCGTCTCCTTGCGCCAGACGTTGGCTGAGCCACGCACAGCTACGACTTTCCGCCGCGCGGTCTTTGGCATGAACGACGTTTCGTCCATGTTAACGATACGTGTGGCGTCGATCTTCAGCTCGATGAACATCTTCGCCAAGGTGTAGAACAGCGTAGCCACGCCGTCCTCGTCCACCGCGTTGCGCACGCGCGCAATACATTGCGCAATCCGGTTGCTGAGGAAGGGGTGGCGCTGGAGAAAACGGCGGTACCAAACGCCAGTCAGTATTCTTGTAGGAGTAGCCCGGGTGGGCATGGCCGGCCCAGTGGCAACTGCAAGCATATCGCTCGCCTTTGCAATGATGTCCTGCCGGCCGACAGGTATGCCGCACCGCTGCATGGCAGCGATCCACTCAGCTAAATCGCGCTCCAGCTCCAGCGGTATAACGGGCTTTGGGCCTGGCCGCGATGGTAGAGTGCTGCCACCGTCAGCAGCCCTCTTGACAAGCCGGAAGAGTGTGTGCAAAGGCACCGGTGATGTCCTTACTACCGCAGCCTTCTTCTCCCCGGTGGCGACACGTGCCACAGCCAGATCCACGTCTTCTTGGTTGTAGCGCCCCTTCTCCTCCCCCATCTTGGCGCTCGTGAAGTGTGTGGGCTGTGAATCCAAATGTCCTCTATGTTTTAATTAGACCCCTTAGAAATTATCACAGTCCTCAAAAGCGTGCCAACAACTGATCCAAAAAGAGAGTAGCCAATAGGAAACGAGATTGACGAAATAGAGCTATGTCATTGACAAAAATTGTACGTCGAGCCACGAATTGGCACCGTGCCACGATTGGCATTTTACCTTAAGCAAAAGAAAAAAGTTGATCCTTAACAACGTCAGTTCGCAATTTTCCATTCTTCACTCAATCCTTTTCCCAAGCCTCGCTTCGCTTCCCTCTACGCCATCATGATCCACGACAATTTGGCACTTCCATCGCTGTCCAGCTCATCCGATTATACCGGCTCTGATGCACCATCGGAGATAACCTTGGTTTTATCGGACACACCATCATCTGATGTGGATGTTGAGAACGGTGGTCGGGCGACCGAGACAGACAACAACATTCAAGATATGGGGCAGCCAATCAATGTGCCTGGAACCAACACCATTCATTTCCGAGGGTACACTTACGTCTGGTATCACGGGGAATCGACTAAGCACTACCGGTGTAGCGTCTATCGAAGGGCCAAATAAAGCCAAGCTCTTCGTTTTGAGCGGGAATGCTGTGGTCCAGGGCACTCACATGTCAGATTGCATTCCCGAAATCCACCGCGTTCCTACAGGACCCACACCCGTTTTTGGGAACTGGAAACAGCAAATGCTGCTTGCCACCGACAAATTAGGTCTTCGCGACGTCACACTGACTCCGACGGAAGTGTGGCGAACTATTCGGGGCCAATTCTACAATGACGACAATATCATTGTTCAAGGAGCGACAAAAAAACAAGTTTTGGGTCAGCTTTATCGAACTAGAACGAAACATTTTGGTCGTGATGTGTTTAGACGCATTGAGAGCGAACCTCTGAGTGATGTCAAATTCAGTCCCGGACTCAAGTTTTTCCAGTTCCACTTTACGTATTACCAAGATGAAGTGCTCCTTCGTGTGATCGGCTGGGCGCACCCACAATTGATGGATCGTACAAAGCAACGCCAATGTTTAGTGTTCGTCGACGCCACTTACCGGTGTGGCCCAGTGCCTTTTTAAAAATTAGTGATTGTAATGATCTTTGATCAAATTTCTGAGCTCTATTTACCAGTTTGGTATGGATTGACGTCTGGAAAAACGACCCAACTGTACGAGCATCTTCTACAGTACATCTTCGTCGCATCCAATAAAAAGTCGATCCCAGCGCACGTTGTGTGCGATTTTGAATTAGCCATGATCAAGGCCGTCAAGAATCAATTCCCAGAATCTAGAATTGTCGGCTGTCTTTTCCATTTCAAGCAAGCTATACGACGCAAGATGCTGAAGATTCAAACAGATGAATTGGATTTGGCAATGCGTCCTGGTTGCATCGACAAGCTTACCGTGATTCGGTGATGCGAAATTTCCAATCGCGGCATTCGTGACGTCAGGGCTATAATCAAGAGGGACTGTGAAAATGAAAACATCGTATACTCGAAGGAAAATTGGCAACAGTTTTGGAAATATTTCAAGCAAACGATTATCAAGTTGAAGCCAGAGTGGTGGAACATTTACGGTCTGCGCGAAGATATTGTCAACCGCACCAACAATCCACTTGAGCGATACAACCGCACCTTAAATGAAGCTTTCTTGATAGCCCACCCAGACGTGACACAGTTTATCGCTGTTATCGAAAGACAAGCCGAGAGAATGTTCGTCTTCTTAACGACATATCCAACCGCAGAGCTAGAGCCCCAGTACATGCCAATTCTTAACGAGCACCTGGACTTGACCCAGATTTGGAGGGGTGCTTAAGTTCTGAAGCCGACCGTGACGACGTTTTCGCCTCAGATGGCTCAAGCGAAGACTCCATTGCGTCTGTATCTCCAGAATACTAGATAACTTTCAAAAACGTAATGGTAAATTCTCCAGATATTTCTTTTGAACATTGTCTGTATTAGAAACAATCAAAGGGTTTATCCCCTGCAAATTTCCATGTGGCGACCAGCGCCCGTACGGAAATGAAAGGTTTTGTGCACCTGGCTGGGCGTTACTAAAGCATAGTTCTACATAGCCTTTCTCACTAAACTGAATAAATTGAGTTTTACAGTCATTTAACCTAAAGTTTGTATGCATGTCCTTTCCCCCGTCCACGGTCTATACAAACGTTAAGATAATTTGTTGGTACGTTTCTGTTCGCGTCTTATTTCCACTATCCATAGACTCGTATTTGTCTATTTTCGAAATATATGCTTTGGTAGATTCCTGGGAATCTACGTTCTGATTTGTATCAATTTCCAAAACGAATTAGCCAATGAGTGGTTCTCAGCCGTTGGTTTTCCCGCCGTTTTGAAATTAGCCTCATTCCAGAATTTGCGCGAGCCGTGCACCAGCCGCCTGACAGAACAATGGTGAGACCATTAGGCACGATAGCGAAGTAACCGGACATGACCTGTCGTTCAAGTAGGTGTGGAAAGAGCTCAAGAGTCAAGGTTGGCTGCGCAAGCCTCCACCACGGCGCAGCTTTGACGATCGCTACTGCTACATCATGTCTGGAGAAGACACAACCGGGTCAGAAGACGTACATTACTTTTGTGGCGAATAAGCTGTGCTAGAATACTACGCGAATGGTATGGTTGAAAGGTTTGTCCTAGGATTTATGGTATACTAATTATAACTGTCTTATGTTCCTTTATTTGTAGTGTTGCGCAGTAGTTCCGACCGTCGTGGTGCTCGCGACATTCCTTGCACCGCTTCTGGAGATGAGCAACTTGCTGCAGCTGCTGAAGTTGTCCGACGAACAATTCACATGACATCGAGGTAGACGAGGCCCGTGAACGAGTTCGAACTGCTCCACAGTCAATAAATCAACCTGTTACAACTCAAGCTACCAAATTCCAACCAACATCTTCGGCTGGTGATTTCGTGGCAACTGCTCAAACGTTTACCGCTCAAGTTTCTACTGCTCCAGCAATACCTGTCCAATCACCTCATCCTGAAGCGATTCCTACTCAAGCTAGTTCTGCGCATCCTAGAATTACCGAAAATGATGTTGCTCGACCTACCACTAACCTAGTACAAGCCAATGCTACGCTCACCGTGGAATACTTTACACTTGGTTGGCGTTTGACGAGGCGCTGATTGGAATTGACGACGACGTCTAATGTCGATGAGGAAGATGGTATGTTGCATACTATGCTGTATGATATGCTACATGCAATAATGCATGGTAAGCTGAATATTAATTGTTGTTGCTTTTGTAAATACCGATGAAGCCGAAGTAGTTGCACTTCGCAACGGACTATTGGCGGATAAGGATGTCAATTTTAGCATGATGAATGGAGGTACTAGTGGTCAATTTGGATATATCGCTTCGGGTGATGCAGCTTGGAAAAGATGACATTGAGACTGGTGAGTACGATTCGAGTAATGATTTGGAGGAACATTGCGTACCAGAAGATGTTACTGATGTCACAGAAGAGCAGAAGAAATCGAGAAAGAGATTGGAGCTGAAGTTCGCTTTGAGTAGAACTTCTTGAGGGAGAAGATGAAGTACTATCTGGAATCCTGAAAAATCCTGTTTTGCGGAGCATGGCAGCTACGGGCTAGGAAGATGTGGAAGAACTTGATATCCATGAGCACTTGATGGATCCCTTCAAACCTGTTGATGATTCTAGAAGCTATCCTGGAATGCGGCAAGGCTATGCAGGACCTACTCCTGAGACCCTTCGCCTTGGTGACTCTCTGATTGCTCTATTCTTTTATTTTTGCCGGCGGTACTACAGCAGCATATCGCGACTTGATCCAATGACTACCATCGCGAGAAATTACCTCGTCGGATTGATGATGCGACCAGCGCTATACGAAGAAGTAACGACGTAATCCGGAATTACCACGGAAGACATGTTGTGATGTTCAGCACGAAATGGAAACGATGAAACAGATCATGCCTTACAAACTCTGCAGATTCACTGGACTATTAGTGGCCAGAACAATTGCACCAAACCACGAAAAGCTATCCAACCACTGGAAGACGACTTATGTAGGTGCGATTTCACGCGGGTGTTTTAGCTCTGTTCTTTCACGCGACCGCTTTATGGTGAACTCAAGAACCCTTCATTTCAATTCGAACCTAGATCCCCGAGCTCAAACGGATCGTGCTTGGAAACTCAGAAAAGTGGTGGAGGTTCTCCGAAAGAACGTTTTCTCGTGGTTACATTGCACCAGTACATTTAGCGTTTGTCGAAGTAGTATTACCGAGTCGCTCGGCTTTCAACACGATACGCATGTACTTGAAGGACAAGCCCCACAAGTGGGGCACAAAGCTCTTCGTGTTGGGCAGTGCGGTCACCGCATACTGTATTCGATATTGTTGGCATTCAGTTATCCTTGTGTTGTATTATGCAGTTTATCATTTCAAACGTCTGTTGCTATACGCTACATAAGGACAGGTTTTAATTGTATTGCGGTAAGAAGCAGCATGTACGTGACCCTAACAAACCTGACATGAAATCTGGACCTGCTGCTGTAGTGAGAAATCTGTTGAAAGTGCTTGGGCGAGATGCATGCAGGCAGGGAATGAGATTGGTTGTGGTAGATCGCTTTATACATCGGTTGCTCTGGTAATTCAGCTTTTACTAATGGAGTTCTGATGTATTGGCACCATCATGGCCAGTCGACTCGGGTACTGCAAGCAAGTTATCGAGAAGAAAAAATGCGACCTGAAACAATGCCACGTGATTAGTACAAGTTTACCCGCTGAATTCGTATTCCCAACATGACAGCCATTACCTGGTGGGATTCACGACCAGTACACTTCTTTTGTACTTGTGGCAGCAAGTAAAAGAATAGAGTGTGCGCCAGGACTTTTGGCGAACAGGTTGCGGTACCGTTCTCTAGAGTGGTAAAGGGCTACTACGCCTTCGTGGGAGGTTTGGACGTTCACAATCTGTTGCGCTTGCAACCATAAGTTCTCCAATGTGCACTCCGGTTAAAGGAGTACTACAAGTCACTATTGCTGGGTTTGGTTGAACATCGCCATTATCAATGACTATATCATTCACAAGGACTATCATAACAACAAGGATCAAAACCCACGACACATGTGGAGTGCATGATAAAGCTTTACCATCGGCTTTGACAACTCCATGCCACACACGTGTACGATGGCATTACGTTTGAAGCACCACCGCTTTCTACTACATCTCTCTACGAACCCCTTCCGGTTGGTGTAAACCAGCGTTCTAAACATTCTTCTCGTCAAGTTGATGAGTGTCGTACCGCAAGCACACAATCGACGTGACATCAACACGCGTGCAAGGTCTGGTCAACATTACGTACAGATACTCAGTGTGTCTTTGCAATGGCTATATTTCTGTAGTTATTGCAGTGAGGTGGGACCGATATTCCACTGATTGCGCGCTCGTCGCAAGTGGCAATGACGTGTTTGAATATCTGGCACCCGGAGTGGGCCATTGGAAAACTAACCCAAGTGGAAGATACCAAGCCAATTCAAGCCCACCGCAACGTCCAAGCGACAGATTCTGGAACGCCGTCTACGCCGGGCACTCCAGCTACAGACAAAAAAGGCGCCAGTAAGTAGGCGCAAAGAAGCATTTTAGGCTGACCATAAGATGTATATCTGCAAGGTAAAAGCAATTACTTTTGCAATCACCCTACTCGATGTAATCATGTTACCAATTGTTTTCGGTGAACTTTGTGATGTATTGCCTGTTTTCACGCATTCCCATCTGATGAAGTTTCATGTGCGACTATTTTGTGCACACGATTGAGCGTATCTAGTGATTGCTGTACCAACTGTACCTCTACCGATCTATCGTCTCTTGAAATTAGTATGGTGCGTAGGGCTCGTGTGTACGGATAATTTGATTGTGTCACATGAAGGGATGACACCCCAACTTTGTTTGTGAGTTTTTTGGGAAGTTCTGAACACTAAATTGTGTATCGCTTAAATGCATCGGACTTCCACCGCCCGTTCTATTGAACGTTCAAGGCCTCAACACCCCTTTGCATAAGGGCTGTTGCAACACCCAACACATAGCAAAATAGTCGAAAATGCCGCGATAGACTATTCAGTGTGATAGGCAAGTAGTCTCAGCAGTTTTGTCATGAGCTTGGCTGACACCATGTGGTTCCTGGTAAGCGAACATACAGGGTCGTCGCGCATGAGGCCAATGTGCTGAGCATACTGTAGGAGTATAATTACATCAAACACTGGGCATAACGGTGGCTCTGTCGCCTTTCCAAGAATGGGTACGGCCTAGTCGCCATATTGATCGTTCTTCCTGCCTCGTAGGCGTATTTTTATTGATGTTGCGGACTTGATGTTGAGTGTTGGTCGCTCATTAGCATCGACAACCTGTACGTCACGAACTTGGAGGCAGTATCTATGACGTTTACCATCAATGGTTAAGTACTCGGAGCAACGCAACAGGAAACAGAAGATCAGAGCAGTAGCCCCATAGAGCACACTGTGCTGTGGGTTGGAAAATTGGTGATGTCCCCGAGTTTGTGCAGCCTGTCTTCTGAGACGAGAGGCCTAGAACGGGATGGGCGCAACGATTGACGAAGAAACAAGTCAGTCGAAAGTGAGTTGCTATATCCATCCCACCCTTGTGATCCAAGGTTCGCGAAGTTGTTTCGTGAACCAGATAGGTGTGCCGTGGATAAACGCATGCCAAACTGCGCTTCACATGAGCCAATGGCTCGATTGCGTTCTTTTGACATGGGATTCCGACTCGACAGCGAGTTGCACCATGAAACTGCGGATTTGTTGTCGAGCCAACATCCGACATGGATAACGTTGGTACTACCGCTCTGAGCCCATTCGTGACCCCAACTCAGGAGTGCGAGTACTGCACTGAGTTGTTCGCGCACATTGATTGTAAAGTTACTTTTGTGTGATTGCGTTTCTAGCTTTCATTATCGGATCATCAACACGTTCTTCAGTACCAAAAAGGACTCGTAAATATGTTCGTAGAGTAGGCATAGCCCGATGTCACTAGCGTCAATGAAGAGGTGCACATCAGGTTCAGGAAATGCAACAAGAAGTTTAGGAGAATAGGCCGTAGTTGGACTTGCTCTAGTATGAAGTGAAACCATTGTAAACCCAGGATAGTTCCCTTTCAGAGAAAGGTCCCGCGGTGAAGTGGAAGTGTACGCCATTGTGATACGATCCGTTGATAGAATGCTTTTGCACTGCACTACGAACACATGTCGAAGGCTACCAAGCAACTTACTGATCAGGTGTCTGGTAGCGCTACCAGATTGCAGGATCTTGCTGCTGCGGAATCGCGCTTGACAAATCTTTTCTACTGGTATTGATACGGTACGTGCGATGGCATCCCATTCGAGACCAAAAGCGACATGTTTTGGCATCCATAATGAAAACTTCTCCTCGTTAATTACTTGAAGTCCTACCAGAGCCATCATTGCAAGCCTTAGTATTGTCTGTGCTGATTCCAGCCAATTTTCACGATCAACTTCGATTTGGACATGATCATCAACATATTCGAAATCAAAGAATGCTTCATCATCATCACAAGATAGATTCATTGTACTCGGACTTTTGCGCTACACTAAATATGAAATTGCACTTCCAACGCTTCCGTAATATCCTGGTGATCCCGTCCATCCGAACGGTAGTGCGATGTAAAGGACAGCCACATTATTTTCCTGTATAGAACCTGCGAACCATCGTGTGATCTGAGAGCCCAGCATGATATGACGAAACGCACTCCGAATATCTCTATTGAGCATTTTGATGGTAAGATCTGGATACCGCATGGGAAGAGCTCCCATAAGAACCATACCTATTAGCCGAGCGGTATGGATACCCCTGCGGCTCATAAGCGCATGCACTTTATGACTTCGATCGCCTAAGTCTCGACGGAGTTCATTTAGGGAACCCCGAACTCGGCGGTAAACACTCCCGTGGAGCTCTCGAGTCTCACAACCAAGAGCGTCCACATCTTGATGAAGGACCTCTAGGGCCCTGACTTGCCGGCCTGAGCGGCAGCCTGACCACCACGTCCAAGCCATTGAGCTATCTCGATCACGTTCACGTGATTCCGAAGTTGACGGACCTCGTCACTTAACGGGGACCCCACAGAGTCCCGACCCGAAGTTGAGGGTCCAGAAAGAAGAGGCTGAGAAAGAGCCTCATACTCTAACGCGTGTGAGGGCCTCTCCTGCCCTCCTTGATCGGAACGAAGAGTTCCACTTCCGTGTGGAGCGGGGCGTCCAAGAGCGTCGGCGCTCTGGGAAGTGCCAGCTGCTTGTGAAGTGGCGAGGTTACCCCTCGTCACAGAACTCGTGGGAGCCGGAAGACCGGCTCCGGGTTGACTGCCCGAAGGCTGTTGAGATCTGGGATCAACAGCCGGGGCCTAAGTAGTCCGCGGCTTCTTAGCCGCCTTACGGTGTACGGTCCCTAGGCTGACGGACCGTACCCGCGCTCGTCATGAGCGCTGGCCTTAGACTGTTGTCTAAGCCCCTCCATGACGGAGTGGAGTTGCTGCTTAGCGACTAAGTGGGCAAACTCAATGCGAAGATCGCGCTGGTCCAAGACATAGGACAGCAAACGATCTTCTCGGAGTTCTTTCAACTCCTGAACTGTGAAGTTCTTTAGAGAAACCATCTCCAGAACAGGTCTTCTGGTTGAGCCTGGGCCGTCGTGTTCTCGGGTTGTAACCAAGGGTACCCCACACGGGGAAGAGTCGACCACGGTCTTCCGATTTCTTCTTAAGACTAGTGAATTTCTTCAATGGAATTCAGTGTGGCGCAAGCAGCACACACGTGGATAGTATCCACAAGGATACACCGGCGTGGGGGGCGCAGGGGTTGATACCTCAGTAGCGCCTTGTAGATGAGCGGCTTGATAGCACTCCTGCTGTTCATCGAAACCGTTGGAGATCTCATGAGGCTCGGCAATAGCTTCCTCCTCTTCAGCCTCTTCAGACTCAGAGTCGAAAAGGGAACGATACCCTATCGTGATAGATGGCTCCAAAGTAGGAGATCCAGGGACTGCGCGTTTCTTAGTAGCAGCATCACCCTCATCAGCTCGCTTTTGAGAAGCTGCTCTCCCAGCTTGGGCTCGAGTCTTACCTTCGTCTAAGGTAAGGTTCTTGGCAGGCAAGCTCGTAGAAACCTCCATTGCCTCTGATGATTCAGAATCATCAACAAGAGCGTAGCGTCCTGTGCAGGAGTAGGATCCTTCGTGGATCCAGTAGTGTCCTCGTCAGACTCCGATTCCGTTATCATAGGGATGTCGATGATCGGGGACTCCGCCCCATGTCTATGGTCCCGATAGGCGAAACCAGGAATTAGGCATGTCCTCGGGCGACAAGGAGTGAGAGCGACTGCGTCCCGGACTCCCTCCTTGAGAGACAGTTGACACGAGGCGGTTTCCAGAAACTTGCCGACGACGTGCCGTCACCTCTGTGACTTGGAGTGTGTATTGGACTGTGATTGGTGGATGACTTGGATGCGGCGCGGCTGTACCCGTGTGACACGGATGGCGATTATGGGTAGAAAATGATGTTATGGGATGAATCCAGTGCTTGACCGCAGATGGGCCCAACTGGCTGGAAGTGTGATTCCTGGGAGTGCACACCCAGGGGTGCAAAGAACACTCAGTCCAGCCGCGGACTTTCCCTTACGATGAGTGCCTAAAGTCTGGCGGAAAGTGTCTCTGGCGAACGTATCCCAGAGTACACCTCATCTTGCTGTGGACCAAAGTAACGACAAAGGATCATATTACCCTGAGAAATCAACCCACTACTACCGTGATCATGCGCAGGAGGCCGCTAAACCCGCTAAGTGCTTGGATTTGTGGAGATATATGCGAGTCTGTGACGCAGCAGACCTAATATCCAGAGTACCGACCTATTACCCAGAGTTCACCCCCCTGAGTACGGGTGACCCAGAGTTCAAGATGAATCTCTGGGTTTGGACCGCGAATCCAGACTCTAAATACCAAAATCCAATGTCTCCCAAGCTAATATCCAGAGATCATCATAGACCCCAATGACCCCCAGAGTTTCACAGAAATCTCAGGGATGACCCTGAGTGTCATGTGATTCTCTGGATTTCGAGTCAGTCCGAAGTCAGTTTGCAATCAAGTGATGTGTGACCTTGAAGGATCAGCATGGATGTGCAGAGTGGACACTTTCAAGGAATCGAGAGGGAATCCCGTGTCATATTAGACCAAGGCTAAAGACCCACATTTGGCACTTTCGAAGCCTGACAACAATGGAATCGCAAGCCGATCGCAAGTTTGGACCGCTGAACCCAAGGTATACTCAAGACAAGATATTCGACCTCAAGCATAGTGAACAGAAGATATTTGCCCTAAGAAGAATGCAGAAGATAGAGAAAGAGAAGTAGCTGATAAAAGACAAACAGAGTTCAATTTTCCCTGTACTGCGCAAGTGACTTCGGCCAAGCCTGCCGACGACCATTCCGGAGGACCCGAGACTACGACCGCGGGACGCTAAGGGCACATCAACGGTGAAGGACGACCGTCTGTGTGGACTCCATCAAACTCAAGTCCAGTTAGGTGGGGACCAGTGACGGCCTTGAGCTTCCTGGAGTGATCCATCTATTCCATATTCTAGTTGGGTCACTTGCTGTGCTCGTGGTAGCCCATTTCATATTCTCGAAGGGTATTCTGGGGTGCTAGGTAGTCGCCTCCAGGATTTTGTATTGACTGCTTGTGTGAAGGGAAGGTTATTGATAGTGATTGTATTTTCCTCCTGTATTGGAGGTGGTGCGCGTTTGTGTGAGTCTCAGGGGAGCTAGGCCCCTGAATTTAGGACTCGAGTGAGCCTAGTGTAGGAGTGACCCACCGTCCGAGGGTCCAAAAGAATAAGTGACGGCTAGTTGTAGTGTTTGTATACTCTGTATTTGTTGATTTATCAAGCTAAGAGGGCATTTGGGTAAGGTGTCTTCTAAGTTCCACGTCCCGGAGTTGACCGAAATCCCGGACCCTGAATCTGTAATATTCTGGGTTCCAGGTGATCTGATTCTCTGGGTTTGCCTTTTGGTGTGGAGGTGCGTTCTGGATTAGGCGTGCACTCCGGCACTTCTTCAAGGCTACACTTACTATCGGTGGAGTGCCGTTCCGTCGAAGACAAACGAGCCGACAGGGATTACACGAGGTACCCACGCCAACCAAGGGGAGTGATTCTCTGGGTTTAAAGCTTCGCGGCTGCGAACCTTTGGATCAATCGCCTTGCTGTTGACTCTCAAGTCGATTCTCTGGGTCTATACCCTGAGGAACATCTTGGGCTGCGCTATACAAACCCCCTGGGCGATAAAGGTTTCATCGGCCTCGCCACAGCTGGTGCGCGTGCCCGGATTCGATTGTCGAGGATTTCATCGAAGTTAAGTGTTGAAGGAGAGTTGAGTGCCCGTCAACTCCAAGCTGCCAAGATGCCTGGAGGACGAGGGGCGAAGAAGAGTGGACGTGGTGACGGGGGGCGCGGTGAGGCGTCACGTCAGTCGCGTCGTGTTCAAGGTTTGGGGCCTGAAGAGCACAAGGACCTGGAAACAGTTGTCCGCGACGCTCGGAAGGCGAAGAAGGCTGCCCGCGAAAGCGAGGTAGCGCAAGGTCGGGACGTCGAGGCGGCTGTTGCTCAAGATCAGTCGGCCGCTGGATCGCAAACCCCAGAGGATCAAGTCTCCCCTGGGTTCCAAGGTGCCTCGGAGACGAATTCTGGGTTGCAGACCCCTGAAGTTCCAGAGGAGCACACCCGCGAGGGTGGTGCTCAGGCGTCGGAGGGAGGCGCCAATGTGGTTGAGTCCCCGGAGGTGATTGACTTGGTCTCATCTTCGGACGAGTCTGTTGTGGAAGCGAAGCCGGAACCCGTGCGAATGAAGGAGGAGGCGAAAACCCTGAGTTCCAAAGTGAACCCTGGGTTTGTACCCCCTGAGCCCAAGGTGTTGGCACCAAGTTCGCAGGTGAAGCCTGAAGGTGGCGCTCAGGAGACTGCTACCCCTGTTCCAGAACCAAGAACGATGGCGTCGGACACTGAAACCATGGTGCTGTACATTCGTCGCGAAGTTCGACGCTGGGAAGAGGCGAGCCCTGGAAGAGTGACACCTCCAGGTGTCGTTTACGAGTGGCCGACTCCAAAGCCGGATGCCAACTCGTACTTCGCCGCCGCGTATGCGACTGGAGACTACTTCAAGTGGCGTTTGTCTCTGGCGAATCAAGATGAAACCTGGATCTCTGAGTTCCATGTAGCCCGGTGGGGCGTCGGAACGGCCCAGGATCTTACGGCAACTACGATTCCCCAGAGTATCATGACCGCGCGCGAGTGTGTTGCCATCCTGCAGACTCTGTTCTTCGAAGCTGGTTTCGAGTTCGTCAACTTGATCTCTGGCTGGTCCAAGACACGCGCTTCTAAGATTCCGGAAAGCCTGGTGCGTTCGGTCATGGAGGAAGTCCAGAATTTCATTGCGGTAGAACTGGTGGAGTGGAGATTGGTGACAGCTGGAGTACCTTCCAAGGTGAATTCTGACGATCACGCCGCACCAAGCGTTCAAGAGCAAGTGCCAAGATTGGAGTACCACAAGGAAGATGGAGACGGTGATCTATTGATGACCGATTACGATGCGGATCTACAGGGCCGTCAGTTTGTTCTGAGGTTCAGAGTCACTGGCCTCAGGATTTCACGAAGTCCGCGAGGGTCAAGCGATGGTGAGCCGCAATCCAAGCGTTCCCAACATGGACCGCCTCGCCCACAAGTCCCGTCAACGCCTTCGGCCCTATCCACGCCGTCGTTATCTTCTCTTCCAGCGTACAAGTCCTCGACCAGTACTTCGCTTCAGAATTCCACTCCCCTGAATTCCATGTCCAATGGACGTGAGTCTCTGGAGATGGAAGCCAAGGATGGTGCTCCGGACTTGGTGCCAAGTGTCATCGGCACTTCACGCGCTTCAGATGAGAGTATTGCCTCGGGTGTCCAGACGTCTTACGGTAGTTCTTCGTCTTCGTCGATGAGATCGCTGGGACAACAAGTAGGAGCTCTGGCACTCGTTGCTCAGAGTGCAAGTGGTTTCGCGGCTGCTGGTGATCTTGGATTCCAAGTCACCCGGACGGTCATTCCTCATAGCCATGTAGCAGTCGAGCAAGAAGACGTCGAGATGGAGTCTTCAGTGCATTGGACCCAGAGATTGCGCCCAAGAAGACCGGTCTCCCCAGGGTTTCAGCGGCCACCCCCGAGCCAAAACTCAGAGTTTCTTCCCCGAGGCCGGGCTTTGACGATGTGAGGAACGTCGGTGGCGACGAGCAGAGCCAGCATCGAAGTTCCAAGAGTGAAGCGCATTCTCGGCGTTCGACGAGGTCCAGGAAATCAGTTGCTTCGAGCCGCTCGAGTGCATCTAGATCTGCTTCGTCTGTGTCTTCAAGATCGGGGCCCGCCCAAATCGAGCTGAATGTCTTGCGACAACAGCAGGAGTGGCAAGCCCGTATGGAGCAGGAACAACGCGAGTTTCTCGCCAGAGAACGCCTGGATGCCTTGGAGCGTGAGCGACTCAGGGAACAACGTGACTTGGACGCGCGTCGCCAGATCCAGGAACTCACGGATCGCTTGGTTCATGCAGAAGTTGCCCGGCGAGATGCGGAACGGCGCATGAAGGGTGCGGAAGCGCACAAGACTCATGGTCCGACTGAAACTCAGGGTTCAACCCAGGGTGTCATGGAGGCTGTACGTCTCGAGCGTGAGCGCCTGGACGCCAGTTATGCTGAGCGTTGGCAACAGCGCGAAGCCGAGGCGGATGCGGAGCGTGCGCGTTGGGCCTCCGAAGTCCACACGAGCTGGAAAGAGCAAATGTCGAATATGGAGCAGAAGGTCCAAGAGCTTGAGGCAGAAAGAGAGCGAGAGCGAGAGTCTTCCCAGAATATTCAGCGGTTCCATGCCGGCCAGGTGCGCGACCTTCGTGCAACATTGGCTCAAGTTCAAGGGCGGCGTGCGACTGTGACCCCTGATGTGGCAACTAACGTGGGGTCGTCGGTGGTTCAGAACCCTGAAATCGCAACCCGATCTCAGGAAACCGACGGTGTAATCAGTGGAAACGCAATTGTCGCAGGCCAGAGACAGGGAACAGCTGATCTGAAGAACACTTCCGAAGTCGCTGTCTCTCAGCGAAGAACGACCCTCGTGCAGTCATCCGCCGACACTTCCGGCAGAACGAAGCATGTTAAGCGAGGACATGGTGTTCCTGAGACCAAGGTAGCGCGAGACGTCAAGTCCGAGCCTGTACCTGTGGGGAAAATGTCAGACCCCAGGAGGACAACAGCCTCTAAGGCCTCACAAGACTCGAAGACAGATTCCAAGCGCTCTGTGTTCAAGAAGCATCGGCAGGAGAAGAAGAAGCGCAGGGATGTAAATCCGCCTTCAGACTCGGACCCAAGTTCCGACTCCAGTGACGATGACTCGTCCTCTGAAAGCTCTGGTGATAGTTCGGACGAGGACCCTGGGGTTAACCTGACGGCGGCCTCTGCGACTCAGGCTGGCACTACGCTCCTGACATTCTGGCCGTATATCAACTCGAATACTCTGGGTGAATTCGACACTAAGGCGTCACTCAGAGAACGGGTGCACTGGTGGGAGCGTTTCGCGAACATGGCAGCTCAGGGAGGTTGGTCCACGAAAATGCGAATTCAGGAACTCAAGCTGAAGCTCTCAGGAGCTGCGCGTGACTGGTTCAACCAGTTACCCAAGCATACTCAGCGTGACTGGAAGGAGTTGGCGGCTGCATTCAGGAAGAAATACTGCAAGGCACGTTCGTCGTATTCTGAACGATATTTCACGATGGAAATGAAGAACTCAGAAAGCGCCCTGGATTTCTTCTATCGTCTGAATTCCGCCGCCGGCAAAGCTGACATTGACTTTCGCAAGTCCTCGAAGCGTCTGGAGAAGCATATTCGGAGGTTCATCACGAAACTCAAGGACACGCGTCTTAAGACGTCACTGCAAGGTCAAAGGTTCAGAAATATCGCTGACCTGGAGTACGCCTTGGAACAGGACGAAGAAGTTTGGAGTCGCAGCGACCGGGATGCTCCGCCACCAGAGTTCGGGACTTTCGTGTCGACAATATCCCTCAGGGACGCTTCAAGTCGAAGCGTACTGGACGTGCATACGTAACTAGGGGCGGTGTCTCAGACTCCGAGTCGGACGAAGATCCTGAATTGCATGCACGTTTCCAGGAAGTTACCGCTGAACCCAGCATTCCCGCAAGGACTTCGAGTGTGAACTCAGGGTCAACTCGTGAGATATCTGGAGAAGAAGCTACCACGTCTAGTGCTGGAAATTTGCCAAGCACAAAGGGTGTCGAGTGGACTCAGACGTTGACAAACGAGGTGTATCGCGTGATGGATAACATGGGATGGCGTCCACCAAACGCCTACCCTGGACCAAGTGCGAATTCTGGATTCCGGTCTCCCCGTCGCGAGAACCCTAACTGGGACAAGTTCTGTGAGAAGTGCCGCAAATGGGGACATCCTGAAGAAGACTGCTGGAAGGACAGGAAGTGTGACCGTTGCCTGGAAACAGGCCATCCAACCCACATGTGTCGAGCACAACCGTGCGAGAACTGTGGAAAGATGCATCTCGGAAAGCCGTGTGAAGACTGGAAAACCCTGGAAGCCGTGAAGAAACTCGCCCGCCAAGGTGCACTGAAGGACATGCCAAGCCAAATTCTGGATAAGCTCCTGGATGGCGAAGCAAACTCTGGGCGGCCGTCAAACCAATAAGCCCGCTGGGTGGGGACCCAGTACGCGTCGGGCCAGTGAAGGCCCCAGAGTTATGTGTTCTAGTGTATGTAGGCCCGGAGCTGAGAACAAGAACCCAAGATAACCAACAATGCATGACTACTTTGACTCAAGATTTCATGACTCTCCCTGAAATTCAACATCCTGAACAAGTGAACCCTGGGACAGTGAACTCTGAAGAAATTAGGGAGTTCAAACTAAACCTTGGGGAACGCTATGGATGGTGGGAAGATAATGACCCTGACCCAAAGAAACGTGATGTGGCGATGGTGCATGGTGCCGTGAACGACTGTCGGACGAAAGTTCTCCTGGATACCGGTGCGACTGTGAACATTGTGAGTTTCGACTTAGCGCGTAAGCTCGGACTCCGCCTCAAGTCGCACAAACAAACCAAGGTATCCGGTATGGGAGGTGTTCCGACGTACATCGGCGCCAGTGCTCAGGTGAAGATCACTCTCGGTTCGAGAGTGGTGTACCTCTTGGATGTTTGGGTCGCTAATATTGGCGAAGGAATCGAAGTTCTCCTGGGTATGAGTTTCATGTTTGCAGCTGGAGTGAGGATTGGTATCCGTGAAGGTCTTGTGACGCTTCCAGATGAAGAAACGGTCGTGATGTGTGGATGGAACCCAGAGGAGCGTCTGGGTGTTGACATGCCTGTGGAAACCACAAGTAGTTGGTACTTGGCCCCTGGGGAATCCAAGGTGGTGAAGATTTCGTATGGGATGACAAACCCACAACGTGAAGTCGTGTGGGCAGGACGAGGTGATCGCTGGGTGACCCGCTTGATTTACGCTGCAAAATCCTGGCCGGTTGCTGTGAAGGTGGTCAACATTTCGGACAAGGACGTCTGGATTGACAATAGAACTCCAGTCGCCCGGATTGTAGAGTATGGTTTTTTCCCGCGCGCCGGACGCTTTGTGCGTCCTGGGTCGTTCGCATATCGTGAGTGGCAGACCCTCATTCTGGAAAATGTCCAGTCACGTGAGGGCAGGATGCGTGCAGAACGCTTAGCAGCGTTGGAACCACCCTGTGTTGATACTCCAAAATATCAGTGGCCTACGAAGATTTTGTCGCGACCTGCAAAGGGGGCTGATACAGCGTTGCTCGCCTCGATTCTCAGGAAACCAAAGATCCGTCGTGTACGATTCGCAGAAGATGCTTCAACTCAGACGGATGAAGTGTCTCCAGTGGGCTTTCGGGAATCTCGAGACATGGCTGGTGATACGAATGACTTAAGTGATAACAGCCTTACGGATGAGTTGTCTGGCATTGCTTCACATGCCGCCGAAACCCCGAGTCTAGGGGTGGAAATTGACAGTGATTTTCAGGATTGGCGAGGTGAAGAGAGTGATTCTCTGGATTCTGTTGCGGATAACGGTGACTCGCTGGAGGCCGTTGAGGAATACTGGGATATCCCAATCTCTGGGATGCCTGGGACCCCATTGGAGAAGCTAAAGCAGGAATATGAGCGTTGCATGAGACTATCGACTGAGGACCTTGACTATGAGCCTGCGGTTTATATGCGGGAAGGAAGCGAGTTACTCTCTCAGTTGCGTGACCAGTTGGTTATGCTCCCTGAGATAAAAGACCTGACTCCTGAGTGCAAGATCGAGGGAGCCGATGTTGGAGTCCCTGGAAAGACAACGCCTGAGATGGAAGACCAAGTGCGGCGAATTCTGGAGTACCATCGGAAGATTTTCTTAGGAGATGGCAATGCAGCTCCCCCACCCGCTCGTGGAGTGGTGTGTGACCTAGATGTGGGTGACGCTAAACCAGTTGCTCAGCGCCAAGGTCTATTGCGCCGCACCTGTGGACCAAGGTGTATGAACTTCTGAAGAAGCTTCTGGAGAACGGACTGATTGAAACCTCTACATCTCCCTGGGCATCCCCGATCGTGATCGTCCTTAAGAAGAATGGTGTGGATATCCGGATGTGCATCGACTACCGTGTGGTAAATAGCTTCATCAAGCTCTCACATTACCCCTTACCACTCATTGATGATCTCCTGATTGGTTTCGAATCGGCGATGTGGTTTATGAGTTTGGACATGGCTAGTGGCTTCTGGGCTATCAAGATGACCGAGAGAGCCAAGTTAATCTCTGCGTTCGTCTGTCCCTATGGACACTACCAGTGGGTCAGGATGCCATTCGGTTTAAAAAATGCACCATTGATCTACCAGGCAGTGCTCAATAACTGCCTGTGGGGATTCTTGCGGTTGCCCCCTGAGGAAGAGGCTGAGGTGGATCAGGATGTCTTACGTTTTCTGAAGCTGAACTCTGGGGAACCCAGAGTTTCAAGTGACAGTATACCTCGCCTCCCAGTGTTGACAGACGAGATGACGGTGTTTCAGCGTAATATCCCGGCTCCCTCTCAGATGGGACCTGTCCTGGGTCGAAGTTCGTATATCGACGACATCGCCCATGGTGCTCCTACTTGGGAACAACTATGCCAGGACCTGAATGCATTGTTATTCCGTCTACGATACTGGAATATCTCCGTGAGCCTCCTAAGAGTGAGTTTGGAAAGTTGTCTATCCCGTATCTCTCGCATGAGATCAGTGCTGAGGGTATCAGGGCAATCCCGAAGATCGCAAAAGGTGTCAAAGATTTACCGTTTCCAACAACGTTGAAGGGAGTTCAGAGTTTCATGGGCAGTCTGAATTATTACAACAAGTTTATTGAAGATTTACCCGTGATCGCAGCCGTCCTGTACGAGCTGACCGAGGAGCAGATGAAATCTAGGAGAGATCTGTCTAGAGCCCAGGAGTCATTTGAAATCCTGAAGCACAAGATTGTCTCGACTCCACTGCTCAGACATCCTGACCGCTCAAGGCCGTTCGTGATTATCCACACGCAAATCCGTGGGCGGCGTCCGCTGTGTTGGGCCAGGAATACGACGGGGTTGTGCACCCAGTCCGATTCACGGGTCGAATTCTGAATGACGCTGAGTTGAGGTACCACATTGCCGAGAAGGAGGTAATCGCTATCCTGAGAGTCTTGGAAGTGTTCCGCACTCTGGTTGAGGGCAGTCCCAAGATAGTCGTTTATACGCGATACTCTGTATTGAAATGGCTGCTGACTTCTCAGTCGGCAGATGGTCGAACCGTGAAGTGGGGATTGAAGTATCTCACTGGGACCTGGAAATACGCAGAGTTCAACGCGACGAAGACGGTCTCGCTGCGATCCTAGGTGCGGGTATCACCCCCAGAGAACACTTGGATGAAGTCGCTGAGAATCTGATCCCGGCCAAGGGGCGCGTCAAACCTCCAGTACCTATCAGTATAGAGATGCTGGAGGCGGATTACGAAGGTTACATTCTGAGTTTCGATGGTGCGGCTAAGACGTCCACGCGACAAGGGAGTGGGTGTATCCTATGGCGTCTCCCCGGATGGGAGATCTTAGACGCCCAGGGTTTCATCTTGGAAGATGTGACCGTAAATGACGCGAGTATCATGGGCTCCTGAAGGGCCTCACTCTGGCGATTGAGCAAGGGGTTCGAGATATTGTTGTGGTTGGAGATTCTAGGATCGCCATTCAGCAAGCCCAAGGCCTCATCAATTGTAACCAGCCTAACCTCCAGAGGAAGCTGGCCGAATATGAGGTTCTGAAGACTAGGTTCAAGTCTTTGCGTCTGGTACATGTCAAGCGAGAGTTCAACCAGGCAGCAGACTATCTGACTTCCAAGACCCTAGCACTTGGAGAGTCCTGGAAAGTGGAGGATGTTGATGAACGGACACATCTGCAGTTGGTGTCAAAGATCCACGAAAAGCTGGTAAAACCGAAAGTGTTGCCGAACACCGGAATTCAGAAGGATGACCCTCAGGGTGTGGAAACTCTGAGTATGCCAGGACCTGAGTGCGCCCCACTGCCTGCGGCGGCCAAAGTGTTCGCCGTTATAACTCGTGCACAAACGCAGGAATCCGAAATTCAAGACGAACCTATGGGGCCCCTGGAATACCAGGCCGAGCGATGGCGGCGCATCAAGGTACACCAGGATAAGGATGATTCTCTGTTGCAACTCAAAGATTTTCTGAGAGGCAACACTGGAAAGCTGTCGCACGCGCAAGCCAGGAAACTTGCGAAGATCGCTGACGACTTTATACTGGATTCCAGAGAAGTCCTATACCGTTTGAGTCGGTCAACCAGAGATCGCCCCCGGGACATGGTTGACGAACTCAGACTTGTAGTACCCGAAAGCTCTTCAGCCTGATATCCTGCACTACGCACACGAAGATTTTCAGGGTGGACATCAGGGAATCACGAGGACGTATGAGAAGCTGCGTTCCGAGTTCTATTGGATGGTATGTATGCTGACGTGGAAGTCTTGTCAAAGAGTGTGTGGATTGCGCCAGCGGCAAGGGGCGTCCTCAGAATCCTGGACCTTCCCCTGGGAACATCGAACCCAGGCGCCCATTCGAAGTCGTATCTATGGACTTCGTTGACAATTTGCCCAAGTCGGACCGTGGAAACACATTCCTGTTACTATTTCAGGATTCGTTCTCAGGGTTTGTTATGTGCAAACCATGGGCTCTACTACAGCTCAAGATGTCGCTGAAGTGTACGAGGAACAAGTTTCAGGAGGTTCGGAGCGAGCTCGATGCTGAGGCACGACCAAGACCCGAGGTTCATGAGCGAAGTGTTCACACGCTTTCGTGAACTTCTGGGTAGTAAGCAGCGGGCCACTCTGGCGTATCGCCCCCAGGCGAACGGACAGCAAGAGAGATCAGTGCAGACTGTTGTGCGCAGCATCCGAGCTTATATTGCCGAAGCGGACCAGAGTGATGGGATGACCATGCAGAACGCTTGATGTTCGCCTTGAACACGTCGTTTGATGCTACTCGCCTGGATACTCCGTTTTTTCTAGTACACGGCTGGGACGCACATGGCACTGTTTCAGCGATGTAGGGCCCAGGCCCTCGAGTGTCCAGGAGCGTACCGCGTACGAATGGCGCAGAAAATTGCAGCGTGACTACAGTTATGCTCAAGCTTGCGCTGAGGATCTTCAGAAGAAGGCTAAGCGAGTGCGCTCTTGCCGAGCAAACCAGGAAGTGGAAGGAATGTCAGAACGACTGAGGTCGGGATTCGCTGCGGGCGATGCTGTTTGGTTGTACATACCCAAGGTGCAGCCAGGGTTGAGTCGCAAGCTGGCCCATATGTGGCATGGCCCCTTCAGAATCAGGAAATCCATGACGATTTCCGCGTGAAACTCAGAGTCGAGAACACTAGGGATCGTGTGAATCCCTGGGTAATGTGAGTCGCTTGAAGCCCAGAGCACTGTTCCCGAGAAACGGCCCATTGTGGAGTTGAGGTGAGTGAAGACGACGACTCGACGCAGCGTTGTTGCCCGAAGATAGCGGGAACAGATGTTGTGAACGATGAATACGAAGTCGAACGAATCTTGGATTGCGATGGACTAAACGAATAGGACATCAAGACGGATACGCGAGTATCTCGTGAAGTGGAAGGGTTACGACGAGACCGAGTGGCTCCCCTTGTCGAAGTTAAACTGTGGTGCCTTACTATACGAGTTTAATCAAGGTGCAAGAGCACGAGC